>VDFB02075321.1:419784407-420000787 GCA_007258455.2 Sequoia sempervirens | reverse complement strand
GAGAGATAGGATAGGGGGAAAAGGTGGTCGGGGAGATGGTTAAAACCAAGAATGAAGGGGGGCACATGCAAATGAAAATGACCAAGACGTGTTTTCGCGTGTGCAGAAAACAGGGATTTTGTGCATTCGAGAGAGGCGATCGAAGGTGCTTGGGAGATGCATGGCAAGGATGACCAGGGAGGATCATCAGAGGCTAGCGGAGGCCGGACTATTACACATGCTGATATATCCGATGATTAAGGCCCATGGGGCCATGTTGACGGCCTTGATAGAGCGATGGGATTCAGAGATGTCGACATTTCACCTGTTGACAGGGGAGATGACGGTGACGCTAGAGGACGTGTGGCAGATCCTGAGGCTTCTGATATCAGGGCTCCCGATTAGCGAGTGTTGGTCAGAGGACGCAGTGTTGGAGGAGTCCTTGCGCGTGGTGTTTGGTAGCGACGAGCTACCAAGGGAGCGGGGGCAGTTGGATGTGGACAGGATGGTAGGATGCAGGGTGCCGGTACTATCGCTGTACCTGGCCGGACTGATTAATGGCATACTATTGCCGGACCGGGGTGGTCAGTATTTGCCGATGAGGTCGGTCGAGGTGATCCCGCACATCATCGAGGGTGGGGAGGGGCAGTTTGCGTGGAGGACGTGCATATTAGCCCAGCTGTATTGGGACATGCACGTGATTTGCTATAGGAAACAGTTGAGTGTGACCCATGTGACATTACTACAGGTGTGGCCCTGGGAGCATATCCGCGTTACTAGGCCGACTATGGTGAGGGTGGGCGAGCATGATGACACACAACCCATAGCGTGGTGGTGGGGAGCAGAGGCAGGGACACTAGTGCGGTATCGTGAGGTGCAGGAGGTGGATGTGTGGAGGAGGCAGTTTGATGATGTGCAAGTAGTAGATATAGTATGGAGGCCATGTATGATCCGGCGATTCAGGGGGTGGTCGAGGGAGGAGGGGCTGTATAGTGGTTATTTCTTCACTCGATGCTACATTATTGGGAGTAGACCATACATAGTGGAGCTGCACCGACCAGATCGGATGACGAGACAGTTCAGGGTGAGACAGGATATTCCAGCAAGTCAAGTGCGGTTTGCACGACAAGTACAGGAGCATTAGGTATGGGGAGACAGGCTGAACCTGCGCAGTGTATGGAGTGACATTCAGAGACTAGTGTTCAGGCCCTACTCGGACAGGCGAGAGGGGCCACGAGATGCAGGGACGACAGATCGGTACGAGGAGTGGTTCGGGCGACATCCAGTGGAGCAGATTACACCATCCATGCCGATTGAGGAGGCACAAGGATTTGGGTCAGAGGACGAGGGGCGAGTGTGGGTGATTAGGCCGCGCGGACCGCCGAGGGGGGACAGAGGAGGCCAGGGGGCACAAGAGCAGTTGATAGGCAGGCATAGGAGATTAAGATAGCGGAGAGGTCGAGGAGGCGACAAAGGAGAGGGGAGAGGAGCAGAGACAGAGGAGGTGAGAGAGGCTGGGGCTGAGGAGGTGGGAGGGAGGAGGCCGAGAGGTCGAGGAGGATCACAGGGTACACAGGGTGAGGCCAGCGGGGCCAGAGGAGAGGATATTGCAGAGGATGAGGCGGAGGAGGGGGCAGAGAAGGAGGCCGAGGAGGTGGCAGAGGATGAGGCCAAGGAGGTGGTGGAGAGGAGGCCGAGAGCCCGAGGACGGAGTCGATAGGAGGTCGAGAGCCTGAGGACAGAGTCGACAGGAGAGGAGGCGGAGAGCCCGAGGAGGAGAGTCACAGAGGACATAGGGCGAGGCCAGCGGGGCCAGAGGGGAGGAGATTGGATAGGAGACAGCCAGGACTACTAGCAGGCAGGAGGCAGACAGAGCTAGGGAGGAGGCAGACAGAGACCTAGGAGGGTAGGAGACAGTCAGAGGAGAGGAGGCATACGGGGCCTGGGAGGAGATGGACAGAGACTTAGGAGGATAGGGGGGATAGGAGACAGTCGGAGGGGAGGAGACATACGGGGCCTGGGAGGAGATGGACAGAGACTTAGGAGGACAGGGGGGGCAGGAGCTAGCCGGAGAGGAGGCATATGGAGCCCGAGAGGGGATGGACAGAGACTTAGGAGGACAGGGGGGCAGAAGCCAGCTAGAGGGGAGGAGGCACAGCCACAGCAGGGATCTCCTAGGGTGATAGATCTGGATGAGATGGAGAGTGAGGGGTACTCAGCCAAGAGTGAGGGATATCATCTGCGGGAGATGGAGATCGACACAAATGTGCATGATGTAGCACCGGTAGATGCGACACCACCCGCAGGGGAGGATCCAGTGCGGTGTTGAGAGAGACAGTGGAGAGGTTGTGACAGAGCGAGCAGCGGGTGCGAGAGGCAGGGGCAGAGCGGATCGCAGTCGAGGCAAAGAGGGATGAGTGGCGGGCCTGATTTGCTCAGGGGGAGAGAGACTACATGGAGCTAGTTAGACTAACATCGGAGCAAGAGCGGAGGTTGGTGAGTGAGCGGGATGAGAGTCGGGATGAGACTGTGGACCTATGGGAAAAGGTGGAGATGTTGTGGGCAGAGGTGCATAGTAGGGAGACAGGGGATGCTGAGAGTATGCAGATAGAGCTAGCTGAGCTCAGGGATAGGGTGTGCACAGTGGAGGCAGAGAGAGGGGTGTTAGAGACATAGGTTTAGGTGCTAGAGGGAGGGAGGGATGTGCTACAGGCACAGGTTCAGGTAGCAGAGAGCGAGAGGCAGGTGGCCGAGTCAGAGGTACAGTCATTGCGCATAGAGAGAGATACAGCGACAGCACATGCATCTAGCTTGCGATGAGAGCGAGATTCAGCTGAGCTGAGATTGTAGGCCATGCAGAGGGACCGAGATGCAGTGGTGGCGCGAGGACAGGCTGAACAGAGGGAGAGGGATGCTGCAGAGTCGCGGATGCAGACTTTACAAGGCGAGAGGGATGCAGCACGGGCTCAGTTACAGGGGGTGCTAGTTGAGGGGGGAGGTGCAGGGATAGATGTACAGGAGCTGCACACTCAGTTATAGGCGATACAGGCCGAGAGGGATAGAGGCTCTGAACAGATACGGCAGTTGATACTAGCTCAAGAGGCCTGGGCACGGGAGCGGCGGGCTATCAGTGCAGATCGAGATCGGTATAGGCATGAGAGGAATGCCACAAGACTGATAGCAGGATAGCGGGATGAGTTTATGCAGCAGGCTAGCTATTGGAGGGGGTATATGAGCAGGTTGTTCCAAATCTAGCGCAGTGCACAGCGCGCTATGTTAGTCAGGCTCCATTGCCACCAGGGCCATCCCAGTCACTAGGGACACGCACCAGGGGTTTCAGTGACTATCGACAGACTCCGTCTCCATACGGCAGTTATCAGGGGACACCCACTTGCGAGTACCAGGGGACACCCACCCACGAGTACCAGGGGACACCAGGACATAGAGGGTCAGCACCCGATTCTCCACAGAGGTCAGATGTGGGCAGCTCATAGTAGAGCAAACAGATGCAGGACATTGGTTATTTTTGGCAGATACAGGATGGATGGTTTGTTCATGTCGCCAGAGAGAAGAGGTGATCCACATCTCTGAATTTTGTACCTTATTATGCAATATATGATGGAGATGTATTGTATCATGATATTTTATGATTTTGATTATGTGATAGCCTTTATTGACATTATGCAGGATGTTTCCTTTATGCAGCTATATGAGATGATTCATGATGTGATTCCACATGCATATATATACACATGTTTATATGGATGACTTATATTTTATGTTTTATATTTTTATGGATGGATTATTTATGATTGATGCAAACGTTTCTATGATTTATGATGTATGGATGCACATGTTTATATGATTTATGATGTATGGTTGATGGATGCACCTGTGGATGGATGATTTATGCATGTTTATATGATGTATGATGTATGATTTATGGATGCACATGTGGATGGACGATTTATGCTTGTTTATATGATGTATGATGTATGATTTATGGATGCACATGTGGATGGACAATTTATGCATGTTTATATGATGTATGATGTATGATTTATGGATGCACATGTGGATGGACGATTTATGCATGTTTATATGATGTATGATGTATGATGTATGATTTATGGATGCACATGTGGATGGATGATTTATGCATGTTTATATGATGTATGATGTACCTAAATGCTTACGATGCACCTAAATGTCAATAAAGACCATTATGGGAATGCAAATAGGTGATAGGCGGATGGAAGATTGTATTTGCCACAAACAACCATTAATATCCTGAGAGGAAGAGGACCGACGAGAGGAACAAAGAACAAGAGTACTTGCACAACTGAAATCATAAGTGGTGGTTATGATGAAAATGAAGGGTGCATGCAAAAATGGTGGAAATGCAGTGAAAGTGAGATTTTGCTATCTTTGGAGCATTGATTTTTACTATAGCGCAGGGTACCAGGCGCCGTGATATAGAAGACCAAGGCGAGCAAGTACCCTACGCATGAAACAAACATAGCAAACAATAAGGTTATCCCAACACCCCGAGGTCACGATGACCTCGGTCGGGCCTGGTGCTGTAATAACCAAAAACACACAAAGTTATCCCTACATAACACAAGATCCCGAGATCTTGGTGGGTCTCACGAGGGATAACTTGAGAAGACAGCAGACAAAATAAAAGAGCAAGGTATGCCCCCATTTCAACAGGTCAAAGCACGCCATGGTATATTGGACCAGGGCGACCTTGACAAGTGATGGGAAGGAACCCAAAATGATAAACAAAGTTTGAAAACATCAAAAGATCATAATCAAGACAACAGGTCCTTTGCCATAGAATCAAGGTGGTGGATGCGATTGGTGAGGTCTGCTAGGAAGGATTCATCCTGTTGAGACCAAAGATGGATGCAAAAGTAGGATGATCCAGTTGACGTGGGATATCATCGAGGGACAAGATCTTGTGACACAAGGGAATTTCGTTTGTTAAGAACCGGTTAGATGTGGGCATAACTTGATAATGAAGCACAAAATACTGACATAACCTACAGACCTAGGGGCTTGGGGGCCGATCATAGATTATCCTTGCCTACGTGAAAGCGCAGAGCCCTCGTAGTTCCAGAAAAAACCATGGATAAAGTGAAAAGAAGACCAATGGTAACCGATGGTGATGGAAAAATGCCCTGGGGGTGAATCAAATGATCAACCTTGCCTACATGATAGCGTAGGGGCAACGTAGTTCGACTGACGGACATGACGTGATGGGATCTAGGTGGGGACCGATACGATGGATGACCCTACTTGATGACATAAATGTGAATGACGTAAGCTCAGAGTGGGATACCGAAAAGCTCAGGAATGGGGGATAAACTAGGGGGGTCGTCTAATGCTCAATCAATATTTACCAAATAGCCTGGGATGAGATGAGTGAGGGCAATAGTGCGGAAGTTGACATAAAATAACTAGGATGTCGGGTAGATAATGATTGAGCCCTCTATGGATGACGCCTGTTACCAGGTTTTCACCACCCATACTTGCCCAAGGTGCCACAAAAAGGTGGTTTTCACCATAGGATGGATTTATTTCTCTTGACTATTTTCTGATTTTTTTGATTTTTTTTGGATTTTCTGACTAGGTGGGGTAACCGAGCGGACTTATGTGTAGAACTTTTTCAAATGCATGACATTGATAGGCTCGTCAAGGGGTTCTCCTTCAAGAGTAGTCAACCTGTATGCCCCAGATCCATATTTAGTAGCTATGATATAGGGCCCCAACCAATTTGCCTCAAATTTTCCTTTCTTGTCTTGGTGTTGCTGATATGTGGTTGTCTTATGACAAGTCGCCACTTGAATTGGTGAGGACGAACCTTCTTGTTGTAACTACGTTTGAGTCGATTTTGGTATGCTTGCAGATGGTTGTAGGCCTTTATTCTTCGTTCATCCAGTAACTCTAGCTGTGCAAGCCGTGCAACATGAGCATCCTCTTCGTTGATAAGGTTCTTAAGAGAGATTTTCAATGATGGAAGTTCAACTCGATTGGCAAGACGGCCGTACCAAACACTTGAGAGTAGGTGGTGGCGCCTGTTGGGTCAGATGGATGTGCGTATGCCCAGAGGGCAGGATGAATGTGGAGGTGCTAATCTCGTCCAGTGTGATTGATAACCTTTTTGAGAATATGAATGAGGGTTTTGTTGGTCGCTTCCACCTGACCATTACCCTGGGGGTAATAAGGTGTTGACCAACGGTGCTGGATATGGAAGGTATCGCATAGGTGTTTCATGGCTTGGTTCTTGAATGGTTTTTCGTTGTTGGAAATGATGGTGGATGGGATACCATATCTGTAGAGAATATGTTATAGGATGAATTTGGAGATCTGAATGCCTATGATTTGTGAGAGGGGCATTGCCTCCACCCACTTAGTGAAATACTCAGTGGCGGTGATGATGAATGTATGGCCGTCGGATGATGGTGGGTGAATCTTGCCAGTCAAGTCGAAACCCCATTGATAAAATGGCCATGGTGCCAGGAGGGGCTGAAGATCTTGTGCTGGATCATGGATTAAATCTGCGTGTTGCTGGCATGGAAGACACCTTTTCACAAACTCGCAAGCATCGCGTTCCAATGTAGGCCAATAATATCCAGCCCGTAGGATCCTTTTGGCTAGAGCCATACCATTTGAATGGGCTCCACAAACACCGCCATGTACCTCCGTTAATGTAGTATGGGCTTCGGTCTCATTTAGACATCTAAGGAGGATTCCATCATACCCGCGATGATAAAGTGTATCACCGACGATGACATATTGAGAAGAGCGATGGATGAAGGATTTGCGTTGGTTACGTGAAAGGTTTGGGGGTATAATGTTATCACGGAGGTAGGTATAGATGTCTTGGTACCATGGGGAGGTGGGACCCACAATTTTGCACACTATTTCAGTCTCAGGGATATTGTATGCTGGGATTAATAGTTGTTCTACAAGGAACTCATACTCTGTGTGATCCTTGGGCATGTCCAGGAGGGAGCCGATAGTGGCCATCGCATCAGCTGCTTTGTTTCGTACCCTGGGAATTTGTTCAAATTGTATGGAGGTGAAGTATTTCTTGAAATCATCCACCATGCGTTTGTAGGGTAACAACTTATCATCCTTGGTCAGAAACTCATCATTAACTTGCTTAATGATGAGCAAGGAATCACCGAAGGCTTTCAACTGAGTTATGTGCCACTGTTTGGCAATTTTGAGGCAGGTGAGGAGAGCTTCGTATTCGGCCATGTTGTTGGTACATGGGAATGCTATCCTGAATGACTTGGGAATGTAGTCACCCTGAGGGGTAACTAATAAAATTCCTGCCCCTGATCCATTATGTGTATATGATCCATCAAAATATAGTGTCCACATGGGGATTTCCTCAACTGAAAAGACTTCCTCATTAGGGAATTCCGTGATCAACGGGTGAGTGTCAACTAGAGGAGCTTCCGCCAATTGATCTGCAATTATCTGCCCTTTGATCGCCTTGTGGTCCACGTATTCTATGTCGAATTCACTGAGGAGCATGACCCACTTAGCCATGCGGCTAGTCAGGGTGGTTCTAGATAACAGGTACTTTAATGGATCGATTTTGGCGATTAATTTTACGGGATGGCTAAGCATGTAATGCCGAAGCTTCTGTGTGCTGAAGATGAGTGTAAGGCAGGCTTTTTCCATGGGAGAGTAGTTTAACTCGTAGCCCACCAATGTTTGACTGATGTAGTAGACTGTGGTTTCTTTTGACGACTCATCATGCTGTGCCAACAATGCCCCCAGTGCGACTGAAGTGGCGGAGATGTAGAGCAAGAGGGGTTTGCCGGGAATAGGTGGCATTAATATTGGTGGATGGGCTAAATATTCCTTAATCCTATCGAATCCCATCTGACACTGTTGGTTCCATCGGAAGGTGGAATCTTTTTTCAGAAGATGAGTGAATGGTTGACACTTGTCTGCCAGCTGGGCAATGAACTGACAGATGGACTGCATTTTTCCCTGAAGGCTTCTTAGTTGTTTGAGATTGCGTGGAGGGGGCATGTCTAGGATAGCCTTCACCTTAGTGGGATCAACCTCAATGCCCCTGCGAGAGACTATGAAACCCAACAACTTGCCGGAAGTGACCCCAAAGACACTTTTTCGGATTCAGCTGCAACTTATAATTCTCTAACCGCTCAAATATCTTCTTCAGGATGGCTGGATGTTCTGCTCATGTTTTGGATTTCCCTAATAGGTCGTCGACATAGTCTTCTATGATGATATGTATGAGGTCATGGAAGATGACTGTCATTTCCCTCTAATATGTCGCCCCCGCATTTTTGAGACCGAAGGGCATAACATTGTATCAGAAAGTGCCCCAAGGAGTGGTGAAGGCGGTTTTGTGTTGGTCTTCTGGTGTAATTTGAATCTGGTTATACCCGGAGAAGCCATCCATAAGGGACATCTCATGTCCTACTGTTAAGTCGACCAACATGTCAATATTGGGTAGGGGGAAGTCGTCTTTGGGGCAAGCTTTGTTGAGATCCCTGAAGTCCGTACATATCCGAATGTCACCATTTGGTTTAGCAACTCGCACTATGTTGGAGATCCATTCAGAGTAGTCAATTGGTCTGATAAATCTTGCCTCCAGTAACTTCTCTAATTCCTTCTTGACTAACAACGCGACTTGCGGATGCATCTTGCAGAGTTTTTGCTTGACAGGTTTAGCGTCTGGGCAGATGTCTAGGTGATGAACCACCAAGGCGGGATCTAAGCCTGGCATGTCTGAGTATGACCAAGCAAAGTTAATAATTCCTTCTCGAAGTAGCTGTGCAAAGACCGGATACTCTTGTTCGGAGAGTGACTTGGCTACATAGGTGATCCTAGGATTTTCAGCAGTTCTCAAATTAATCTCTTGCGTTTCTTCAATCAGAACAGATGATCTGGTAGATAGCTGAGTTCCCATAAGGGGAAGATGAACATCTCCATCTTCTAGCGCCTCTTCGAGGTTTTCGCCATCAGATGCGTCCTTTATTTTTACTTTTTCAAGGTCACGAAGTGCCTCAGGGAGGTTTTCACTAGATGACCGTTTGTTATTTTTCTTATTCTTACTTTTGTGACTGGAGTGTTCATCCTCCCCCAATCCCATGAGGTTAACATAGGTATCCGTAGACATACTGACAGGTGTGCTAGTTCGTAGGTCCCAATCAATGAGCTCAGGATGGCGAAGGGATAGGCTAATAGTGTAGATGGATAGGCATTCGAACATGGAGGATAGGTTGGCGTGATCGACGTCATCGTATGCATGTATGGTGGATTCTTCCCATGTCTTCCAATGAGTTATTGTCCAGCTATACTATTGGAAGTATTAGATGATGTTCGGGCCTTCGCTTTCTGTCGTACCCATGCCCACATTTTTTTGGGAGTGGAAACGATCAATGGGTTGCAACCGCTTTGTTCTTGCTTTCTAGGCCTCACCTTGATAGTTCTTCTTTTCCGCAAACTTTGTTGGCTAGGGGTACTTTCTTGGAAGTATTCTTGAGAGGAGTTTTGGCTGAGGCTCTTTCGGAAACCCACTGGCTTATACTTCTTCTGCATGTGTCTTGATACTGGGGATAAAAAGTGTAGGATATTTTTGCTGCAAGTGATAGTCTTGTCCTCTTTGGGGTAGTAGGGGGGTTGCTCTCGTGTAAGGTGGCATGGTCACTATATTAGAAGTGTGTATTTCGTACCACCACACCTTTATCAATGATCTGGACTTTTGACTGTAGGATCGGTGGAAGATGGAGTGCTATTACGGTGGATGGTGGATTATGGGTGATGATTGAGATTTCCATTTCGATTCTGTGACAATAATGTAAATGGGGAAGATGCCCTAGAGTGCGGGAATATTTGAATGGTTGGGGTCGCATATGGTAACCTCTGTCCGTTGACTGGAATTTGAGGTATGATGGTAGGTGGAGGGCACGACTTGCATAGCATGGAGCCATGGACGGCCGAGGAGGAGATTATATGGTAAGTCCAGATCAAGGACATGGTAGGTGATGTACTGAACTACCGGTCCCACTTGGACCGGAAGATTGATGATCCCTTCTGAATTTCTTTCTGCATTGTCATAAGCCTTGATTGTAATAATCTGGTTGCTTAGGTCTGCTTGGGTATACCCCACCTGCTTTATGAATTTTAAAGTGTACAAGTTGAGGGCAGAGCTATTATCTACCAAGACCCTTTTTATTTTATGCCGAGCGACTACGACTTCAATATGTAAGGGGCGATTGTGATTAGCATCAATGTTGGGCATATCATCGTGGCTGAAGTGTAGTTGGTGAGATGAAGCTAGGTGTCCTACCAAGGCTTGGAACTGTGTAGGATCCATATTATTAGGCACATGGGTTTCTTGTAGGGCTCTGTTGAGGATTTCTTGATACACGGGGGAAGACTTGAGTAAATCCAAGATGGGATATGCTGGTCTTTCCTGGATCAAGAGACTGGGAGTTAAGGAGCCGGCAGGTGCAGAGGCTGTAGAACAGTGTGATGCTTTGGTCACAAGGCATTGAGGACTTTGGCTTGAGTACTGGATACACGATGTTCTACCTGCTCAATGTAATGAATACACCTCGAATTGAGAGGTACATTTTGTAGCTCATATTATTTGTGCTGTGTTTTGAGATTATTTGGAAGTGCTCTGCCTGTTGTTGGGATGCTTTGAGGATCTGAATTGAGCATTGATCAGCTGATTAGGATCAAGTTTGATGTCACCATTTATGATCCTGGACGTAGTTTTTTAGACCTTGACACTTATTCAAAGAGTGTCCTTTGATTTTGTGGAACTCACAATATTCATTTTCCCTAAACCATGCGGGCTTAGGTTTGGATTCGTCGAGTGGCTTGGTGATAGGGTACGTGATCTGATAACTGATTTGTAATAGTTTGTTGGTGATGACATCGGGTTCTCCAGTTGAGCATACTGCTAGTGTTCCCTTTTATTTGCTGGATTGTTGGGGAGGACGGGGCGTCCTATGTACAGATATGTCATAGTATGGATTGCTATTGTTTCTGGGATGTGTTGGCCACGTGGACATGTTTAGTGTTATTGACACCATCATTTACTGCATTTTTGTTCTTGTTCCAAAAATGTGGCTTGTCGTTGAATGTCCTTTCCCTATCTTGGTTATATATTTTGATGTGCCCTGGTACCAAGGGCACGCCAAGGATGGGTCCTTCTCCAAGGAAGTGGTGACAATGTAACTTGTCGTGATGAGGTTCTCCACAGTAGCATGTCTTTTCTTTCAAATGTCTGGCTTGCTAGGGCACGCCACCTTTGGAGGTAGCTAGTAAAGGTTTCCCCTTCACGTTGTTTCTCTTTGAGGAGATCTAGGGTATCGGTATCTTTCTCCAAGTTGAAGGAGAAGTAGGAGACAAACCTTTCTGACAAGTCCGCAAAAATTTTATAGATCCCTTGTCGAGGGTCATGAACCACCCTAGTGCGTCGCTTCCCAGACTTTGGGGGAATAGACGCAAGAGATAGTTGTCATTGTGGATCACTTCTTGACATTGGGAGTAAAACTCCTGTAGGTGGGCCTTAGGATCTTTGTTCCCCTTATATTTGTCACAATCTGAACTCTGAACGATTGTTTGCCAGTCTCCTGCCGAGATCCTTAGTGCGGCTTTGTGGATGTCCGGATTTGCTGGTGTGTTGGATGGGTATTGATAGGACACTTGATTCTGAGAGGATGTTTGGATGGGTGTATGGATGAGGAGGTGGCATCCCTTGTTGATACGCCAATGGACCTTGCTGATAAAGAGGTTGCTGTTGTGAGGCGGAATATGGATGGGTCTGGTAGTTATGGGTGGCATACTATTGGGAAGTAGGGAGAAGGTGTTGTTGATTGGCTTGCAGATATTGGGGGTGTTGATACGATTGTTGCGATGCCACATAGGAGGGTTGTTGTTGATATTGTTGCTGGTTATGATAGTTGTAATGATGGGGTGGTTGTTGATGCATGGTTGGCGGCTGTGGTGGGCGAAATGGGATGTTATGTGGTGGTTGCGCTTGCGGGCGTAAAATGGATGCAAGGAATGGAGATATGGTCGAGGCTGAAGGACGAGGTTGATTTCCTTGTGATTGATGTTGTGATGGTTGTGTTGAAAATAGGGGATTGACCAATGGTTGTTGTTGAGGTGGAGGTGTGATTGAGATATTGTGCGAGGGAGGTTGTTGAACGCTAGTGGTAGCATAGGCTTGGGGAGGTTGTTGGGACATGAATGACAGTGGAGGAGGGATGTTTGATTAGGGTAGTTGTTGAGGAATGAAGGATGATGGTGGAGGATTGTTAGATTGGGACGGTTGTTGGGGTATGAATGACGATGGTGGAGGATTGGTAGATTGGGGCGGTTGTTGGGGTATGAATGACGATGGTGGAGGATTGGTAGATTGGGGCGGTAGTTGCAAGGTGCTGAAAGGGTTTCCCCCAGTGTTGACAGGAAGCGGGTTCGAGGGGGGTGGTGCCGGTAGCATTAATGGTTGCAGTTGCGGGACGTTTTGTGGCATGCCGTAGGCAAAAGGATCATTGGGATCAACGGTTTGGGGGGCTCCCGTGACCGAGATGGTGGGATATGTGGGATTTCCAATGGGATACAGGACAGCGTTGCCGAACTCAGGTTGATGCCAACCTTCTACAGAAGGAACGTTGGGGACATACGAGCTACTGGGGATGTCATGTGAGGCTTGGGGTACATTAGATGTGGAGATGCCATACTTGGATAAGTCGACACCTGACGGCAACTTGACACCTTTGTCAATCAAGTGAGCCAAGATTTGGTCACCATATCTTTCGAGAAGGCGCTCCATCATTTGTGCATTAACTGGGTTGCTAAAGTGCTCCTCGAATGTGAGTTCGGGTTGATCGACCATGTTTTCCTCCCCAGGTGGCGACGTGTTTTGACCATCCGCATTGGATTGCGACGAGGTTCCATTGTGGGGATCATGAGGGATATTAGCACCATAGTTCGGATCTGACGAGATGTTGACTGTGTTGGTGGGATTTTGTGGGTTGTTCAATTGGGCGTTCAGGGCTTGTTGGTCGGCCATTTTCTTTGCTTGTGATCGAGTCTGAACGGGCATGCAAGATGATGAGGTTGATCAAGATATTAGAAACACCTTGATGATGAGAGATTGATTGGATTTTGATGGAAGATTAGTTGACGATGATTGATTAGGTCGACGTGGATTGGCTTGATGGAATTGGATTGGATTGATTGGTAGATATTGGATTAACCTAGATTCTGGGTTTTGATCCAAATAGGTTTGATGATGTGGGGATCAGATCGATCTGATGATTAGGATTGATGTGATAATAGATATGATGAAGACCGAGATCCACGACCGAGTTTAAGAAGGATCCTTGGTAACACTAGGTATTGATTGAAAGGTGGATGTATGACACCGAATCCAACTTGAGATAGAAGCGGATTGATTGGGTCGAAAAGGATAACTGACCTAAGACGAATAGTGATCCTAAGCGAGTTATGATGATTGTGATTAGGGATGAATACCTAAGTCAACTTGGATGACAACTCCAACGGGGTTTATATGGAATAACAGAGATTGGAGATGAAAGGTGTTTAGGATGGATGGGGAGTATTTCAAGATGGATGAATGGTTCTCAAAACAAGCAAAAGACTGTTCAGGACAAATGACCCTTAGAACGAAGGGATGGGGGCTCAGAATGGACGTTCAGATGTTTGTTTTGGATGCTAAGTGGTCACTTCGATGTTCAAGACAAAGGGACAATGAATGCCAAATGATGGTATAGGCTGGTCAAAGGGACAGGTCCGCCACTGCAAAAGGACAGGTCCGCCACTGCACAGGGACAGGTCTGCCACTGCACTGGGACAAGTCTGCCACTGCACAGGGACAGGTCTGCCACTGCACTAGGACAGGTCCGCCACTGCATAGGGACAGGTCCGCCACTGCACTAGGACAGGTTCGCCACTGCACTAGGACAGGTTTGCCACTGCACAGGGACAGGTCTGCCACTGCACTAGGACAGATCCGCCACAGCATGAGGACAGGTTTGCTAAAGGATAAGGTCAAGTCCGCCAAAGGATAAGCTTAAGCTTGATTTTTTGATGGATGGCAAAGGAAAAGGACCCAAATTGTAGCAATCATAAAAAGACTTGGCCAAATTGATAATCACTGGTTTTTGCACAAGAAAGCCAATTCAAACAACACAACCCTAAGATTAGTAGAAACGGGTATGGTCAGCAAAGTCTTCTACTCTAGGATGCACATGGTTTCTAAGGAGTCCTCGATATACACCCGGTACGTGAGGCCCAAACTGTGAACACCAACCCGTTACAAGCGTGAGTCGGGAACCTTAGCAAGATACTAAAGGCTCAGAACAACTCTTCACGTCATCCCGACGCTTCGCCAATTACAACGTGGTTGGATTGAGGTACAACTTTCGCTCTCCCCTTTATATACCCCGCCAGTATGCTGGTTGGAATCGTCCCTTGGGGTGATGAAATCCCCAAGCAGGTCCCACTAAGAAAGTGAGTGTGACTCAAAAGGACTTGGAAAGCTATGATTTCTCGTCACCCAGGATCGCCAAATGGTGCAAGGGGATTGGATACGTCAAATAGCCTTCTCAAACATGCCAAGCAAGGTTTATTGACACCCCTTTAATTAAACTATGTTCCTATTTTACCAAAAGACAATTCGGGAAAACTTAAAATTTTTACCTTCTGGAGGACAGGTCCGCCACTCTGCAGGGACAGGTCCGCCACTCTGTAGGACAGGTCCGCACTTGTTGGACAGTCCGCCGCTTCAGGATAGGTCCGCCACTGCATTAGGACAGGTCTGCCACTGTATCGGAGAGGTTCGCTATGCAGAGATAGTCTGCCACTCCAGGTCCACTCCGCCACTCTGTCAGACCAGTCCACCACCCCTAGACAGTCTCACTCCTGGACCATTCCACTATAGATATTGGTCTGCTACTTTGTAACTGGATGAAAACAAAACAACAAACATGAAAGCAGAGACCCGTTTGGGTCCTATTTGGCGTGCTGTAAATGTGATAGGTCGAATGTTGTAGAAAATGAGCAGCAAGTAAAAGAGTGCAATAAAAACAACCTACACCAAGATTACTGGTTGGAAACAACACAAAGCAAACTAATAAATGAACTTATACTTGCTCTAATTGACTTTTGTTGGCCTTCGATCTTGATGTGTATGCTCCTTTGATGGCAAGTAGATGCAAGCTAGATGATGATGTGAAGATGGATGGAAATGGATGAAAGCATGAAAATGGCTATGTGTGGATTGAGAAACGAAATTGCAAGAGTTTGGCTAGCAAAATGATCTTCCCCAAAATGAGAGAAAAGAGGGGGTATTTATATGATTGGAAAATCCTAGGGGAAATGGACGGTTGAGATTGATCCACCAAATATCAAGATGTAGGGCTAAGGTGAGTTGAGAACTCACAAGCCCTCACATCTTGACATGTGGCATGTGATGAAGCCCTAAAAGGTGAAGTGGACATGAGGTGGAAGGATAGGACATGACATGGAGGGGGTACAAAGTACCTTGGGATTGGACAAGATCTCCTCATAAAGGAGGTACTTGTCCCCATGTGGGTGAGAGGACATGTGAGGAATTAAAAATTCCTCAAATATTCTCATGGGGAGATGGAAAAGAATAAAGAATAAGTGAAGGACATGTGGGGATAAGTGAAGGAATTAAAAATTCCTTTTGGGTGCCTTGGGGGATTAAATGTGAATTAAAAATTCACATGGGGAAGTGGAGTGCCTTGCCCAAAAGGAGAAAGCCTTTAATAAGGTTGACTCAAGGACATATGCCATAAATAGGATGAGGATTAGGTTAGGCTAATCAAATGATTAAGGTTGTGCAAGTACTTAGTTAGATGGACTAATGACTCATTAGAGGCAAGTGGGAAATTATGGAGGATATGACCTTAATGATGATTAAGGGTGTGCACATGCTAACCCTAGTTAATTAGAAGAAGATGAAGTAATTAAAATGGATTAGGGACCAACTTGCAAAGTTGGAGGATTTGACTATGAGAGAGAAAAGAGGAATTAAAAATAAATTTTAATTCAAAAGGAGAATATGGCTAAATTAAATAAAAGGGTATATTTATTTAATTTAGAGGAAGAAGAGGGGTAAAGTATTAAATTAAATACTTTAGGACCTTTGTGTAAGATGCAGGGTATTAATTAAACAACTGGTTTAATTAATATTGACAGAGGGGATGAGGAACCAGATGAATAAGGAGACGCGTTTGATCATATGGAGGTGATCAAATTGGACGTCTACAATGATGATTTAAAGGGTAATTAATGCAAGGGTACCAAAATAGGTCCAAATTAGGCAAGGAATTGTACTATCTCCAAGAAGGGAGTACAATTTTTGTTACTGAACCAACAATTTTAGGGTGTGGGTGAAGCCACAATAGTGGTTTACAATTTGATGGAGGAAGAAAAACTGAGAAAAAATGACCCCATGGCAAAAAAATTGGTTTTAGGGGTTTGAATGAACCTATAAGTTCAACTGAATCAAAGAGGGGTTCGAATGAACTAGGGTTCGAACGAACCTACCTAATTACTGGGCCCACATTTCCCGCCTAAAAAAAAAAGGAAAATTCATATTGAGGGGGGTTTGAATGAACCCTGGTTCGCTAGAACCCCCCTGGTTCTAGTGAACCCCCCTTTACCCTAATTTTTGACCTTGTTCACAAAAAGAACCTATTTTTTTACGCTTCAAAGCTCGGGTTGAGGATGAAAATGGAGGAATCTTTACAAACCAAACTGGAATCAAGTAGTCCTCAGAACAAGCTATCCAACGAATATAAATTTAATATGTTTTGGTTTTATTATGTACTTGTTTCTTTAGTTTTATTAAACATAGGTTTTTCATTGAAAATGAAGGTCTTTGTTCTACACATATGGAAAAATAGTAGATTATCGAAAAAAAATTTGAAAAATATGAGTGCACTAGATATTGAAGTCCTTGATTCAACAAAATAATAATAATTGAATTTTGATATATATACAAAAAAAGTTACGCGTTATACGGTCACACTATGTCTGAATTGTACTTAGTTTGACTTCAAAACTTTATTAAAGAAAAATATTCAATAAAAAACTATCTAACCAAGTGGAAGCACTAGATATCGAGTTACAAATTTAAATTAAAGAATTGAATTTTATCCTTCATGGAAAAGAAGTTATGCTTCTACAGTGTGCGTCACTTTTAAAAATGTTGTTTTTGAAAAAACTAGTTTGTGGGATGGAAAAAGAAGTACAATCTGATTCCAAAAATTTTGAATTTTTTTTTTGGAATCTATGGATAAAATGTGATAAGACTCTAGTTTGCGTTATTTTCAAATTCCTCACGGTTTAGCTGCTATAGGTGCCCGACTGTGAAGATTTAGTTGTCATTAATTTCAGTGTTCAGTTTGGCCAAAAATTGTAAACCACTATTATGGGATCCCCTTTCACGTGTTTCTATGTACATCTCTTGCACTCTTAGGGTTTTTCACCTAAAGGAGAGAGTAGAACCCAAAAATTGAGGTGGTTTACTCAAACTAGTGTATGTATGATGAAATTATGACTAAATGCAATGATCTAGATGTAGTAAACTAGTAAAAGCTATTGATTATTAAGTGAAAACTATTGAAATGCATCTTTTTGGAAAACACATTGTGATATATGCAGAAATGAATACAAATTGCAACATAAATGGACGAAACTGAAAGTGTGCACCTGAGATATTGATGAAGACTGGAAATGACTTCTAGAATGCTGCTAATCCTAATTTTTAGCCCTGGTGGGACTCATTCACCATTTTGGGCGAATTAGTCCCAAATCTATGAAACTGTTCCAGAGCCCATTTCAGACAAATGGGTATCAAAAAATCCAAAAAACCAAAATTAGGCCTAGAAGTGGGACTCCTTTGCCACCCATGGTGAATGAGTCCACTTTTGAATTTTTGAAGATTCAAAGGTGGAAACATGAGCCTTCGATCTGCACTTTTTGCTTCTCCAGGTGTTTGGTTCTGAAACTGTCAAATTTGGGCATGAAGGTGACTTTTTGTTGATGTTTTTCCTTATCCAATGAAGAGGTAACTTGAAAAGCTTTGCAACTTGATCTTCAATGATTTCCAAGCCTCTAAGATGCCTAAATATGCAAGCACACAAGAAGAGAAGGAAAGATGTTGGATGTTAGGGCATGGGGGTTTGCCTTGGTCAAACCCCTTTGTAGGTAATTAAACCAAAATGATGAAATAATGTAACGAAGCATGAAACAATGAATTCAATACCTTTTCATGAAGATTTATCTTGAATATCTGTAGCAAAACATGAATAATCTACCCTTGAATGTCTTAGGAAGCTATCTTGATGACTTGCAATGATGAAACCCTAACTTGCTTGATTTGATAGAGAAGATAGATGATGAATGAATGATAAGAGATGTGTGAATGAGTTATGAGATGTAAATTAGGTCGAGAATTTATTTTGTAGGAAATTCAATTTTTCGATATTGAACCTTTGGCCGATATGAGAAATTAAACCAATTTTTCCCACCAAAAGTTGAAATATCGCAAATGGGACTTATTCACCACCTGGGAAAATCACCACCTGGTATGGATCATCAGATGGAAAATTAGTCCCAAAGGGTCCATTTCCACTGGTAGAGATAAAATCAATAAGACTTATTATTCATCAAATTATGCCGATGCAAAAAATAGGGGTCTATTATGAGATGTGAAGGTCAATAGCTGAGACATAATTCAATGTGAAAGTGTGATTAAATACACTTTACATCATTAAAATGAGGTCCACATAGCCTAGAAAGGCACAAGAACCAATGTGAATGTGCAAGACACATTACAACACTAGACTAACATTTACTTTACAAGCCTTTTCGATTGATGTGAAAATGTAATTAAATACATTTTATAATGTTGAATTAAGGGAAGATGGGTTCATTTTAAGTCTTAGAGAGGCATGAAATTCTTTTACAACACCTTTACAAGACATCGTTAAATGCATTTGAAAGGGTCCAAGACCTAGTGTGGACGTGCAAAACACCCCACAACACCAAATCAAGGCCTCGTTGAGTCCAATTTGTCATCAAATCAAGCAAGTTTCCTTTTTTCTATGGTATAGTTACCACAATTTGCATCAATAGTGTAACATCAAGGAAAGCTTTTAGATATTCACTCAGTCTTCAAGATACATCACCCCAACATTCTTGTAATGTGAAGTCTATTTGTGAGGAGGTTGTAATTCATACAAAGATCTTCGAACACAAATCCTAGTTGTGGTTCATCCTTGGTTTGTAGGATTGTGTAGTTCCCACACTACACATCGAGTCTCTTGCACACCATTCTAAATATTCACACAATGGAAGACTTGGTAAACATCTCCCTCCAATAGCACCAAGCCCTCTAATCATTCCTACCCAACATATCCTTTCAAATCCCCATCAATAATTTGTTTGGAGCTGGCCAACATATCTATTGCCAATTTGAATCTACACGCCCTTCATATAGATCGCGACATTCCTTTTCTTTTGGCTCATTCAACCTCCATCTTTGTTGGTCAACTCATTTCTACCAAGCAACCCCTTCAACACATCTCTTGTAGCCTCCTTCCACTCATGTGACTCTATAGAAGTGGCTTGTAGGGGCAACTTGCTATAATCAATCTACCTCCATTATTCAAGGCATAACAATAAGAAGCATGCATTATTTAGCTTGGTTACAATCATAAGTTCAACAATTTTATTTTTTTTGCAGCTCCCTTCATCTGTGGCTTCTTCAAAATCTCAAGTCGACCTCCAACTATATAACAACCATTTGGTTATCATTATTGCCACTTGGGCAATCTCTCCTCCATAAAGTCTCCACAAGAAAGTAGTCAACTCCCACATTTCCCCTTTATTTTAGGTATTGTTGCATTATAATTGCTTTGATAAATAGCTTTTTTTATAAAAATTAAATTGTTATTAACATTTAATGTACCTATTAATGGTTAATTGGGTTTATCAAAGCTTGCAAAAGAGGGATTTTTTTTTTTTTTTTACATAACTTTCAAATGGGAGATCACATTTTGTAGTATAAATAGTCAACGAGAAGCTAGTTTCGGCACCAAAATTTAAGCATTGAGATGTTTTCAATTTAGTGTTGTTTAATTGCATTTTTTGGCCTTTGAAGTTAATTTTTTATGAAAAATTTGATGAGGCATAACTTTCACCCCGATTATCGAAATTTTGTAATTTTTTTTTTATTTCTATTAGAATTTCACAAGGAATTCAATTTTTCATATTAAAATAAGATCTAGGTTGTACCATTTTATCACAAAATTGTAAAAATATCCATGTGTTATAAATGAAAGATATTGGCATCCCATCTTCATAACTTGTAAAATTTTCTTACACATTGTTCTTGGGGGAGGGCTACAATAAACTCTAATCATTGTTTTTTTTTAGGGGGGGTCAATCATGCAAATATTGTGGGAGCAATCAACATGTGGATGAATGTTTTCCTCATATCTCCCATCAAATTATTGACTTACTACTAGAGCTTACAACAAATAATCTCACTGATGAATTTTATGAGAAACCATCATTTGGGGATGAACAATGTTGTCAAATGTCTTGCATTGAAATCTCATCACCCACAACACTTGTTGCTACATTTGAATCTAGTGTTGACTCGTTTATGAGTACTAATGATTCCTTGCATCAATATATTTCTATCGTCATTCCAAATCCACCAAATTGGGATGCAAATCTACAAGACATCACATCTTTGTTTGTAGAATCCCTCCTTTTATATTTGGATGATACTATTAAGGACATTAATCTTCTATTTGATGTCTTCTTTGATGAAGTTGCATCACTATTGTCATCTTTGGATGTTTCTCTTGCCTTGGGGTAATCCCACAATAATGAGTCCCACTTGTTGGCCAATGTAGGACATTGATATCAACATTTTTAACTAAATCTTCACTTTTTGAGACCTAGATAGTAGCTAAACCATTAATAATTTGAAGATAATACAAACTATTGATTTGTGGGGGTTTGTTTGTAGAGTCTAAATATATATTTTTATTTTTATTTTGAAATAAATTGTGAATATTTCTACATAACTTTTAATAACTAGTTTTTTATAGTTAAACAACATTTTAAAAAAGTAATGTTTATGTTGTCATGCATAACTTTTTTTAGAAAGAATAAAACCCTAATTTTTAAAATATATATTTGTAACATTAATATCTAGTGCATGGATATTTTTAAATTAATTTTTAAAGTCAAGGTAATTATAATTTGGACATGGGTGTATGTCGTCACGCATAAATTGTTGTGTATATATCAAAATTCTTTTTTTTTTGGTGAGAAAAGGACAGATCAATACCTAGTGCATAGATATTTTTTAGATATTTTTTAGTATTTTATTATTTTTCCACATGTGTAGAACAAAGAACTTGATGTTTGGTGAAAAACCTATGTTCAATAAAAATTAGAAAATAAATAAATTATAAAATGAAAATATATTAAAATTATACTTGTTGGAAAGCTCATTTTGAGGACTACGATCTTGAAAATTATCTTGTCAAGTTAATTACATTTGAAGGTCCAACCTGATGTTTGAAATTGGAATTTTTGAAGAAATTTTGAAGCAGATTGAAAGTGTCTTTCTGAGGCCCTTCATCCAAAGGTACTTTGAAGGTATTTCATTCCCACAAAAAAAATATTAAAAAATCTTCAAACAAAGGTAATTTCCAAAAATGAAAAAAAGGGACCTTCAAATGAAGGTCCCTTTTTCATTCCTTTTTTGGAAATTTCCATAAAAGGTCTAAAAAGTGACCTTCATTTGAAGGTCCATTTTTTCCATTTTTGGAAATTACCTTCGTTCAAAGGTTTCAACTTTTGAATGAAGGCACACCTTTAAATGAAGGTAATTTTGGACATACGTTCGAACAAAAACCTTTGAATGAAGGTAGTTCAAAAAAAATTTGCCACACCCTTTCAAAATTTTCATGTCCCAAGTTTTGGGACCTAGTATTGTGGGATTACCCCTTGCCTACATCAAATTTTATCATGAAAAATTATGCAAATATTCATGAGTTGACCTATCCAACTCATTTATCATCATATGTAGTAGTACTAGATTCACATTGGTCCAGATATCACCATACATCCATGTTCCATGTTCCAAAATCTTCTATGGTACCTAATCCATCTTATCAACATTTATCACATATCAGCATTGGCGTGGAGATCTTTGAGCATCATTGGAATCATTTCAATCTTTGGATCATGTGCATAATTCAAAGACAATAATCTTACTTCTTGCATATTCCTATTTGGAATGAGAGTTTATATTGCACACATTTGTGTTGTTTTTTCTTCCCAAGAGGAGAAATATTGTTCAACAATCATGGATCATCTTTAGCATCCAATGTCGAGCATCTATCGGCACTAAAATCATCATTTTGAGGAGAGGTTGCATGATTTCTCTTCCACTATCAATTTTGAGAGCATACATTTCCTCACATGGAGTTCATTACTTAGCATTTTTTGGGGGGCCACATAGACCTTCTCTATTTTATCTCCTATGGGGGAACATCCATTGTACTTTGTGATAGAAGTAGTCCTTGGGGGGTCATCATGAGTCCTATCTTCTTCACTTACACATTTTATTTCATTGCATCATTTCTCTTTTGGAGAGGGGTTTTTATTTCCTACTAGATTTTTCTCCTTTACTCCACCTTATGATAAATTTGTATATGAGCACCTAACATGGAATTGTAGTTGGGACTCATCATTAGTGCATACATTAATCCCTAAGTTGCACTTAAGGGTGAGTGTTAGTGTTTAAATAGATTCATTATAATACCTATTTAGCTAATCAACTTTCTATGATTGACTTATTCACACCTAGCTTAATTTTACTTAGGTTTCTTTTTCTTTTGTCTCACTTTCTATGGCTGAGATATGTGTCCTCATGAATTGAGATACCTATTAAAACTTTCTCACACACTTTTCAAGTGAGTTGACAAGTGTCCCATCTTTGGAGAGGTATTCAAAGTTTCACTCCTACCTTCTCACCTCCTCATACTTTCCTATATATGTAACTTGATTGATCATTGTATTTACACACTCTTAAGTTATATTAATAAACATACTATTGTGCTTATTTTGTTCACTTGTGGAAGTTTTTTTTGAGCTCTCTAATCTTGAAATTCTTCAAAACATCACCCTTCTTCTCACACACTCTACCCCCTCTCTATTGGGCTTTTCAATTTTAGAAGCCATCTTTGGGAGGCCCATTCTCAACCTTATGAAGGCCTATTATGGTGCAATTTTTGTAATTTGGATATAATTTCATGCTCTACGTAGTTATAAGATAATTTTTCTAATTTGATGCTCCTATTTTTTAGAGATTGAATATTGTTCTAGAATTTTCTACATAGTTTTCATTTTGAGACCTTTTGGGAGTCATAGCTTGTGCAAATAGACTCCTTTTCTAATCCTATTTTTTCCAAGGTTCATATTTTTCTATGTACTATTTATTGGTGCTCCTAAATTAACCTCATATTCTACTTGATTTGTAATTATAATTTTTTGGCCATTTTGGTCCCTAAAAGAGTCTAAAATTTTGATATTTGCATTGTAAATTGTGCTAGTCATAAAGTGTGAACATTGTAATGTTTTTGGGAGATCATTTTAGAAACTAGTGTAAAGAGGGGGTGTCTTGTGTGCCTCATTTTATTTCTTTCTTTTTGTATGCAACAACAATATCCTTTTTTACTCTAATGGATAAATCAATAGTTCCTATACTTACAATTTGTAAATATCATTAATGGAAATATAATATGACATTCTATCTCAAAAGGAAAGGATTACACAAAGTTATGATGGGACTTGAAACATAACCAACAATGAATCTAGAAAATCAAAATTGGTTCAATAAATGTGATGAAGTATTTGTTACTTTGTGCTCATTCACATTGAATCTTCTACTACTCCAAATGTGGTATGGAATACATTAAAAACTTCTTTGGTAATAATAATGAATTAAGGGGTCATCAATTGGATAAAAAATTATTTACACTAAGTCCAATTTTTTTTGACACTATATAGGACTTCTTCACAAAATTAAAATCCATTAAATTACAATTGCAACACTATTGAATTAAGAATAATGATAAAAAAATTATCTTAAGTAAACTATTTCTAAGCTTGGTCCTAACTATTATATTTGATTCTAAATTTTATGCCACAAAATGTGCCCTAGCTTTCACCTACAAAGTTCCTTCTCTAAATGATTTTTCTACCAAAATCACTAGGGAGCAAGATAAATTGGTTCAAATGGGTATACTAAATCCTCAAAGTCACATTCCTTACCTATAAATCAGGGAACAAAAGAACATAATTGGTTTGGAAAACACAATAATAAACAAAACAACGAAGGGAGAGAAGAAAAGAGCTTAGAAACATATTGCCTCAAATGTATCTAATAAAATATCTTCTACAAAAGGTAAACAACCTATGAAGGAGAACTTGTCAAGTGTTCCTATTATAAAATGCCTAGACATGATGAAAATAAATGTTTAAAGAAACAAAATGATCATCTCATACATCTTAAAAAATAATAATATCAAGGTGCTTGACTCTATCAAATAATAATAATAATAGTTTTGTGATTCATAAGGTATTGAATTATAGCACATAGTTTCATATAGTCCTTAACAAAATAGTTTCAAAACTCATGGAATGCAAGAATAGGTCCTTGAAAGTGACAGTGAATTGTTTGGTACACTCCAAATCAACACCTCAATATTGGGAAAATTCTATTAACTATGCATGTTACATCCAAAACCAAGTTCCTTACTAAGCTATGAAGGGAGTAACTCTTATTCAATATTGGATTGGTTAGAAAACCATAATGAATCTATTTCAAATGTTTGTCTCTCTTGTATGGATCCACATTCCAATAAAGAAATGGAAGGCTATGGATCTACAAAGCAAGACTTGCATATTTGTTTTGTACCCATATGGTGTCAAAGGATACAAGCTTATACATCCCACTACTAATAAGTTATTCATTGATCTAGGAGTGTTCATTTTGAGGAAAGTACTTCTAGTTCTTCCCATACCACTTCTCCATCCACCATCATATTTGAGACACTACATCATGTTGATAGATTTTCAAAGGGTCTTAATCCTCTTGATATTGATATGCCTTCCTCCTCCACTTTAGATGGTGACAATGATCACAAGGATTTAGATTCCTCTCATAGTCATCATTTGGAGGTTGATGATTGAATCTCTAGTCTCAAGACCTCTTTAGGCTTATTATATATTACAGTCAATAAGTGATTTTGTTAGGGATCCATAGTATACTTGAAGAACAAGGTCATGTGGTTTCACCAAGCTCCACGTCTCTTCTTAATACCTTTTAGGAAGCTTTTGGTATCTTTGAGTGAGATGCTTCCATGTAGGTAGAGTTTAGTTCCTTAGAGAGGAGTCATACATGGGATCTAGTCCTCCTTCTTAAGGGAAAAAATCTTGTTTTAGGGTGAAGCCACAATAGTGGTTTACAATTGAAGTGAGGAAGGAAAACTCACAAAAAATGAATGCATGGCAAAAAAATTGATTTTAGGGGTTCGTACGAACCTATTGGTTTGACCGAACCAATTAGGGGTTTGGTAGAACCTAGGTTTGACCGAACCCTCTTAATACTTTCCCGCCAAAAAATCCATCAAAACCTCTTATAGAAGGGGGTTTCGAATGAACCTTGGTTCAAATGAACCCCTAGGGGTTTGCTCAAACCCCTAGGGGTTTGTTCGAACCCCCTTTATTCCTCATCCCCCCCTGAGACAAAAAAAACTTGAATTTTTGCACTTTGGAGCTTGGTTTGAGGATGAAAATGGAGGAATATTCACAAACCCAACTAGAATCAAGTAGTCCTTAGAATGATCTATCCAAAGAATATAATTTTAATATGTTTTGGTTTTATTATGTATTTGTTTTTTTAGTTTTATTAAACATAAGTTTTTCATCAAAAATGAAGGTCTCTGTTATGCACATGTGGAAAAATAGCAGATTATCAAAAATAAAAATTGAAAAATATGAGTGCACCAGATATTGAATTCCTTGATCAAATAGAAAAAAAATTGAATTTCAATATATACAAAAAGTTATGCGTTATACGGGGCTATGTCTAATTGTAATTGGTTTGACTTTAAACTTGATTAAAGAAAAAATATTCAATAAAAAACTATCTAACTAAGTGGAAGCACTAGATATCAGAGTTACAAATCTAAATTCGAAAGAATTAGAATTTTATCCTTCATGGAAAAAAAGTTATGCGTTATACAGTGTGCGTCACTTTTAAAAATGTTATTTTTTGAAAAAAACTAGTTTTCGTGGGAGATGGAAAAAGAAGTGGAATCTGATTCCAAAAATTTTGAAAAAAATATTTTTAGAATCTACAGACAAAATGTGACGAGACTTTAGTTTGCATCATCTTCAAATTCTTCACGGTTTAGCTACTATAGGTGCCCGAATGTGAAGATCTAGTTTAAAAAAATAATTGCAGTGTCGAGTTTGGCCAAATATTGTAAACCACCATTGTGGGATCACCCTTTATGAAAGTGGATCTTTTAAAAAAAATTGTAGCAAATAAGTCAAGTTAAAAGTATAAGACTCATGTGGTTGTAAAATGATTTTCCTATGTTCTTAGGATTGACTACATTGAGACTTTTTCATTAGTTTCCCAAATGAACTCATTTGATTTGTTCTTGTTATAGCTACAACCAATCATTAGGAAGTTCTTCATATGGATGTGAAGAGTACTTTTCTTCATGGCGACCTTCAAGAGGAAATCTACATGGAAAAACCATAGGGGTTCATTCGTGATCATTGCCTAGTTTTCCATATTTCAAAATCTCTATATGGCCTCAAATAGGGCCCTCGATCTTGGTATGCCAAGATAGGTTCCTTCCTTTTAATAGTTGGGTTCACTCAATGCCACTTTGATTGAAACATATATATTATACAATCGAATGTCACTCACATTTTTGGTTCTCTATGTCAATGACTTGTTGATCACATGGAGTCACTCATCCACCATCATGGTAGGGAAAACTTATCTACATGATAGATTATTCATGTCAGACTTGAGAATTTTGTATTAATTATTTGCAATTGAGATCACTCAATCATCTTTAGGTATATTCATTGTATGGCCTAAGTGTGCACTTGATATGCTCTCCAAATTTTGTTTGGATTATTATAAGACTGCATTGACTCCATTTCTATCAGGGTCAAACTTGAGGCTAATTTTTCCTCACCTTTGGTTGATGGCACTTCATATTGACAAC
The DNA here is from genome assembly GCA_007258455.2 of Sequoia sempervirens. Lineage (NCBI taxonomy): Eukaryota > Viridiplantae > Streptophyta > Pinopsida > Cupressales > Cupressaceae > Sequoia > Sequoia sempervirens. Next base: position 419,973,392 of record VDFB02075321.1, on the reverse strand, counting down.
TTGTTGAGAGTCTCATCTACTTGACTCACATGAGACATAGCATTTCATATGATGTGGGCATGGTCCCTCAATTCATGTAAGAGCCAAATGAGTTGCATTGGAAAGTAACTAAGTGGATTCTCCACTACATTCAAGGTACTCATAGTTATGGGATTCAATATGCATTGACTGTGGAGATTGATTTAATGGGACACAAATTTAGATTAAGAAGAAAATTCTCTAGATCATGTCTACTTTAGTGTATTTCTTCTCACTTGGTTTTGATCTATTTTGTTGGTCAAGTAAGAAGCAATCCATATTTTTTATTTCATCTATAGAGGTTGAGTATCGAGGGGTAGTTAATTCCACCATTAATACTATTTGGATTCAAAATATTCTCACTAATTTCAACTTTCAATTTAGAAATCCTATACTCATCCTTTGTGATAACTAGTGTGTGATACAAATCTTAAGGAATCTAGTCCATCACCAACAAACCAAACACATTGAGATTCATATATAGTACATCTAGGAGTTGATTCAAGAAAACATTGTTGATCTTAAGAACTATCAAACACTTGTGGACATCTTCACCAAAACATTCACCAAAAGTAATTTCCTTCATTTGCAAGTTTTTTAGGAGTTTGATAAGTGTCTAGTTTTGGATGAACATCTTAGTCCTTCACTTTTTTTCTCTATATTTTTGGTGGGAGGGGGCATACCTCTTATGGGAGTGGCTTTTTCTTTTGGGGTAATTCTTTGTACGTGGATGCCTAATCAAGCTTCATTCATTGGGATCCATATTTTTACCCACTTATATATAAGGGGTCTATTAGTGTAGGTTTATTATTTTCCTTATGTTATGAGATATTTATTTTTTCCTACACATATTATTAAGCTTTCTTAGGCTATTTATACTTGGTTATTATGAGGACACATGACATAATCCATTAGTTACATGTGTCACTCCCATCCACCTTTGGGTTGTTTAGTATGACACCCTCTTTTAGATTTATATGCCACCTCTCATAATCATTTGTTTTATTTATTTAAGTACAACCATATAATTTGGTATTCACCAAGTAGATAAAAATCTTTCCCATTTTGGGTAGTTGGAGTTATTACACCTTTTGGTTGTATATGCCCCTACTTTTACTATATGGATAACACTCATTTATCTTCTTTATTAGTTAGAAAGAGTGATATGGGCATTACATATACTCTTGTATTTTGTCTCTTGACTTCTCTTTTTAGGATTCTCTCTCCATTCTACTATTTTGATCTTTGAGCATATATTGACTAGAGTGCATGTGATCTATGACCAACCTCATTTCTTGGCTTAGGTTCTTGTTTCTCATAAAATCTAATAGGGTTAAAATTTTAAGGTGTAGGGTAAATAGGGTTTGGGATTTAGTGTTGAGTATTTGAGGTTTGGGTTTAGGATCTAAGTTTTGAGGTTAAAGTTTTAGAATGTAAGGTTTAGAGTTTGAGGTTTGGAATTCAAATATTGGGTTTAAGGGTTTAGGTTTTATGATTTAGGATTTGGGGTTTTGGACATATATTTCTTATGTCATTATATTTATTATTTTAGTAGTATGTATTTGGCATTAATAAAACACATTTTTCTTAGATAATGTTGTACATGTGTATAAGAACATTATACATAACTTATTTTATCTCCTTTGTTACTTAGACAATTTATTAATTTATTGTATAGTCACAACAATGGTAGAAAGTATGATAAATTTATTTATAAGGACCAATTGCAAAACTAGAAAACTTGAGATTTGATGATGGCCTTAGCTTGTGAGATCACAATGGGGCCCTAATCCTCATACATTGAAATACTTCATCTACCAAGGATCAAATCAACTAATTCACAAGTGATATATACTATGAGACTCAAAATTTGTACCCATCACCAAACAACTAATAGAAGTAGCACTACACCATGTGCCCATGCATGAGGTAATTTCCTTTTGGGATTAAGGAAAATCCATCAAATATTGGAAAATTGGATACCTATGTGGATAATTGTCTCTTAGTATTTTACAAGTGTTAAAACATCAAGTTCTATGATACAAAAAAAACATCACAATGACCACAACCAATGCCAAACACCTACAATTTACATGTACATTATCAAACCCTTACCCATCTACATACAACAACCATGAAATGAACTGCAATGAAGGAGTACACTAAGTATCAAACTCTCCAACAACCTTTACAAGAAATATATGCATATTATACTATAAACAACAAACTCTTAAAAATTATATAAAAGACAAAATTCAATCTTAAAATGACAACATGACCTAATAATCCAACATTGTGACCTAACTTTTCAAATCAAATTGTCTAGACCCTTGTTTTTCAAACTTTTTACCTACCAAAACAAATTATAGTATTCATAATAGTTTTTAATTAGAATAGATAAAGAAACATTCTATAAAAAAAAGAAAATTTTCTGTTGTTATCTAAGAGATTATGTTTTCTAATATGTAGAAATGACGAATATATTAATTAAAGATCTCTTGAAGATTATACAAAAGTTTCCAAACAATAACAACTGTCACTAAAATTTTAAAAATAAAATATAAGAAAGTTTACTACAAACCCACCACTTCTAAGAACATAAAGAATCAATGAAGCTAACAAAACACAAAATCCTGAAAGAAAACAAGACAGAAAAAGTAAACCATATCATTATAAAATAATTCAAAAATTAAATAGAAAACAATGACTTCCAATCCATAACCTTCCAAATATCATTAACATACTAAAAGAATTAAAATAAAATACTAAAAGAAATTCCAAACGTGGGTTAAACATATTCTACGCACAAAGCAAATTTCATCGATTTTCAGTCACCACCTCGAGCTAAAAACAATCTCCAACGACAATTTTTTTTATCACCTTCCCAAAGCCAAAGGATAAAACGAGCTTCTCCCAAAAAGGGGAGATTAAAACAAAAAAATATTCCTGGTTTCTAAGAGCTTATAACTTTCCGCCTCAGAACTGTAATTATATATCTGTCATTATCACTTTCACAGGCACGAGTAGCTTTAGGAATTGTAGAGGACAGACAGGCAGTGGAATATGCCGTGTTTGAATTGGATTACTCACACATGACAACATTTATGTGAGCCTTTTATTGTTAATGGTAGATTATCGTTTTGTTTTGTTATTTAATATGTGAGTATGATTTTTAAGTTGGAATCTTAGGATTAGAAATGAAAGATTGAAGGGTATTCATTTCATTAAAATTGTTCAAATTCTTTGTTTTCTATTTAAATTACAATCATTTTTTGTCTTTTATTGAGATTAGGATTTATAAAGAGAAGATTCTTTGTTTTCTATTTAAATTACTATCATTCCTTGTCTTCTATTTAGATTAGGATTTATAAAGAGAAAAAGTATATTTACTCAGAAAAAAATCATGTAAAGTAGGGCAAATATTTTTGTGCGCCCATGACAGAGAATGTGACGGTGGAATTTGCATGTCAAGTAATTTTTGTAATTTTCTGTTATGCATCCAATACATAAAACAATAATTCTTGATAATTTTTGATTGTGGGTCCAAAATCTCCCCTTGATATGACGATAATCATCCAAAAGAGATTACTGTTAGAATTCGTGGATACGGGCAGGCATACAGCTATCTACTATGACGACTGTGTCGCAGATGTGACTTTTTCCTATAAAAAACTAAAAAATATCTAGTCGGATGACTCCAAATTTATCCTGGCGAATCCAGGCTGAACTTTGCGTCACTCACCGATTTCTGATACTTATTGTAGACCTATACGGCATTAAATTAAGCGAAAACTTTGTACTTTCTACTTTGAATTGCAAATAGCAGAAGCTACGTGGAGATGTTTCTCTCCTTAAAAAATTGAGAACTGTATCAGAAAGGTTGACTTTGAGGTAAGCAATAGACACAGACGCAGACGCGCTTGTTAGGTTTGTCCTAGACCTAAAAATGGACCGAGCTTTTCAATCGCAGAAGAAATATGTTTGGATTTCCACCGCCCGAGTAAATTGCTGAAAATAAAAGTGGTAGTTTGAAGTTTAGACGCATCGTGGAGCTTGTCTATGTCAAATCAATCAATAAAATTTAGTAGTCAGATCATGAATTAGGGCAAGGTTTTGGTACGTTCGGGTGCGGGGACCAATGAATCTAATGTCACTGGAATTTTTCTCCATAAAGCTGAAGAGTCGTCATAAAAGCAGGCATGGCGCAGCCCACATCTCCCACGGGCTACAGCAGTTTCAATATCTAAATAAAAATTGTGGGGGCCGAAGATGATCGGGAATTTGAATTTACACGCGGCCATGTATTATTCTTGGAATGTAGTGTTGAAAGATGGCAGAAAAAGTAAAAATTTAAATGGGTCATAAAGACGCACAGCCAGCCGCCTCACATTCAGCTCGTGATTGTTCTGATTAATCATTTATTTATATCTATCATGCGAAACGGATCATAATCAGATGACAGAGATACATGAATATTTCTCAATCCCACAGGAGCCGTGTACTGACCAGGCAAAAACGATTCCACCACGGAAACATCACCGTCAGGTGGTGTGCGGTGCCTTGCCCTGATGCTGTCCACTCTACTGACAAGTCACCGGCACGAGAATTGAATGATGGGGGCCTCAGTTTTGAATTTGACGGCTACATATGGCCGTTGCATGATTTTTCCACGTCGAGTGGTTTTGGGTTTGCTTATTCATGGTTTGACAGAGTGACACTATAGTATGCAGTGTAAGGTATACGATGACATTTAGTACAGTTGTTTGGATTTGCTAAAAGTCAAATCATCAGCGGTCTTGTTTGAAGAGTAGAAGATAGTAAAAACAACAAGTTACCTGATCAAAATACTAGAAGAAACAAAATCAGCAAAGAGTTAGAAAACAAATAGTAATCGGTGAACGTCATCAGTTGTTTTCTTGTTTTGCAAGGACGGTTTCAATTCCGTCTCTTGAGTCTCATAAACTGACTGATCTCGTGAACGTAATTAAAAACATTCATTCATTCATGATGTATATATTTCCACGAGTGAAGAGACAGAAAATGTTCTTAAAGCTGCAGCAGACGAGGTGGGCAAAAAATGAAATAATACTGTAAGCGGCCGTCAAATTTGCACCTGGTGTTGAGAGTCCGTAGACAAAAAGTTCACCATGAGTGCTTAGTGGATATCAAATCAAGGAAAATTAGAGCACAAGTAATCAGTGGGATGTCTTAATTGTTAAGTTATGTGAAATTGACATTTTGGTGAAGCGAAGATGTTTCATCTTTTATAAATTGTAAATTTAAGGTGTACAGCTTTGCTCATGTGTTCTTATTTGTTTTAGTCAAGTTTTAGGGTGTCATTTTAGTACTTAATTATATATATTTGGGTGGAAATTGATGGAATCATGTGAAAACATCTTTTTATGAGTTGTTTTTATTTATTTGTATATTATATGTCATTGGTTTTTATATATTAGATTGAGATTTATTTTTATATTTTAAATTAGATTGTGGGGTTAGTTTTGCTTTTTAAATAAAATTGTGCATGTGTCTATTAAAATTTAAAAATATTCTTGTCAATTATGAGTTAATTCTCTCTCAAATTTAAATAGATTGTGTATTGGCTTGCATGTCAAATTGTTTGACTTGAGCATCTAGGGTGTCAAGCTTTATATCACTAATATTAACAATCACAACACAAAAATACATGATAGGAATGACAAGAGAAAAGATTAAAATAGGCTATCAATTATTATTAGCATGCATCACCATTTGCATGGATGGATATTATATCGACCTTTCATCATAAGCATCTTGCATGCCTACATCTTTGTGTCTTTGATTTGAAAGAGAACAATGGTATGGAGTACACTTCCTACACTAATGAATTTAGGACCAAAATACATTTGAATAAATCAAGCTCAACACCCTAAAAGATTTATGAGATCTAGAATAAAATTGAGTTTTGTTTTGTACAATATATACATTGCTCACATTAATCAACATCAAGAGTACAATTATTCAATACTTCAACATTTTTTTTTATAATTTTTAGAGTCTATGATTTTCTCACCTATATGGCCCATTCTCTATTGCCATAATATTGTATTCTTTGTAAGCAACTTAATCTTAGAAAGAAGAGCTCACTTAGATACCCAAAATTCATGGCCATCCAAAGCAGATAAGGCACTCCTCTTTGTAAATATTGCATTGAATAGTGCATGCATCTGGCTAGAATGGAGTGTCTGCATGAACACCCTTAGTGGGCACCATAGATTTGTTGGAACCAAACTTGTTGGATAAATTGTTGGAAGTTTTCCATTGAAGATTGCGTGATGGAAACATGAGTTGAATGGAGAGATTAATGGAGATTAATGAGCATATGATGTTATATGGCAGTTCCCATTATTGATGACAATCCATGGAAAAGATGCAAAAGTGTTGGTCTAGTGAAGACCAAATGATTGAATAATTACCTAAGTATGGAATTTAGTTCTAGTGTTTAGAGAACTGGTCTTTTTGTCCTCAATGCTCCGCCATGAAGAATTTGGTTATGCGTTTTTGAGGTAATGATGATTCATTTCAGAAGACTCTAAATCCAAAGTTTCATGATTTGATGTCTTCCACAATCAAAGATAATAGTGATAGAGTATCGGTCTAGAAATGCCAATGTAACTATGATAGAGTGTATGATTGTAATGCTCTACATTCCATTGCAGATGAACATTTTGATATGTGGATTTGCAAAAGTGTTTGAGGATGCCTATAGTATGTTTTCTCTAAGTGGCAAGCGTTTTGGTTGTGCGTGTGTCAAGTTGTGAGTGAGTAAAAGGTTCATTCTATTATTACTTCACCAGTAGTCTCGATCTAACTATTTTGGGTTGTGCGGAGATGAGTAGATTTTGGAGCAAGATTATGGGAATAATTATAGGTCATGTTGACCTAGCTTAATGTATTATACACTTTGGTTCTTTCTGCAAGGTGTGCATGATTAAGTTTTGAGACAATAGGATGAAGTTTTGCACGATACATATTTTGGGCCGACCTAATTGATGTTTTGGTTGATTATGGTATATATACAAGGTTAATTCCTTACGTGCAAGAGTAGAGATGTGAGATAATTAAATGTGTATGAGATTCAGAGTAGAGAAGTGTGAATTGTTTTTTAGGCGAATATTAAAGTGTGTTAAGTCAGTATTCTGAGCTTCAATGGAACTATATCTTCATCATAGATTAGATGCATTATTAATAGTTCACATTTGATAGTGTTAGCCACCCTTACTTCTATCTCTTTCTATTCTAGGTAGTGAGCCCTTTGGCAATGAGTCACTAATAGTGAGCCTTTCTTCTTTTGGACAATAATTCCACCAATTGTATCAAACCTTGTAACCGGTTACAATATCTATATTGTGAGCTAATCCTCACCATGGTTTTCTCCCTTTTTTTTGGGTTTCCACATAAATCTAGTGTTCTTGTGTTCTTTGATTTGATGCATACTTTCTATGTTCCTTACCATTACTGTAAGTTTAATGTGATGCAATGAATGAATGTTTAAGTTAATACGAATATTGATTCACCCCCCTCTTAGTATTTTAGGTGTTCAACAATTGGTATTATAGCTTGGTTCCTTCAATTTTCTTGACCACTAAGGTAGATCTTAGAGTTGAACACATGGCTACAAGGAAGTATCCTATTCCTCTAGAAGAAATTATCCCCAAAGGATTTACTGAAGAAGATTACATAGTGGACATGGAAGGAGAACTCAAGTCAGTTCTTGATGATTTGGATAAAGTAGAAGCTGAGAACATAGATATAAAAAAGGATCTTGGTGATATAGATGAGTACATTAAGAAGCTGAGAGAGAAAATCAAGAAACCTATAGATAGAATCAAGGAAAAAATGAGAAGCTTAAGCAATCCAATGAGACTATCACCAGTCTAAAAGTGCAAGTTGAAGAAGGTAAAATAGTTGAAGACTTCCTAAATGTTAAACTGAAAGAAAAATATAAAGAATGTTCAAAAATTGAACAAGAGGTTGTGACATTGAGATCAAATCTTAAAAAAGCAAAGATTCTAGAAGAAAAATTCAAAAAGAGCTCTATAATGCTTGATGAGATGATTGTAAATCAGAAGGCTTCTAAGGACAAAGAAGGATTAGGGTTTGAGAAAGGTGAAAGTTCAAAGGTAGATCAAACTCCAAACAATGTTGTAAAAAGGAATGACAAGAAGAGAAACTTCAAGAAGGTTTGTAACCAGACGAAAGATTTCAAAAGTCCTATTAGAAAACTAAATGCACAAAGCTACCAATATCAAAATACATAGTAGAAGAAACAAAATCAGCAAAGAGTTAGAAAATAATAAGAATTCATCAATGGGGTCATTGGTTGTTTTGTTGTTTTACAAAGACGATTTCAGTCCATTTCTTGGACCCATAGGCTAATTGATCTCATGGAAATAATTAAAAAAATTCATTCATTCATGGTGTATATATTTCCACAAGTGAAGAGATGGAGAAAATGTTATTGAAGCTGCAGCAAACGAGGTGGGTGAAAAAATGAAAAAAAATATTGTAAGTGGCTGCCAAATTTGAACCTAGTGTTGAGAGTCCGTAGATAAAAATTTCATCATGAGTGCTTAGTGGATATCAAATCAAGGAAAATTAGAGCACAAGTAATCAGTGGGATGTCTTAATTGTAAAGTTATGTGAAATTGACATTTTGGTGAAGCGAAGATGTTTCATCTTTAATAAATTGTAAATATAAGATGGACAACTAAATACTCATATGTTCTTATTTGTTTTGGTCAAGTTTTAAGATAGTATCATTTTAGTATTTAATAATATATAAAAATGTATTTGTGTAGAAATTGATAGAATCATGAAAACATCTTTTTATGAGTTATTTTTATTTATTTGTATATTATATGTCATTTGCTTTTATATATTAGATTGTGATTTATTTGTCTATTTTTAATTAGATTGTGGGGTTAGTTTTTCTTTTTTAAATAAAATTGTACATGCGTCTATTAAAATTTAAAAGTAGTTTTTTCAATTGTGAGTTAATTCTCTCTCAAAATTAAATAGATTTTTATTGGCTTGCATGTCCAATTGTTTGAATTGAGCACCTAGAGTGTCATATTAAAGACAAGCTTTATGCCACTAATATTAACAATCACAATACAAAAATGCATGATAAGAATGGTAAGAGAAAGGAATAAAATAGGCTATTAATTATTATCAGCATGCATCACCATTTGCATGGTGGATACTATATGGACCTTTCATCATAAGCATCTTGCATGACTACATCTTTGTGTCTTGATTTGAAAGGAAACAATGGTATGGAGTACACTTCCTTCACTAATGAATAGGATCAAATACATTTAAATGAATCAAGCTCAATGCCCTAAAATATTTATGAGATCTAAAATAAAATTGAGTTTGATTTTGTACAACATATACATTGCTCACATTAATCAACTTCAAGGGTACAATTATTCAATACTTCAACATTTTTTTAATTTCTTAGAGTCTTTATGCGTTTCTCACCTATATGGCCCATTCTCTATTTCCATAATATTGTATTCTTTGTTTAAGCAACTTAATCTTAGAAGTAAGAGCTCACTTAGATACCCAAAAATCATGTCCATCCAAAGTAGACAAGACACTCCTCTTTGTTTCTAGTTTTGATTGTGAAGGTGTTATTTTATAAATCCATTCACCATAAAAACAAAAAAATATTACATTGAATAGTGCATTCATCTAGCTAAAATAGAGTGTTTGCATGAACACCCTTAGTGAGAACAATATATCCTTAGTCCATCTTACACCCTTTAGTAGAGAAAACAATCTACACAGACACATCAATAAGTTTGCTAACTAATAGCAAGTTCCATACCAAACTTGGGATATGCAAAAAATTATTGATCCCCTTCACCTATCCATTATGGAATTTGATCAAGAATACCATAAACAATCATTATTAGATGAAAATAATAACCAGGATACTCTTTCCCTCCACATTCTTCATATTTTGAAAATCAATCTTGATGGTAAGTTATATGGAAGGAAGTTCTAGAGTCTATCAAGCATCCACCTTTGAATGCATGTGTTTTGACACATTTTCACTATCCTCTTGTGAAGGTATATCAAACTCATTATTTTTCTCATCCTTCTAGTATCTTCTAAAGTGCTTAGCCTTGATATAGTTCCAACACATATCCTTAGACATTCTAGGATATTTGGATCTTGGATTTTCTTTTTCTTATCATTCTTGTCTTTCTTCTTCTATCTTCCATGAAGTAGGACCTGTTTAGTTGTGTAATGTAGAAAAATGTATCCCTTTACATCTTTACACTTGTTTGGGCCCTCCCTGCTAAAATTCAGCTTCTTTATGCCTTATTTGGTCCTATTTTGCATCCACAAGCCTTATTTAATGCATTTCTTTGAGGATAATCCTAACGCCTATCTAATGACCAATCATAATTCATGTTTTTGGGTTGTCTATTCTAGATTTAGTGACCTAGGACTCATATGTCACCTTGGGAACATGGGTCCCACCTAATTTTTGGGGCTTGATCTTGAATTTTGTATAAAACTTAATATTTCTTGAAATTTGTGTCTTAATCTTAGGCTACTGGGACTCATACACCCCAACTGGTGTATGAGTCCTACTTTAGTTTGGACCTATTTTGAATTCAATTCTTGGCAGGATTTTATTCTCTTACATCTAATGTTGGCTTGTAGTGTTGTAATTTCAAGAAATTTGGCATAAACAAGTATAAATACAAGGTTATTTCACATATTTTGTCCTAGCAAGTTGATGAAAGCATTCCTACAACAATTTTATGAGATCAAGAGTTTACAAGAGCATTCAAGAGCATTCAAGAGATGATAATCAAGTATTTTGGAGCTATATTCAAGATTCAAGCATCATGTCAAAGTCATCATGCATCATGTGTGTTTTTGAGCTAACATTTATGATGTAGGTTATTATGATTCAAGCAAGCATTCAAGTCAAGATTCATAGCATTCAATCAAGATTCAAGATCTACATTCATGCTAGCCATTTCACATAAGTTTACAACCTTTGTTACAAGGGTTTGGTGAGTTTCAACATAACATATTTGTTCATTCATCATTCCTTCATTCTATTTCATTTCATTTCAAGGTTTGATTACCAAAACAAGGTTTGACCATGACAAACCCCTATCCATTAAAAAAACAACATTTTTCTCTCCTCTACATGTGCGATTGCAGATCTAGGTGTTTTGAGGCTTGAAGATCCTTTCAAGAAAAAGTTGCAAGACTGAAGAAAGTTGTTAAAGTTGTCATCTTCACGAAAAGTCACCTACATGTCAAAATTTAGAGTTTCAAACTTCAAGATTGGATAAGAGAGAGGCTATAGAAGATCACTAGAGGATACTAGAGTTTTGGACAAACCCTAATATTGGGACTAAATCACCACCTTGGGCGTATGAGTCCCAGTATACCACTTTTCAGTCATTTTCTATAGATCTTGGTTTAGTAGTTGCAAATTCAAGATTAAGCCCAAAACCCTAAACTAGGACTAAATCATCCAACTTGGCATATGAGTCCAAGTGTGCATCAAAAGTCATAATTTTAAGATTGCAGACCTTGTTTCAAGCATCTTCAATTTTCCAGGTGCCCCTCTATTCTTTCTCAGTTTATTATTTTGATTTTAAGTTTCATATTCTAGGTCATATAGCTAGATTTGCATATCACTTGAATTTCCTTCTTTCTAAGAACTTGCTTAGTGGTGAACCCCCCTTTTGTTTAATCACACCCAAGGAAACCATCCTAACCCTAGTCCATTCCTTAATTAGGTCAATTGGTTGAGGGATCTTGGTTTCCTTTAATGAACTAGAGTGAAATATGCCCTTATCCCTTGTGTTCCATCTCCTAAAAGGTGGATCACACTATTTCTTTGTGTTCATTTTGGAAAACCTAGCCTTTGGACACCTTATTTCTAATTTAGAGTGCATTATAGTCCTAGATCTAGCTTACATTAACTTTGCATTAGTTCTTGCATTAGTTAATTTGCATTTAGGGCTTCTAAATATTGCATTAGTGAAAGTTCATAGAGGTTGCATTTTTGCATCTTGCATCATTGAATTTCATTTGAAATATGTAATTGCACATAGTCAATACTACATACAAACTAAAAACCTTAACATTCACTCAAAATTTTCTAAATTTAGTGTAAAAACCCTAATCTGGGACTCATATGCTCCTCTAGATGATTTAGTCCTGATACAGGTTGTTTTACCTAATTTCTAGGAATTCTGTGTTAATTTTTTTCAACATTTGAACCCTTCAAAACCCTAATTGGGACTCATACACCCCTCTGGGAAATTTAGTCCCGTGTCAGATCTGAAACTACTTTACAACATTAAAAACCTTGTTTTGTGCTTCTGTTTATTGTTGTTAGATTTCTGTTTTAGATTACTAAGTTTTTGTTTCATTCATTTCATTATATCTAGCTTAATTAGGCTTCATTTCAAGTGCATTTGTAAACATAAGAATTGGACTTAAAGAATATCATTTATCTTGTGTTCATTGCATTTATCTTGCATTCATTGATTGTCCCTTGCATGAGCTTTACAACTTGGTGTCCTATTGGTAATACTATAGTGAGACATAGTCTGAGACTCATGTCATCCCGCGATAGCACACTCGTCATGGATTGAGTGAGTTATCTAACTCTTTCACTCAGTGTTGACACTAGTTCACTAGGTATGGACCATAACCTTAACAACTCTCTACCTTCAAGTAGCATGACAACTATTGAAACAATGGTTGCTAGTGTTCCTCAAGAAAACATAATCCAAATCCATGAATAGTTAGCAAACCTACAACATCAAGTGAGAATTGAAAACATTTCCAACACTGCTATTCCTACTATAGATAACATACACTTCATGATTGAAAGTGAACAAGGAGTAGAACTTGTGTGTAACCTAGCTCAAATTTTTGGGAAACATCTTACCTCAACGACTAGTTGTGCTCAAAATTTGAACAATGTCCAAAGTCAAGGAGGAATCCAAATTCCTCCTCCTACAACCATTTCCTCTATTCCTACCTATACCAACCATCAAGTTACAACAATGATGCAACCTACTAGTTTAATGTCTTTCCTACCTTGGGTATTTCTACTAGCAATCCTAATACCTTTGTGGCATCTCACATCATATCTCCTACCACTTTACCTCTCATAAGTATTCCATTCACTTCCCCCTCAAACACATATACACCTCCACCATATTCGCCTCCATCTCAAAATACAACTAATGATGCCATCCTTAATCAAATCTAGCAAAATGTTTCATCCCTTCAAAAGAAAATTTCCACCATAAACAAAAATCAAAATGGCCAACCATCATACTATGTCAAAAGTAATCCATTATCCTTGGAGATATTGAGAACATCAATACCACAAGGTATAGAGATTCCTAGGTTTGAGAAATATGAAGGGAACAAAGACCCTTCTAACTATGTTTCAGCTTATACCACCTTATGCAATGATTTTTTTCTTGAGGATAAGCTCTTGGCTAAGCTTTTCCCTAGGTCCTTGAAAGCTACCACTTTAGAATGGTTTTCCTCATTACTGAAAAACTCAATTCATTCATTCAATGAACTTGTTGAGGCCTTTATCAACCATTTCCATGTGTACATGACTCCTAAGATGAACTTAGCTGATTTGATGAGATATAAGCAAAAGGATGATGAAAAGGTTACTGACTTTATTTCACGCTACCCATCACTTTATTCCCAAATTGACGTAAAGATTCATGATCCTCACCTTGAACGGATGTTCATTGAGAACTTTCAAATGAAGATACAAGACAAGCTTGGAATGATGAAATTCCCTTCCTTTGTACACTTATGTACTGCCCTTTGTGATCATCAAAACTTGGTTAGTAGTCGTGAAACAAAACCCACCTCTAGCCATCCTAAAAAGTCCAAATTTGCAAACCAAAATAATTACCAACCTTTTAGGAAATAGAATAAAGGTTTCCTTCAACTAAATCTCACTCAACCAACCCGACATGTTGATATTCAAGTGGTTTCTATAAAGAAGACAAGTCCTTTTACATTTGGGGATTCGGCTAGACAATTTACTCCCCTACCCGATACCCTCCATAATACAATGTTACATCTTCTATAATAGAGAATGATCTCCTTACCTCTCGTTAAAACTCCTGATCCTAATATGCCTTTACTTATGAACTTTAGATCAAATTCTTATTGTCATTATCACCAAAAAAATGGATATGATACAAAACATTGTAAGCATCTTAAACATCTTATGCAAGACTTCATTGATTCTAGTCGACTTCAAATTGGAGGTGTTAATGATCAAGGAAATAAGTCCATTTCCACTCCCAACCAAAATTTGCAAATCTTTACCAACCCTATGTCGAATAATAATATTTCATTTTTCAAAGCTAGTGAAACAAAGAAGAATGATGTGTTGAATGTTGGCATGAATGATGACAACATGGATACTATTGAACAAGGTCCTATAGATACTATTCAACAAAGTCTTGTGGATGATATGGTTGGATTGATTAGAATTCTACCTCATAAGGGCTGAAATAAAAAGCCTCCTGAAATTTCCTTCTCATCCAAGGATATAATTATAAATGCACTAAATTGTGCTCTTTACATAGCCAACAAAATCAATGGGATAATAATTGATCCCATCTTTGGAAAGAATGTGATCACTGAAGAATTATTACTTTTGCATGAACTCTATCAAGAAACATATGATAAACCAAAAGCATGGATAAAAATGCATAATGGTTTCACTTTCCCTATAATGGGATCGATCACCCTTCCTTTAAAAATTAGACCGAAATAATTAGATGTCTCATTCTCCATCATCCCGACATCAGATCAATTTCATGTGAAGATTGGTTATCCATGGCTACACTACATGGAAGCCATCCCATTGGCCATGCATAAATGTTTAAAGTTTCCCTTTGACAATGAAATATTTATTGTGCACCATAGTGGCTTTAATCCTGTTTCTTTCTATGGGAACTTTGCATTGGATTTCTTTTAGCCTGAGCCTATGGAACCTATTAAACCTTGTGAGGACTTATTTTTCAAATCCTACCAAAAGTTTAAGGAAAAGTGCATAGCAAAACCATCCCTTAGAAACATGCCACAACCCACGATTGAGCCTACTATCCTTGACAAAACTATGATTGAACCAAAAGAAATTCCAAATATCCAAGACCAACCTAAGACAGATCCTTTGCCTATCTCCTACAAATGACCAAGAGGCAACCAATTTTTTTTTTTTACACCACCTAAGATAAAAAAAAGTTTACAAAGCTAAAGAGAAAGTGGTTGAATAGCCTCCTATGGTTCCTTCCATTCCTCCCCTTAGGGAAGAAAATAAACCTATGGTTGATAAACCCACTCCTACACAAACATAACTTGGAAATCATACTAAAAGAAATAGAAATGCAAGAGAGTGTAGGCATAGATGTCATGCGATTTATTGAAGGTTAAATGAAGAAAAAAACAAACAAAATCAACATCCAAAATTAAGTGAAGCAATACACGAAGAGCCTCCCTCTTCGCTGTAACAAAAAGATTCTATATCGTAACCATAACAAGAGCTAAATCCTTCTTTAGACATTATCATTCGACCTCCCATTGTGATTAACTCAGATGATGATGATGAGATTGCTAAATCATTGAAGAAGTGCATAATGAATTGAATACATTGTTTTCCTCTTCTATGAGCTCAAATGATAATTCTCCTAAGAAGAGTTTTGAACTTGGTGCTTCCCCTAGTTTGACACTTGTTGTTGTCCCTTTGGCTGGTTGTCCACCTTCCATATACAATGAACAAGATTGGGATGTAGACGACCTGCTAATAGGTTGAATAGCATGTGCCTTACTAGTATTGTCTTTATTTTATTTTTCATGTTTCTTTTATGTGATTGCATGTGTGTAATGTGATCTCCCTGTACTATTTTGTTTGATATATCTCTCTCTTTGTGAATTCCTCTATTTGTATTTACATTCTTCTCTATATCATAAACCTTTATCTTTTTCATTTGTCTTGTGTTTTCCTGGGAATGACGTAAGGTGTTGAGACAGTTAGGTCTCTTCCATGTTGACCTGGAAGCTTTTCTTTGTTCTCATTCTCTTCATGTCATTCTTCCCGATCCATGAGTATTTGGGGAATGATGACATTTCTGAGCTCTCTAAAAATATTGTAGCAAAGACATGCTAACCCCGAATTCGTGGATCCCTTATGTGATTTTGGGATTTCATTTTGGGGCAGCCCCTTTTCATGATGTAGCTTGATTTGGAAACATATGACTTGGCATAGGGCTTTCCAAATAAGCTCTCATGTCTTCTTTATTGTTAGTGTTTATCATTTCCTACTTTAAATTAATTGCTCACAGTATGGTGTTTAGAAATTTCTTTAAAGTGGGGGCATACATCAAGGCATTATTCTTTTGCAACTCATGTTTCATTGTGTAGTCTTCTTACTTCATGTGATGCGTATTTCACTTTATGGTGACATTGGGTGTGATTTCCTTCAAGAGCATGATCTCTCTTAGCATATTATATTCCTCCTAGTGGCTTGATGCGACACAATCCATCCCCTAAGGTGTGAATCTTCTATTCTTCAATTGGTTTTCTCTTGGAGACATTACACACAATGTTCCCTAAGTTAAGACCTTACATGAACAAAGCAAAACTCCTTTGAATGTACCTTACAATGCTTTTGCATATACAATATATGTTATATGGCCACCTTGCATAACACACTTTGCTTGCCTGTGGTTCCATCTTGTTTGTTCATGGGTGTCAAGCATATGAGGTTTTTCTTGCCTCATGAATTACTATTTTTCATATTGTGTGGCACCTTATCAAAGTTATCAGGAGGTATAGCTTTGGTATGGTTACCATATGGGAGCCGAACTTAGGCATGACTTTCCCATACTCACTTACTTGTCTGTGTGAGCACATACCGATCACGTGCATATGTGTCTCATTAGGGGCTCACCTAGTGGACGATGTGAGGTTTCACTAGCCCTTGTGAGCGTGCATTTGGTTTGCATAGTGGACATTGTGTTCCACTTGTAAACATTTTTTGGAAAAACAACTTAGGTCTAATCCACATCGTGTTGGACTAATGGTCAAGGCTTGATATACCCCCCTTCTTTATTTTTCTTTCTTCTTTATGTCTTTGGCAATGTATGCTTGTATGTTGTTGTTCCTCACATTATTTAAATGTGTGTTCTTTTGTGCATATATTGGTTTGCCATAGGATCTTGATCCTAGGGGCTTGCACAAACCTCTTGATCATTGTCATCCTATCTCACTAGCACTGGTACACTTAGACCCCTCTTGATGTGAGTTTGTCTACTTTAGTGTAAGTTTGAGGAAAGTTCCTCCTCTCACTAAATTGGGGGCTAAATGTAGTGTAGAAAAATGTATCCCTTTACATTTTCACACTTTTTTGGGCCCTCCTTGCTAAATTGGGATTCTTTATGCCTTATTTGGTCATATTTTGCATCCACAAGCCTTATTTAGTGCACTTATCTGAGGATAATCCCAAAACCTATCTAATGACCAATCATAATTCATGATTTTGGGTTGTGTGTTCCATATTTGGTGATCTAGGACTCATATGCCACCTTGGGTGTATGGGTCCTTTCTAAGTTTTAGGGTTTCATCCTGAATTTTGCATAGAACTTAATATTTCTTGAAATTTGTGTCCCAAGCTTAGGCTATTGGGACTCATATGCCCCAACTGGCATATGAGCCCTACTTTAGCTTTTTACTATTTTGAATTCAATTCTTTGTGAGATTTTTTTCTCTTAGATTTGATGTCATCTTGTAGTGTTGTAAATTCAAGAAATTTGGCATAAACAAGTATAAATAAAAGGTTATTTCACATATTTTCTCCTAGCAAGTTTATGAGATCAAGAGTTTTTAAGAGCATTCAAGATTTGATTATCAAGTATTTTGGAGCTATATTCAAGATTCAAGCATAATGTCAAAGTCATCATGCATCATGTGTGTTTTTGAGCTAACATTTGTGATGTAGGTTCTTATGATTCAAGAAAGCATTCAAGTCAAGATTCATAACATCAATCAAGAGTCAAGATCTACATACATTCTAGCCATTTCACATAAGTTTATAGCCATTGTTTCAAGGGTTTGGTGAGTTGTGTTGATGGGTGTTTTTTCACTTTTCAACACAGATGACACACAAGTGTGATGCCTCTCTTGAAAGGTGAGAATCTGCAATTGAGTTTTAGAAAATCACCCCAAGGTCTCTTGGGTGTTAGGTCATGATAGTGCAAGAACAACTCAATTGATTGTTGTGATTTACTGGTAATCATAAGGGGGCCTTTATGGTTCACTAAGCTTAGAGAAATTTGGATCTGCAAATAGAGTTTCATAAAGTTGTGAAGTGGATGAATAGTTGCTATTAGTTCAAAACAACAAGCTAAAACTCCTTCTTGCTCATCAGATTTGGCTTTACAATGATCCTGGAACTTTGTTTTAACTTCAAATTTCAAAGAAATGGAAAAAGGGAAAAATGGTTAGAAGTTTCCTAGACCTACGACTAATGATGAATAGTAACAATGGAGGATGCTATAGTGGAAAAACTTCCTAAAACTAAGTTCCACATAACCAGGGACAACCCACAATCTCATGAAACTAGTGCAATCTTCAAAGGATAATTGTATATTTTCAAACTATTCATTCACCTTTAAAGAATGAATAAAAATTGAACTTAAGTACAACAATATAAACAATGCTCAGACTAACTTTACAAAATTGTTTATCATCAATAAACAACAAAAAGTGTGATCTGGAAATGCATCGAACACAACATACATCCGCCATTAAAGCATAGAATAAACCACTAACTGAAAGTAACTTAAAACTTGAAACAACAAAGCTAAAATCTACTACTTGGAAATAGAATTATGAACACATGAGAGTAATACACAAGAAACCATCAAAATAATGATTTTCTCATATATTTTTTGCATCAACATGTCTTTACAACAACTCATCTCTCCCTTTGAAAATTAGAGGATGCCCCTATTTATAGTGTTCAAAAAGTGAAATGAATGGACAAGATTCATTTACAATGAGTGGTCAAGATTCATTTTCACCTAGGGTTTCACCTACCCCTAATATATTAAAATATGAAATAGACCCTTTGTCTTTTCCCTATTTTGTCTTCTAGTCTATTTTTTGTTTTAGCTACATCCAGCTTTTTGAGCTACTTCAACAAGTATTCATCATCAATGATGGGATTCCCAACCTCCTTTTGTGTTCTTGCGTATTCCACAAACTTGTCAATCATGGCTATGAGTTTCTTTTCCTCGAAGAGTTCAAACTTGGGGATCTGAAAAGCTAGCTTCTTGAATCTTTTAGTAATTTGATCCCAGTGTTTGGTGTACTTGGGCGTAGCCTTGATAACTTGCTCTGATTGAGCGAAGACCCTCACAACAAAATCCATAAATCCGGTGACAGTGTGTCATTAGATACCTATTCCATTTTCTTATGAAATAATGGTTTGATCTTTTCTAGATGCAGTTCTAGAGCTATCATCTCGTAGTTTTTCATCATCTTCAGATAATCTTTGCTATCTATTTGGTGTTCTACAACCCATTCATGATCAATCTCCAATTCATGCAAGGCCTTTTCCATAATTTATTTTATGTAATCAAGGTTCATTTTCCATGTCTCGACCAGCCAATGATCTTCTTTTGGCAGCCCCAACTCCTTTTCCCATGTTTTATGGGAGAGATTAACGATACTCTCTAGCTTCAGATAGGTGATCCGATACAACTCGGGGAAATCCTAGTAGGTATTTGTCTTTTCCTCTACTTGTTTCTACAAACCTAGAAATTTATTGTACATCTTGACTACATGTTGGATTCCCATGTCATCATTGTAAATCACCCTATGGAGAAAGTCTACAGTAGACTTGGTCCAATTCTTCATCTTTTCCATCTTATTTATCTCTTTCTTGGAGAGGACAACAGGTGTAGATGATTCCGCTAGGGTTTCTTCCCCCATCAATGTCCATTGTTGGATGTAGGTAGTGGGGTCTACCACCTATGCCTTCAACTCTTGGTAGACTAGTCCTTATTCATTTGTTGGATGATAGTGGATACTGATCCTTGAAGGTCATCCAACTTCTGCTCATGAGTCGTCAGGCCCAGATTAATAGTGGATATATGGTAGTCCTGGCCTTGGATGGTGCTTGAATCCTTATCTGTTGTTGGAGTGGCAATTTGTAGTGTTTGAGATCTGGAAGAATCAACCATGATGTGGGATCAAATCTTTGGATTCTTCTCCTTGCAAGTTCTTGTCTAGGCCCTAGCCAAAATTACCTCCAGTTGAGCCTTAGGATCAATGACCACTAGAGCCTTCTTCTTCAGTTGTCGTTCTAGCCATTCAGGGACCTATGTTTGATGCTTTGGTGATTCATGATCACCTTCCTTTTCTTTTTCCTTTTGAGTAAAATACTCTTCATCATTATTTTTGTCCTTGTTTAGCTCCTTTTCTTATGTGGTATTTCCTATATCAAGCTTGGTAGAGGCTACATCAACAACATTTTCCTCTTGTGGCATTCTCTCTTTATCTTCTTCATGTTTATCCTAGACATTAGGTTCTGGCTAAGTGCCCTTATCTTGTGCATATCCTTTTCTTTATCCTTCTCTCCCTCCCTTTCTACAGGTACGTCTTCTTGTATCACCCCCTCATCTTGGCCAGTCCATGGAGGCTCTTCAAGTATCTCCACATCAACATCTATCTCCCTTTTCTCTCCTTCAGAGCGATTCTCCTTGGGGCTTGCTTCTTTATCCTCCTCCTGATCAAAGGTCTCAACTTCATAATATTCATCAAGTTTTTCGTCACCCTCCTCTTCAGACCTTTGTGACCCTTCTTCATCAAAAGCCACCTTGTTGATTTTTATGCTCAACCCACCTTCAGGATGCTCAAAATAATCATCCTCTTTGGAGTCCTCCCATTCATCATCAATTCCTTTTGCGACCTCCTTAGTTTGCTTTGCACTGAGCCTCTCCATTTCCTCAGAAATCTACATTGTGGCCTCCATTTTTTGGTGGCTCAGTTGGTGGTGGGGAAGAGGAAGATTGATAACAAGCTGAGCCATTAATACTTGGAATTTGGGGTCAAGGATTACCTCGAAGAGCTCAATTGACACATTCTGCACATGTATGTTGTGAAAGCTTGCGATAAAGTGGGTGGTGCCATAGATGTTGACAACATGGATGGCGGTAGAGTGGAAAAAGTAGTTAGTGGAGGTGGGAGAAAGTAGGATGATAGTGGAGAAGTAGTAAAGGAGGAAGAGTCCAATACCATCACCAGAGTAGTTGGTGAGGTAGAGGTGAGGTGGATTGATATGTCAACAGCGGGCAGAGATTAGATGAGAAAAGATTTAGGAGTGGATAATGGAGGAGTGGTGATGGCAGCAGTAGCAATGAGAGAGGACGTGGTGGGTGGTGAGCGAGGATGCTTAGTTTCTTCCTCTTCTTCTTCATATTGGTGTTCCTCTTCTTGAATAGTTGGAATTTCAAGCACAAACGTCTTGTCCTCTTTGCCTTCTTTGATGATTGGCCTTTTGTTGCTTCCTAGAATACACCTTTTGTTTGGCCTTGCAATCAGGTGCATCCTTCCTCTTCTTGGATCAAGTGACAGGAGGGGATTTGGGAGCTTTTCCCAATGAAACCGCAGCCACATCAGTGTTTGTTTCACTTTCAATGTTATCTTCAAGTTCCCCATAGGCGAGCTCTACACCTTTTTCTTTCAGTTGAGTTTTTTTTCCATCCACCCATTTCATGGTTCTATGTTCGATTGGATCGATGAGGATTTCCAGGTCAGTGACCTCCTCTTTGGTCCAATCAATGACTGGTAGGGGCACATCAGCTAAGGCAATGTTCCTTTCATCTAAAATATTATCGTCTTTGACAATTTGATCAAGCACTGGAAATAGATTGATGGACTTCACAAATTGAGCGGTCATCCTCATGTAATGCCACATTTGGACCTCCTTGTCATCTTTATAATTCTCCCAGAAGTCTTCAACATGAGGCCGATGGGAATATTGTCTTCCAACTTGTTTCCTCAACTTACTGCGAGTATCCAAACTTCCTCTACTTGTGTGCATGTCCAAATGGTACTCTGCCAATTCCTTTTTTGAGTATTCAGTACATTGGGCAACAGGACAAGAGTACATTATTGTCCAAATGTGAGGGGATATGGGAACCCCACTTGATGCTTGTCACTTAACAATGTATGAGAAGTCTATAGCTACTGAGTAAGCTCCAAAAGAATGATCTAATCATTGGGGTAGTGCAGAAATCTGTAGGGTTTTCCTGAGAACCCCTCTCCACGGATGTAGGATGTAGGTAAACTTTGGGAACTAGATAAACAGATATCCAAAACCCTTGATTGCTACCTTAGCATACTGTGTCACACTTCTTTCAAGGTCTCCCCCCAAGAGTCTAATTATATGCTTGATTAATGCATCATTCACTCTTCTATATTCCCACTTGAAATTTCGGTACTGTAATTGAGGATAGAAGTCGTATACTTTAAGTTCTCCTCTCTTGGTACCTTATTTGCATTGCCTCTTTTTTCTGTTAGCCATGATTGATTGATTGTGCATTTGCACCCAAGAGGATCCAGTTGCCAAACCTTTTGAGAAAACTCATTTTTTGTTTCCTCCATTTGTTCGAAGGTTGAAATGCCAAATGTTTTGCTGATAGACTTATTAAATAGGTCCACTAATACCCTCCCATCTTTAGAAACTATTTTCTTGGTACTAGCATGGTAGCATTCCTGGTAGGCCAGTACTAACTCTAGAGGGATCAACGTAGGAGGGAAATCGACTTCCTTTGCAAGGCCACTTTCCTTTATCTTTTGGGCATCCTCTATGGTGGGGTTGACCATCACCCTCTATTTTAATTTGTCAATGTTCACATGTCTGAGGTCAGTTTCAGAGACCGTACCCTAGTTGGACGTGAGCTTAGAGGTGCACTCCACCCCATGAAATTGGTACTTCATTTTCTCTTTCTCTTCTTTTCCCCTTGGGGTTCTTGTAAGCTTCTTTCCTTTATTATCTTTTCCCATGGGCCTCCCTAATGATCCCTTAGTAGATTCCATAAATCCTACACCCAAAAGATGTAGGAAGTTCTTTTACATATAGAAGTGAAAACTATCAGTTAAATCCTATAGACTCGGTGTTAGATGCATTCATATACCTCCAAGAGACCATGATAACCATCCTAGTTTTCCATTTGAAGTTCATTTAGGAAATTTACAAAGATGCAGGCCTAGAAGTGCAAATTTCCCCTTTGCAGAATTTGTTATGAAGAAATCCACTAAGGAACGACATTGGAGCCATGGAATCCCATAGACGACTGCTCACAGGATAATTTCCACATGGCATGTTTGATAGGAAAATTTCCCATGGAATGATTAGGCACACGTAAAAATTGGTGACAAAGTGCTTGAGGCTGTTAGATTAGACTTTGGTGCATTTGTGAGTTCGAGGGCGTCATGGGGGAAAAAAGCCACCAAGGTTAAGTTGTTAAACAACAAAATGAGGTAGATGACATTCTACATATAGAGTTCCATATGGCGGAACCCACATGGCTATTTTCTTTCTTGGGTTCACTTAACTTTCCTAAGTTGGGACTCATGGAGCTAAACAGTGTGGAGGCTGCACGCCAGATTGATGTTAGATCGATGGAGTTAAAAAAAAAACAAAAAGGTTGACGTTCTCCACATGGTAGAACCCACATCGTGCTTATCCTTAGTTAATTTAGTTGTGAACCTTTTGATGTGCAGGAGATGGGTAGTGGAAGGTCATCAAGGCTTTACCATTAAATAGTGGCTTTGACATGGTAGAGCTCTAACCACAATGGCCCATAGGGGTGAACCTGCTAGAGAGATTTGCCCAGAAGTTCTAAACTTGCATGTTTTAGTTGGACAAGGCGCTGGTGGGCTCCGGGTCCGCCTAGCAGAGGGACGGGTTTGTTTCACCGTTAAGTGATGGCTTCAGAGCAATGGACCTCCATAGGCAGCGACTTGCAAAGGTGGACCCACAATCATTGTCTGACTCACAACTTTGTTGGCAACTTGAAGTTTTTCTTTGGGAAAACAAGGCCTTTGGAACCCGCATAGCGGAAGGGCACGTGTATTATGTCCTTAATTAATAGTGACGTAGGGATGACTTCCATCAAGGGGTGGCTCGCATGGGTGGGCCTGTTGAGAATTCTAACTTAGTCTCTATTAATTTGAGTGGTTAACACTAGTAACGATGATGTTAGCTGCGGGGTCCGTTGGTGGGAATGTCAAGGGATTTTAGCCACTAAGGAATGACACTTGTGATATGAACTTCCCATAGCATAATCTCGTGGGGGGAACCCGCATAGTGCTTAAAGTGTTAGTGATTTTCCTAAGGTCACTCAAATTTCAAGCTTAATATGAATGTGGGATGGAGAGAGCGGGTGACTGTAGGGGCCACGTCATCTTTTGCGGTGATGGAGGGATGAAATCTTGCAAGAAATCCCATGAAAACCCCAAGAAAATATCTCATTTTAATAGGGTGTGAATGTAGAGATAAGGCACACGGAACCCCTAGCATCTACTTCAAATTTTATTTTGAGATTGGGTTTTAAAGGGTGAAACTAGGGGTTGGTAGATGCAAACTTTAAATAACTAAAACCCTAGCTACAAAATTACCTCGACAGTTTGAATGCTTAGCAAAGAAAATCAATGTGGATTCATACCTTTAGAGGGTAGTAGAAACTGAAGCAAATCAAGCTCGAATCCTCTGGGGAACTTGACATGCACATGAGTCTCTTTCTCTATTTTTAAATTCAAAATGCAAGGTGAAAATGACAGCGAGGATGTAGTCTATTTATAAGCCACCTACCATTAATGGCAATAGTTAAATGTAGGTATGACTAGGGTGGGGTTGGTAGGGTTGTGGAAACTCATGCCAAAATGGATGCTCAGGGAAGACTAGATGACTAAGGTGGGTGCGGGGCCCGCCATGTGGGGAAACACAATAGGAAGGCCACAAAATAGAGGTGAAACTTGGATGGTGACTCGCACACAAAGACCCGCAGTTACAGATCTGCTAGAGCCGATGCACGTGACGGTGAAAGGCAAGAAGAATCCCACAACTCAAGTCCCATAGATGTTAAAGACTTAGTGAAATTTTGGGTAAGTGATTTGGTCAAAATGAATTTGATGACTTGAAGGCATATGACCAATTTTAAGCTCAGAAATAGGGGCATGCAAAATGAGAAAAAAAAAACAAAAAAACTTGTTGAGAGTAGAAGTGGAAAGAGGGGGTCCCCAGTCCAAATGGGGTGTGTGTGCTATAGGCACAAAAAATGGAAACTCTACTAGGAGAATGGTACCGAGTTTTTCAAGGGTAAGGATTCATCTAGAACTCGAAATCTCTGGTTTCGCAAACCAAAAATATGTATCCTTAAACGAACTAAAGGGCTTAAAGGAGGGAATAATCCTTAGTTGAATCGAATCACAAAATATCTTAGAAGTGTGTGCAGTGAATTCATTCCCCTCTTTTAGAGACTATAGAGAACAACAACCAATCTTCCAAGGCAAGTTACGTAAGTTATCTAACCCCAAAATTAACCTGGTCATTGCTTTGCTACTAGTCATATGTCCATAGCCCTGACAGAGTTGTCGTTCTAATCCACATGAACATTGATCTATTGCCAATCAAGCATCCATAGCCCCTATAGAGTTTCTCTCACATCCACATAGTTGCCTATTTTTTAATATTTTATTTTCTTTCTTTTCTTTTCTTTGATATTTCTTTTGATACACTTTTGCTCAACTATATAAGAAATGAAGCTCATAGTGGGTTTGGAGATCACAGTAGTCACTGGAGTAGACTTAAGATTTTTCACTTGCCGAGGTGTCATGATGACTATCATATGGCTCATCTAGAATGTTTAATGTGTATATCATGTCTAATCTAAGATAAACGTTATGAGATTCAATCAAGGGTTGCATCCTAGGTCAAACTAGAACTCAAGTGAGGAAACCCGCTTCACGGAAGTGGATAGAAACCCATGGTAACTGATGAAGACTTATCCAAGGAATGAAATGAGCACACAAAAAGGTGGGCCCTTTATCAAGGCCAAGCACAACCACCGCATCAAGATCGAACAACAATCTTAGAAAAATGATGACTGAGAAAGCAAGCAAAAGCAAAGAAAAAGCAAAAAAACAAACAAAAGACCTACCCTAACTATGCATAGCTATATACAATGGGTGAGCTTAGATAGCTTAGGCATGTAAATAATGCTTGAGGTACTGCTTGTTGATTGGCAATGGGACATCCTCTCCAATGAGTGTCTTAAGATGAAATGCATTATTTCCCAAAATCTCAAAAATCTAAAAGGGGCCAAGCCAGAGCTTGTGAAATTTTTCATGTCCCCCTTTCTTTTCGTGGGCCTTGTCCCAATATAGGACCAAATCTTCAATTTTAAAGGCCTTAACTTTGGCTCTACGGTCAAACCATCTCTTAACTATGCATTGATGTTTGGAAAAATTGTCTATTGCTTGGTTGCAGACTTCTTGCAAATGGAGTAGCTCAGCTAAGCGACCTTCATTGTGTTCTCCCTCCTCATATTAGGTGTTGATGAATTGAAGTGTAGGAATATTGAGGTGCACTAGGAAAACAAGATCTAGGCCATAAACAAGGCAGAATAGTGAATTTCCTAGGGCTACCTTATGGCGAGTGTGATCTACCCATAGAGAAAAATGCAACTGGGTATGCAAATCTTTCGGGTTCTTGTTGAGCAGTTTTCGTATGACGATAAAAAAAAAATTATTCATGGATTCAACTAGGCCTTTCCCTTGGGGATAATAATTGGATGAAAATTTGAGGACAATCCCATAGTCAAATGCCCAATTAAAAAAATTTGAGGGAATAAAATGCATGACCATTTTCATAGAAAAGGGCAAAGGGACAACCAAAATGATTTACAATAAATATTTCAAGGAAATTAACCATTAATTTAGATGTATATTTCCTACAAGAAATTTCTTTAGTCCATCTAGTGTAATAATCAGAAGTGGTTAGAATATACTTGTGGCCTGCAGAGGATGATGGGTTTATCAGACCAATAAAATCAAGCCCCCACTCAATGAAGGGCCTTACCTCAGCGACTGATTATAGTGGAACAACATCGTACCTTTCGTTGGTGGTAGTAGTCTAGTAGATGTGACAAATCTTGACATGGTTATGGGCATCTTTGAATAGGGTCAGCTAGTAATACCCAGCCCGTAGGATCTGATGGGATATTGAGGGGCTAGATCCATGGCTAGTTCCAAATTTATCATGAAACTCTTTTAACACTTGGGCTGCTTTGACTTTTCCCAAGCATCTGAGGTAAACTCCCTCATGATTCCTTTTGTATAACATGGCTCCTTGCAACATGTAGCTATTGATTTTCAATCTCAAGGGGCATTTTTGGATTCCCTAGAACCATGATGGACACTTGTTATTCAATAGGTAGTAGATGATGTCATCGTACCATTCATCCAGGAAAACAACCTCCAAGTGTATTGTTGCACTATGAGCTTAGGTTCCATTTTTTCCATCATGCGAGTGGTGGCTTGTCCTCAGACTATCTTCATGGGCTGAATCTCCATGTCATATTCCTATAGCAGTGTGACCCATTTTTCTCTTCTTTCCCTTGATTGATTCTGCCAACATGTAGCTATTGATTTTCAATCTCAAGGGGCATTTTTGGATTCCTTAGAACCATGATGGACACTTGTTATTCAGTAGGTAGTAGATGATGTCATCATACCATTCATCTGGGAAAACAACCTCCAAGTGATATTATTGCACTATGAGCTTAGGTTCCATTTTTCCATCGTGCGAGTGGCGGCTTGTCCTCAGACCATCTTCATGGGCTGAATCTCCATGTCATATTCCTATAGCAGTGTGACCCATTTTTTTCTTCTTTCCCCTGATTGTAGCAGTGGATCGTACCTTTCGTTGGTGGTAGTAGTCTAGTAGACGTGAAAATCTTGACGTGGTTATGGGCATCTTTGAATAGGGTCGGCCAGTAATACCCAGCTCGTAGGATCTGATGGGATATTGAGGGGCTAGATCCATGGAAAATTCCAAATTTATCATGAAACTCTTTAACACTTGGGTTGCTTCGACTTTTCCCAAGCATTTGAGGTAAACTCCCTCATGATTCCTTTTGTATAATATGGCTCCTTGCAACATGTAGCTATTGATTTTCAATCTCAAGGGGCATTTTTGGATTCCCTAGAACCATGATGGACACTTGTTATTCAGTAGGTAGTAGATGATGTCATCGTACCATTCATCTGGGAAAACAACCTCCAAGTGATATTGTTGCACTATGAGCTTAGGTTCCATTTTTTCCATCATGCGAGTGGCGGCTTGTCCTCAGACTATCTTCATGGGTTGAATCTCCATGTCATATTCCTGTAGCAGTGTGACCCATTTTTCTCTTCTTTCCCTTGTAGCAATGTCTTAACAACCAGATCTGGGATAATGGCGAACACTTTATTCCTTAGAACATAGTGCTTGAACTTCTTAACTCCACATACCAAAGAATATACTTGCTTTTCAACTTTGTGATAACACAACTCAACATCCTTCATTGGAGAATTCATAAAAGAAATTGATTGCTCATTCCCTTCATCATCTTTCTACATTAACATGTTGGTGCATGAGTGATCCAAAGCAAAGGAGTAAATGTAGAAAGGTTTTAGGTAATCTGGGTTGACCAACACTAGAGCGTTTGCAATGGCCTACTTTATTCCATCAAAAGCTTGTTTAGCTTCCTGCATCCACTCCACTTTAGCATCTTGTTTGAGCATGGTATTTGATGCAAGAAAGGTGGTCCAAACTCTCTTCCCAACTCAAAATGACCAATCTCAATAAGAAAACAATTCTAGTATAACACAAGTCCTTCAACCTAACTCCAACACACCCCTTAAGGCTTGTAGCCCTCAACCCCCAATCAATGAAGATATCTTTTAGTGATGGTCATATAGATGCCTAACAAACCTCATAAAGGCTCACCACAGACTCCCAAACAACATACCAAAATATCCCATAGGTTTTCAATGAATCAAGCTTGAGAACCATTAAATTGCCCTGCTCCAAGGCTACTCAATTAGCCCTAATTTCCAAAGGAGGTACCCTTTAAAAAATTGAAAAAAACCCTAAACCCCTAGAAAGTCTTAAATTGTGACACAAAACATCAGTTTCCACAATTATTTCTTAGGTTTAGGACATCTAAGGCACTGGTCCAGAAAACCCTCCATTTCCTTGCAAAAGACCTAGGGTTTATTGGAACTCACATGACCCGGGCTTCTCAGACTTCAAAATTTCATCCAAAAGACTCAAAATGGTCTTCAAAAACTCACAAGACCAACATATGAGCAATTATTTAGCCATCTCTTCAAAACCCTCTATTGACACACCATTCTCATATGGAAAACATGCATTTTTTAACCCTAGGGTGTCACCAAATCATACAATATCAACTCCCCTGCCTCCAAAAACATTAGAACAACTATCCTACCATCAAATGAGTCATTCCACCAAGAAACAGATGAATACAGTAGATGGAATGACCATTACTTGATTTTATTCCTATCAAAACCCCAACTCTGAGAAAATAGGGCTACTTTAGAAAACCAGTGATATCTCCTACCAAATTCAAAGTTATACACTCAAAATGGAATCAAATGAATGGTAACACATGTATCTTCAGAACACAAATGAATTCATAGCATTTATAGGACTGTATAGATCGTACAAAAGGAATAAATTTTAGAAAATATAGAAAATAATAGAGAAAACGTTGTTTTTTTTATTTGATTCCATAATACAAACTTCAACAACCTCATGGTTGAGCCTTTTGAGGCTTTAAATAAATTTTTGAATCAACTTCTAACTTCCCAATTCCCATAACCACTTTTTGAATTCCATAACCTTTCAAATTCCCTAAGTGTTGCAATTTGACAATTTTTTATTTTAACACCATTTACAACTTTGTTTTTGCAACTTTCACATATTTTGACACCTACGATACTAAACACATCCAATTACATATTAAATAGTCTTGATAGACCTTATTTAGCTTAATAGAATCAAAACATCCCCACACTAACGACTTAAGAACCATTCTTAATGGCTCATTACAAAAGAAGTTGGTCTTATGGGCCTTATGGAGACAAAAACTCATCAAAACCTAGAGCCTACTTGGTATGATCTTAAATTGACAAAAAAATTTAATGGTGCTCCTGCACCATATTCAATGGCTTAACAATTTTTGCAAACCCTGTGATGAATTTCCCAATGAAATTAATCTTCACAAAGAAGGACTTCATTTCCTTTTTGCTTCTTGGAGGTTGGATTTTTAATATAGCCTATATGCGCTTCAAATTTATGGAGATTCCCTTTTTTGAAATCATATGCCCTAGCATTTTTCCCTCGATCACTTCGAAGATGCTTTTCTTGGGATTCGATGAGATGCCAAACTCTCTACATCTTTGGAACACTTTACACAGGTCAGAGATATGGTCTCCCCTTTTCTTTGAGAACACTGTGAGATCATCCATATATATGATGATGGCCTTTCCAATGAGATATTTGAAGGCTATGTCCATGGCATGCTAAAATTTTGCATCTACATTGATCAATTTGAATGAAATCCTTTTGTATGAAAACATTCCCCACTTTGTGGTGAATGTCATTTTATGTCTATCTTCATATTGCACCATCACTTGGTTATACCCTGAGTAGTTGTCAAGAAATGACATCATTTACAAACCATTTACTATCTGTAGCACTTCATCCAGTGAGGGCACCAAATATTTGTCCTTCTCAAAAGCTCTGTTCAGGTTCCTAAAATCCACACACAATCTGATTTCCCCATTTTTCTTTTTGACCAGGACCAAGCTGGCCACCCATGTGGAGTGTTCAATAGGAAAAATAATTCTAGCTAAAAGCAACTTCTACACTTCCTTGAAAATAATGGGTTCTAGCAGTGCATTAATTGGGCGTTGATGCTACCGGAAGGGTCTCATATATGGTTTGAGGGGGATGGTATGAGTAATAATTGATGTGTAATATGTTTTAAGGTCTTCATTTCCCCAAGCAATCACATCATGAAAGGTGTGTAGGAAATTAACAATTTCTTTTCTCTCCTCTGGGGTGCACACTTTACCAATGAAAACATTTTTAACCTCCTATGTAGTACCCATGTTGTGGGCATCACATTGATTATCTATTGACTCCTTCTTGGTCTACTGAGCTTGATCTCTAATGTGATCTGAATCAAATATCCTCTCTAGCTAAACTATGCCTCAAGGTATTGTGTTGGTCTTTAAATTGATTACTCCCTCAATATCAAGATCAACTTCCTCTGACTCTACTTCATCAATAATTTTGGAAGTAATTACATATGAGCTAGTGATGAAGTCTAGGATATGCTTGTCATCATTAAATACTTGAAAATGAGTGACATTGTTTGGAACTGATTGAGTAGAGGTGATCTCTACAGTAAACTTCTTTAAGCTAGTCAAGGATAAGGAATGAAGGGCGTTGGTTGCTTGGGCTAAGGCATTAGCAGTCCGATGTTTTCTTTGAGGGATTAGCTGAATATTGAATGCATCTAAGCCCTCTATGAGATCCCATACCCTATGCCTATATTTTTCCAACCTTTTATCATGACAGAAGTATAGTTTCTTGACTTTTTTGACAACCAATTCAGAGTCACCAAAGACTTGCAACATTTTGGCCTTCTTTCTCAACACCATTAGTAATCCATGAACCAATTCTTCATATTCCGCTACATTATTAGTGCAATAGAATTGTAATCTATGGGCAGTGAAATATGTCTTACCTATAGGACTGATGAGCTTGAAGCTTGCTCCTGCTCCTTGCTTGGACTTGGACCTGTCAAAGCGTAATGTCCAAAAATTGGAGGGACTCTTGCCTCTAAATTTGATGGAGTAGACATCTTCTCTTGGTTGCACTTCTGCCTCTATATCTTTAGGTGGTTGCTTGTACTCAGGATAGCCTTGAACTTGTTGTCTTTCCATTCCATCTCTTGGGGTGACACACCCTTTGATGTATTCCACTGTTGTTTGGCATAGGTATCATTCAAATTTGGAATGAGTTGCAATGTGCATTCTACACCAGCTAGGAAATAATAATTCTTTAAAACCCATCTTGGCTCCTAGACCAAGCTAGTCTTACACACACTTTTGCATGAATTATTGAAAGCCTTAAAGCAACCTAAGGTAGCCATCCTCTTGGAATTCTTCATCCTCGAACTCAATCAACACTTTCATTCTATTAGGAAGGGGAGCCAAATTGGTAGGGGCATTACATAGCACAAGGACCTCTTCCATACTTCCTTCTTGAAACTCTTTGTCATCTTGATAGGTGACAAGAAAATAATTTCCT
Source organism: Sequoia sempervirens (assembly GCA_007258455.2). Taxonomy (NCBI): domain Eukaryota; kingdom Viridiplantae; phylum Streptophyta; class Pinopsida; order Cupressales; family Cupressaceae; genus Sequoia; species Sequoia sempervirens. The sequence goes on along the minus strand of VDFB02075321.1, from coordinate 419,940,829 downwards.
AGTTCCATTTCCACAAATAACACTCCATTTGTATTGTTGTACTCAGTAATCATGAATTTCATCTGAGGCTCATGCTCAATGTGGGTTTGATTAGTGAGCCCCTTCCAAGGCAGCCATAGATGTGAATAGTTAGTTGTAGCATAGCCATTCAAGGCTTGGGTGAAGTCTCTTTCAAATATGATACCATAGGTGTCTGGGATGTCAACAACCTAAATTTCAATCACTTGTTGCACCCTTGGATCAGCTACAATTTGCATGGGGATCCTATTCATCTCCCCTACAATGTTCACCTTGATCTTGTCGAGTTGGGTTTCCTTACGTCTGGATGGATTTGGGGTTATCCCTAGTGCTTGGCATACTGCAAATAGGATGACATTGGTTGATGCTCCTAAATCTAGCAAGAAATTATGTAAATTCTTGCCAAATATGTGAATGGCCAATAGGAAAGGAGGGGTTTCCAATCTCCCTTGGAACAACCCTATAGAAATGTCAGCTTGAGCTACTTGAGCCTTGTCCTTATCACTATATTTATCCTTTGTTTTCACCTAAGTTTGCTCCTTGGTTGGAGGTTTGTCCAAAGGCTAACTTTTGTTAGTTTACTTATTTAGGGGCTGATCGGGCTTCTTTCCTAAGATTTCCCTAATCATAGGCTCATTGTTGGAGGTGTCAAATGAAACTATCTCTTCGGGTACCTCTTGAGTTGGTTTTGATGGGTCGGTTCCATTTAGTGACCTAAAGAAGGAATTTGTTATAGCAGTTACCCTTAGCAATTCAAAGGCTGATAGACTCACTTTGACTTTCTTTAGTTCTTCTGCTACATATTCCCCCATTTGTTCAACTTCTACCTCAGAGGAACTGCGTTGGGCAACATTCGTAGGTTGGTTTTGAGTTGGATTGGGCTATCTGTTCCTATTGAATTATTGAGTAGGCACTTTAGGATAGGTCAGATTATTGTTGGTATTAGAATCAGGTGGGGTATTAAAATTATTGGGAGAGGTAGAGGTTGTGAAAGGACCACCAACCTATCTATTTCTTAAGTTGTAAGGAGTCAGTCTTTGGTGGAACATATGAACCTCATCCTCACATTGCTCTTCCTCATCTATGGGACCATTATCTACTTAATCAAATAGTTGAGATAGGGAGCTCTTGTTACTTACCTCTTTCACTTCTCCTTCCTTGGTTGCAGCTTCATTCTCAAGTGAGTTGTTGTCACCTTACAGAAAAGGACTTGGTTAACCACCAGCACCGAAGAATCATATGGTTGTAATGGAACGATGTCTCTACAACTTGAGCCATCAACAAAATTTTGGACCTCTACTTGAAATATCTTTGAAGTCATTTGGAACTCCAGGAAATCCAACTCAGAATGCCTATTCATCTTATGGATTCTACACCATCCAGATAATGCAACTTCAGCTAAGTAGACTCCACTTGCTAGTTTTTCTGCATCACTTGGTTGGTCAAGGGGTATGGGAATAACTCCATTGTTTGGCCTAGTGTTCCAAGTTTTATTTTTCATTTGTGATGACCTTTCAAAGTTCTACCTTGAATTCTAACCTCTTTCATAATTCTGTCTAGAAGATGCACCAGAATCACAATTTTCTTTATTGAGGTTCACTTGAATGCTCCTCTGAGAAGCCTGTAGTTGGTTGTTTTGGTTCCTTAGATGGATCATCTTGGTAGATAGCTTCTTCACTAATTCAATCAACTCATCAATCCAATCCTTCTCTGTATTAGTTTGAGGAGGCACTAAGTTCTAAAGAAAAATGGGTTGTGACAAAGGTTGGTTTTGTTTGGTATCCAAGAACTCGAAGTTCTACAAGTATGAGGGAACTTGAGGTTGTTGAGCATAAGCCTATTGTTGCGAGGCCTACAAGTAGTTTGGCACTAATAAATTTTGATTTAGTGGCTTCCTTGGATGTGGCACAATCGGTAGCTGAGGAACTTGGTTCATTATAGGTGTTTGGTGAGCCAAGGCATGAGTGAGCCCTTGGATTTGAGTTGGGTTAGTGGCTGGTCCCAATGTGGGCAACAGACCTGCAATATGCTATCTCAAGTTTGTACTTGCTTTCACTGCTTCTATATATGCATCTACCAATCTTGTAGGCAGTTGATGCATCCTCTTAACTAAGGTAGACATAAGATTATCCAGGGAAGCATAGTACACCAACCTAATTGAAGGATCATCAAGTACATAGGGTGGCTACAGTTTCATGTAAGCCCTATGAAATTGATCATTGAATGAACTGAAAGACTCATTGACTTCTCTCATTATAGACATGAATTGCTAATATAGTTCTATGGGACTAATAGGGACCTTGAATTTATGTAGGAATGTGTTCTTCATTTGATCCCAAGAAGTTACAAAGCCTGTATGTAGATGGATGTACCAATAAAATGCTTCATCCCACAATGAGTAGGGGGAGATCCTACACACCATGTCTTCCTATTCAATCTTCATATCCTTTAACGTTGTTTGGAAGATCTTGATGTTTTCTTCTTCTATCCTCTACTGATCATGTGGGTGAAACTTGGTGTAGGAGCCTTATGGACTCTTTGGAATATTTTGATAATCATTGAAAGACAATGGGGATGGATTGTTTCCCAACCAAGCCATTTAGGGAGGTGGAGGTGGTAATGGATGTGTTGCAACTTGGGGCTGAAGTGGGGCATTTTTTGGGACAACACCTTGTGAGTGGAGTGTGGCGGTGAGGGTAGCACTTTGGAAGTGGGAGGTGAAAGGGGAAAATGTTGTTTGGGGTGAAGAGAAAGATGTAGATGAAGGTCAAATGGGTGGGGTTGAAGCTGATGCTTCCCCTTTCTTCACTCTCCTAGCCTTAGTAGGGGGTGGTAGCTCTTGGAATTCTTCCTTGTCTAGTGTGGACCTGAGTATTATATGAAACCTTTGAGGGGAGAAAGACATAATTCGATCTAGCTTAGCCTAGCCCTCCTTCTAGCACCAGTTCTTTTGATGGGTGTTTTGCACTTCTTAACATAGAAAACACTAAAGTTTGATGCCTCTCTTGAAGGGTGAGAATCTGCAACTGAGTTTCAGAAAATAACTCCAAGGTCTCTCAGGTGTTAGGTCATGACTGTGCAAGAACAATATAGTTAATTGTTGTGATTTGTTGGTAATCACAAGGGGGCCTTTATGGTTTTCTAAGCTTGGAGAAATTTGGATCTACAAATAAAGTTTCATAAAGTTTAGAAGTGGATGAACAATTTCTGCAAGTTCAAAATAGCAAGCTAAAACTCCTTCTTTCTCATCATATTTGGCTTTACAATGATGGTTGAACTTTGTTTTAACTTCAAATTTCAAAGAAATGGAAAAAGGGAAAAAGGTTAAGAAGTTCCTAGACCCGCAACTAATGATGAACAATAACAATGGCGGATGCCACAGTGGAAAAAATTCCTAAAGCTAAGTTCCACATAACCAGGGACAACCCACAGTCTCATGAAACTAGTGCAATCTTCAAAGTATCATTGTAGATTTTTAGACTGTTCATTCACCTTTAAAGCATGAATAACAATTGAACATAAGTGCGACAATATAAACAATGCTCAAACTAAATTTACACAATAGTTTATCATCAATAAACAAAAAAAGGTGTGAGCTAGAAATACATCGAACACAACAACATACATCCACCATTAAAGTACAACATAAACTACTAACTAAAAGTAACTTAAAACTTGAAACAACAAAGCTAAAATCTACTACTTGGAGATAGAATCATGCACACATGAGAGCAATACACAAGAAACCATCAAAATAATTCTTTTCTCATATATTTTTGCAGCAACATGTCTTTACAACAACTCATCTCTCCCTTTGAAAATGAGAGGATGCCCCTATTTATAGTTTTAAAAATGTGAAATCAATGGACAATATTCATTTACAATGAGTGGTCAAGATTTATTTTCACTTAGGGTTTCACCTACCCCAAATATATTACAATATAAAATAGACCCTTTTTTTTTCTCTATTTTGTCTTCTAATCTATTTTGTCTTTTAGCTGCATCCAACTATTTGAGTTGCTTCAACAAGTATTCATCATCAATGATGGGCTTCCCAACCTCCTTTTGTGTTGCATATTCCACAAACTTGTCGATCGTGGCTATGAGTTTCTTTTCCTTAGAGAGCTCAGACTTGAGGATCTAAAAGGCTATCTTCTTGAATCTTTTAGTAATTTGATCCCAGTGTTTGGTGCACTTTGGAATAGCATTGATAACATGCTTTGACTGAGTGAAGGCCCTTGTAGAAAAATCCATAAAATATGGTGACAACATGTCGCTAGCTCCTAGTTCAATTTTCTTATGAAATAATGGCTTGATCTTTTCCGGATCTAGTTCCAAAGCTGGCATCTCATAGTCTGTCATCATCTTCAGATAATCTCCACTATCCATCTTGTGCTCTACAACCCATTCATGATCAAGCTCCAATTCGTGCGAGGCCTTTTCTAGAATTTCTTTCCTATAATAGAGGTTCATTTTCCATGTATTGACTAGCCAATGATCTTATTTTGGAAACCCTAGCTCCTTTTCCCATGTTTCCTAAGAGAGCTTAAGGATACTCTCTAGCTTTAGATAGGTGACCTGATATAGCTTGGGGAATTCCTAGTAGGTATTCATCATTTCCTCTACTTGTTTATGCAAACTTCAAAATTTATTATACATCTTGACTACATGTTAGATGCCCATGTTGCCATTGTAAATCACCCTTTGGAGCCAGTCTATAGTGGACTTGGTCCAATTCTTCATCTTTTCCATGTTATTTATCTCTTCCTTGGAGAGGAGAGTAGGCGTTGATGATTCTACTAGGGTTTCTTCCTCTGTTGATGTCCATTGTTGGATGTAGGCAACGAGGTTTGCTACCTATGCCATCAAGTCTTACTTGATGGACTGGTCCTTATTCATTTGTTGGATGATAGTGGACACTAGTCCATGAAGGTCATCCATCTTCTGCTCACGAGTCATTGAGCCTAGATTAATAGTGGATATATGGTAGTCCTAGCCCTAGATGGTGCTTGCATCCTTATCTATTGCTAGAGTGGAAATTTCTAGTGCTAGAGATCCAGAAGCATCGACAGTGAGGTGGGATTAGATCTTTGGCTTCTTCTCCTTGTGAGTTATTTTTTGGGACCTATTAGTGTGTGTTTTGTAAACTTTCTCAACACATGCAATGCATAGATGCATCACCTCTCTTGAAAGGAAACCTCCAATGGGAAAGTTGCCAAAAATTTCCACAAGGTCTCTCAGGTGTTAGGTCATGACTTGCATGGAATTCCTTAGTTAATGTTTGATGTGATTTTTCTTGTAATCATAGGGTGGACTTACGTAGATGGATCCAGAGTGGATCTTAAATTTTGAAGTTTCTAAGATGGGAGTTATGGTGCAATTTTTTGTAGGTTCAAACAACAATCTAAAACTTTAGTTTTTTCTTTAAGTTTGGCTTTACAATGTGCAATGAACCTTAGCATGGGCTGTTTCTTAAAAAAAAAGAAAAAGAGTAGGGAAGAGAGAAGGTTCCTAGATCTATAACAAACTATGAATACTAATCATGGAGTTCCTGCCATGGACAACTTCCTTCAAACAAAATTTCACTTAACCAAAAAATTCACAGTCTCATGAAATTTGTGCTATCTTCTAAGGCCTGCAAATATGTCACCATTCATTCACCATATATATGCATGAACAAAGATAAAAGTGTGGAGCAACTTTGAATTCAAGCCCAGGCTAACTTTGCACAGTTATTTACCAATGGAAAACAACAAAAAGTATGGGCAAGGAAGGCATCTACACAACAACAATTTTCACAACTACAGAACAACATTACTAAAATCTACTCAAGCAAGTTAAATCTAACTTAAAACAACAATGCAAATCTAAATAAAGCATCTAACAAAGGAGATTGAATCATGAAACATGTGAAGAATTCAGAAAATGCACCAAGTCAATGTATTTTCATTATAAATTTCAGCAGCATGTCTTTACAACAACTGAACTCCCTTTGGAAATGAGAGGAGACCCCTTATTTCTAGTGTCCAAAAAGTAGAACGAATGGCCAAGATTCACTACAAACTAGGGTTCTACCTACCCCCAATATATTACAATTTAAAAATATAGTTTTTTCCATATCCCTATTTTGTCATCTAGTAACAACACTATAGCATTTTGTCTTTTGCTAATTGCTCTTTTTGCTGTAGCTATTCCTTTAGGAGCTCTTCACTGATAATAGGGTTTCCTTACTGCTTCTTCAAAGCTGCATATGCCATGAATTTGAGAATCATTGGTTAGAGTTTTTCAACCTCTATTATTTCGGATTGTAGCATCTGATGACTCCATTCTTTCGAGTTGTCTTCAAGCTTCTTCCAGTCTTCGTCATACTTTGCAACGTGATCTCTAAACAACTCCAACTGGGCGAAGGCACAGGTGGAAAAAATCATGAAATCTACGGTTATCTCATTGGACATCCCATCCTCCATTTCCTTCTGGAAATAAGGCTTTATTTTCTCTAGATCCATTTGCACCATGGGCATGTCACATCCCATCACTAGCTTCAAATATCGGGTGTAGTCCACCCTGATTTCCTTAACCCATTCGATATTCAGATCCACCTTATCTATTATCTGCTCTAGTCTTTCCCTCATGTTATCAAAATCTTGCTTCCACACATCCACCAACCAATGGTCATCCCTTTTGAATGCGAGCTCCTTTTCCCATGTGGATTTTGGTAGCTGGAGGATGGACTCAATCTTTGGATAGGTGGAATTATATGCTGCAGGGAAGTCGGTGCAGAGCTTCTTGGTTCCCTCCAGGGCCTGCTTAAATCTAAGAACTTGTTGGCCATCCGAACAACCCAGCTGATACCCATGTTATTGATGTACAAGACTTTTCAGAACCAGCTCTCTGTAGTCTTATCCAAGTTCTTCCTCTTTTCTAGTTTGTCAATCTGTTCTTTGGACATCAGTTGGGGTGGAGCCATGGATGTGGTATGCATGTCATCCACTGAAGACCATTGTTGGATGCAATCCATCAAGGCAACTACTTGTGCTTTAAGCTCATCTTTCGACACCTTATCTTGTTGTATTAGGTGCACCACCATAGCTACTGACTCTTCAAGATGTTCCTCCTTCTGTTCTTTGGTAACAGTCCCCAAGTTAATGGTGGAGACGTTATAGCTTAATCTCTCCTGGCCTACCACCGGTGTTGCTATCTACACTGTTCGGGATCCAGAAGCATCCATCGTTACCCTAGACCTAACTTTGGGCATCTTCTCCTTCTTGGTTGATATTTGTGTCTAGGCTAGGATAGCTTCTAGCCTCGCTCTTGGATCCTTTGGGGTGGGAGTCTTCTTTTTAAGTTGCTTCTCCAGCCATTCAGGCATGGTATATTTTTCCATAAGAATTCTCGATCACCCTTGCCTCCCTTTGTCTGAATCTCTGTTTGTTCACCTGTGGGAGTATTTTCTTTCATTTTGGTGCTATCTCCTTCCTCATCAAAGTCTTGGATGAATGTGAGGTGTTTGACAGGAGGCTTAGTAGTTAATCTCCCTTAGGGACTTTCCTCTGTCTCAATTTCCTTCCCTTTCTCCTCAGTTTGTTTGTCCTTGTGCCCATGCTCCTCAAGATTTTCCTCCTTAATATCTCCTTCTCTAGGAGGTGGTACAACCTCTAGTTGTTTTTCCCTTGTAGGGAGTTCTATGTCCTCTGTTGCTCTGCCACCTTCTTTCTCTTCTTTGGGAGGTGACCTTTCTATCTCTTCTTCATCATGCTTCAGTTGTCTAGCCATTTCCTCTTTGAGATCGTCATCGAAGGTCTGGAAAATAGTTCTACCATCTGCACCCTCCTCTTCATCTCTGCTCTCGGAAGCCCCCGTTCCTTCTTCCTCATAGACCACCTTGTCAATCATCTGGTGTTCATACTCAAGGTGTTCATGGTACTCATCGGCTTCCTCCTCCATTTCATTCGAGGCTTCTTGCTCCCATCTCTCCCATTCCTTGGAAATTAATAGTGTGGCCTCCATTGTTGGCGGTCCCATTGGAGGTTGCGAGGGTGCAGCAGTGGCAAGGACCCATGCTAAGGCAGTTTGAATTATGGGGTCCATGAAGATCTGTGAGAGGTTGGAGGGGATATTTTGCATGTGTCACGAGAAAGCCTCCAATAATGCAAGTGCAAGCATTGGTGCTATCACTGTTGCTAATGGGAGTGATGTGGTGGGTGACATGGTGGTGGAGGAAAGAGGATTAGTCGTGGTGGATGAAGAGTCAATCATTATGATGGGCCCAACCGGGGGAGAAGAGGTGAGATGGATTGAGATATCCATCGTGGGTGGGGACATGGTGACCATGGCCTGGGAAATAGATGGTAGGGCAGTAGGAATAGGGGGAGTGGGAAGGAGTTCTGGTTGATATGCCCTCTCTTCTTCACCTTCTTGAATTGCTGGTTGCTTCGTGGCACTTCCTGTTCTCCTGGGCCTCTTGGAGGATGAGCCTCCTAAATCCTTCTTTGCATACACCTTAGGATCTGGAGACTACAATGTTTTAGTCCCTTTCCTCTTTTTTGATCGGGTGAGCAAAGGAGATTTGGATGTCCCGCCCATTGAAGTTGTAGCAACGACATCCTATGTGGCACTAGGCTCACTCTTGAGCCCTTCATATGTCAGGACAACCCCTTGTTGCTTTAATTGGGCTACTTGTCCATTAATCCATTCTTTGGTTCGAGCCATGATTGGTTTAGTCACAATGTCGAGGTCATCGACCTCCTATTCATCCCAATCTACTACAGGTAGCGAAAAGTTGGAGACTGCATTATACAGGGGATCTATGACAGTTCCCTCATCCTCCTCACCCTGGTTTGGTATAGGAAATAACTGCACCCTTTTCACGAAGTATGTTGTCATCCACATGTAATGCCTCGCGCACACCTCTTTGTCATCCTAGCAGTCTGCCCAAAAATATTCAACATGATGTAGGTGAGCATATTCTAGTCCTAGCACCTTTCTTACATGCCCATAGGGGCCTACCCATGGACGAGTAGTGTGTAGGTGGAAGTGGTACTCCGCCAACTCCTTTTTTGAATTCCCAGTGCATTGGGAAGTTTTCAATTTATACATCCCCTGGCCGAAGGATAAGGGATAAGGAATCCCTACCAAATGTTTGTTGTTGAGGATTGAGTGTATATGTTGTAGCTGTCGAGAGAGTTCTAGTAGTATAATCCGGTCATTGGGGTATCGAGGTAGCTTATTCAGCCTTTCTATGAAGCCTTGGGCACAAATATATGTGAATTTGGGGAATTGAATAAATAGGAAGGCATATTGTTTCAGGAATGGTCGTGCGCTATGAGAGACCCTTCTCTCAAAATCCCCTCCAAGCAATTGGATGATGTGGCCAATGAAGGTATCATTCACCCTATAGTACTCCTTGAAGTTTCTAAATTGTCGCTGGGGATATTTGTTATATGCTTTTAATCTCCAGCCCTGTTCCTCATTGGGCACCACAAATAATACGTTTTACTGCCTTTGCTCTGCCAGTGAATAGACCAGATAGGAGGTCATGTAGAATTTAGAGCTCTTTTTCACGTTCATAAACTGCTTATGGAAGGAGTCGCTTATGATGCCTCCCCAGTAGAATGTGGTCTTTGTGGTGACATCTCCATCCCCACAAAGGATTTGTTCAACAAAGTATACCATCCATTCTTGAAAAAACACAGCAGAAGGGAGGCCCATTACCTAGCTTAGCATGGTTACTAGGTCATGGTTGTCTTCATAGAAATCGTTGCAAAAGAGTTCTTGGGGAACCTTCGTAGCACTGCCTCTTTTCTCCTTGAGCCAATATTGATTTATCAACTTTTTGCAGCCCATTGGGTTTTCATCCCAAATTTCCTTTCCTTCCTCCATGGTGGGCACCTCCATTTCCTCAATGGTGGGAATGTGGAAATTTTTATTAATTCCCTCGGCTGACATGTCAGCGAGGATGTTCCCATCTCTTTCAATGGTGGTTCTTATTTGCTGCTGGTAGGCATGCCAGTAGGCCATGACCAATTTAGGGGCAATGAGAGATGGGGGGAAGGTTGATGCTTTTGCAATCCCACTCTGCCTGATTGATCTTGCATTACCAGTCTTTGGGTGGACTCTAACCCTTTGCTTCAATTCATCAATATCGACATGGTTGATATTGGTGTTGGTGATCTCCTTCTAGTTGGTGATGATTTTTGAATGCAGAGGCTCACCCTGGAACTGGTATGTCATTTGATATTTGTCTTCTCTTCCATGAGGAGTTTTTCTTGCTTTCTTTCCTTTGTCTTTCTCTGTAGCTGCCCCTAAGGGTCCTGCACCTGATTCCATATAGCCTGCAAACAAATACCAAAATCATTATCATTAGTCAAAATCCCATGGAAAAAATCCAATTAGACATTATATGATTAATGAAGTTAAATTTTCTCTTTTAGATGCTGTTAGTCACTTTATAAAGGGTTGTTGGATAATCTAGAACCAAGGGGCTAGATTTCCCTAGCAGGAAGTTGTTTTGGAAAGGGCGAACAGGTTGAGGCAATCCGGGTGGTTTCTCCCATCTTCAAATTTTGACGGTTTGAAAGACCTATGTTGAAGAGGCTCAAATTTTAGCACATGGGTCGAGATTGGTTTTCAAGTTTGAGGTTATTTTGACCACTTTAGGAGGACCTGGAGGTCCAGGGTCAGAAAGCTGCTAGGAGTTCACTATTTGCAATGGCCTGGAAGAAATGGAATTTTGAGGTCAGAACTCTGGGGACTAGGACCTTAAATGTCAAAAGTTGGACGATGATTTTGTACGGGATTTAAGGTGTTTGGGCCTAGGGGTGCGGAAAGGTGGTGGTGATTTTCTGCTTGAAAACAACAGACGCAGCATGGAAGTATGGAGGGACCAACCTAGAAGACTAGACTTGGTAGAGCGATTGGGTGCTGGTTTTCTCAGCAAAGTTTTTCTAGGTGATCGACGGGCCAAAACTTGGATCTCGGGAAGACTTTCTCATTTCACCCTTTTGCGTCGGCCGAAGGTGAATGGAACCCCGACGGATGGAGCCCAGAAGGTAGGGTCGGCAACCAAAAGGCTGGGGCTCGGAAGCTAGGGAGACATCGTCCCCCAGCCATTTCCAACGACGGAGTCTCCACAGTGGCCCGTAGATGGAAGTCTGTGAACCGGGGCCCGACGTCATGAAGGAAAAGTAACTTTGTTTCAATCCCCAGATGGCCAATAGATTAATGGAACCCGAAGTGTGGAAAGGCAGACTCCTTCCACCGTTTGGGAATGGTGAGGGCAGAGCGGAGTTTCGAGGACGAAAGTCTGACGGGATGGACCCGGGATGGGTAAAGGCAATCGAAAAGGTTTGTAAATTTGACTAGTCGGAACCCATTGAAATGGTGTTAGGGGTCCGAGAAGGTGGTAGCCTTCTACTATTTAGGAATGACAAACACCTGATGGAGACTCGGGATGGGAGTCCTGGCGAGGCGGGCTTGGGAGGTGGAAATGAAAGTCGATTTCAAGTGCTAAGTTTCATGGCAGTTGGTCGGCGGCATCTTGAGGTGGCGGGCTCGAAGGGTGTGAACGCCCTAGCGATGAATGGTGGTGGTGGCATTTGGTTCTGGTTCAATGTTAGGAGGCCAATTTGGAGGTTTTCAAGATTCCAAAACATGGGTTTTGTGGGTCTCAGTGTGTTCTATCAATTGAATTCATTATTTTTCCCATGTTCATTATTTTGAACATAAAATCATACAAAAATTCTCGGTGCAATGAATGGCGAACCTACTTCGAAAGTCCGATAGCAAAAGGTGTGGAATCGGCAATGGGTGGCCAAATGTTGATCTCGAATGCGAGGGCGGTGGGTGATGGATGCACCAATCTCTTCTGGAAAGAACTCTGATCTTCTTCTACAAACCTGACAAATGAAAATGATAGGTTGGGGCCCAATATTTATACCCTCATATACATTTAATGGCCTCATTCAATGTCAGTACAACTAACCAAGAGTTGGTGGATTTGAAATCAGTGAATGACGGCAGGAGGTTTGGTGTCCCGTGTCCGGAAGGACGTGGAAAAACGGTAGTTGGAAACTTTATTTTGGAAGCCGACAGCAAAGGAGAACCCAGGACTCGGGAGGCAGAAAGATGCCCCAAATCGGCCATCAGGAATGATGAAGTCGGCAAGGATATCCGGGGATAGAACTCCACCAGACCGTACCTGGGATGGGTGAAGGCAACCCAAAATTTACAACTTTTAAACTAGCAAAAAATAGGGAACCGAGGCTCAGGGTTCGTGAAGGCAGGAACCTTCCACCATTTGAGAATGGCAAACACCTGAGGGAAACTCGACGAGGCAGGCCCGCTAGGCCCCATGGCTGCTGGCAGAAGAAAATTGCGAAGGATAGTCCATAAGGCTCTAGGACCTAACTGGGATGAAGGGGGAAAAACACGGTCAATGAAAGATGGAAGCTTGAAGGTACATTGACCATCTGGGACACCAAAAATGGGGGCACACAAAATGAGGCAGTGAAAGAAAAGAGGGTCCCTGTTTTGAATAGGGCTTGTGTGCTGAGGGCACAACAAATGGAAACTCCACTAGGAAACGCTCCCGAGCATTCTAGGGATAAGTGTTCATTCTGGAACTAGAATCTCTGGTTTCGCAGACCAGGAGCAGGCTACTAAGAGTGAACTAGGAGAACAAGATCCTTAGTTGGGTCCGTCTACAAGAAATCTCAAAAGTGTGTGGTGAATTCATTGCTTTTCGTGGAACTATGACAAGTGGCTGCTACTCCAACTGAGCAAGCTACATAAACTGTCCAACACCAAAAGTAACCTGGACATTGCTCCACTGCTAGCCAGGCATCCATAGCCTCAATGGAGTTGTCGCTATAATCCCACGGATATTGCTCTACTACCAGCTGGGCATCCATAGCCCTGGTAGAGTTATTTGCACACCCATATGGTCACTTGATTTGAGAATTTTCTTTTCTTTATTTTGATGTTACTTTCAACTTTCCTTTTCTCACTTATCTTTCGCTTGACTGTGTAAGCACTGGAGCCTATAATGGGTTTGAGAACCGTAGTGGTCATTGGAGTGGACTCAGGATTTTTCACTCACTAGGGTATCATAGCAGCCATTGTACAGTCCCTTGGAAATATTTAATATGTGTTTTGTGCAAGATCTGAGATATGCGTAAAAATAACCAGCCCCAGGTCAAGTTCTAAAGTAGAGTTCAAACAAGGAAACCACTCCTAGGTAGCCTTCAGGGACCAATAGTCGGGAATGAATGTTTATCTGAAGAACACTAAGGACGGACAGTGAAGTGAACCATTCATTGAACTAGCACGACCATCGCAACAAAATAGAGGACACCCTCCTCAAAACAAAACAGCTGGGGAACAAGCAAAACCAAGCAATGAGAAACAACAAAATGCAAGCAATCCAAATGGCAACCTTCTCTAACCTGTGTATAGATATTTACAGGAAAGAGCTCAACAGAGCTCAAGCTTGGAAGTAATACTTGAGGTGCTACCCATTGACTGGAAATGGGATGTTTTCACCAGTTAAGGTCTTTAGGCGGAAAGCATTGTCTCCCAAAATTTTAGCTATTTGAAAGGGGCCAAGCCAAAGCTTATTGAATTTTTTGTGTCCCCCTTTCTTATCATAGGCCTTGTCCCAACACAAGACTAAGTGTACAATTCTAAAGGCCTTGATTTTTGCTTGGTGGTCGAACCATCACTTAATGACACCCTGATGTTTGGCAAAATTTTCTATTGCACGGTCTCGAATTTCTTTTAAATACAAGAGTTCAGCTAATCGAGCTTCTCTATGGTCTCTCCCTTCGTAAAAATCGTTGATGAATTGGAGAGTGGGAATTTTCAAGTGGATAGGAAATATGGGCTCTAGGCCGTAAATAAGATGGAATGGGGAATCACCAAGGGCAACCTTGTGGCAGGTGCGGTCTGCTCAAGGGGAAAATGGGAGCTAGGTATGCCAATCCTTGGGATTCCTATCAAGCAATTTTTTGATCACTGTGATCAGGTTTTTGTTTGTGGACTCGGCAAGGCCATTTCCTTGAGGGTAGTAATTTGACAAAAATTTAAGAGCAATCCTATAGTCGAAGGCCCAACTAGTAAATTTTAATGAAGCAAAAGTCGGTCCATTATCACACACTGATGCATAAGGACAACCGAAACAATTTAAAATGAAACTTTCCAGAAAATTTGTAACTACCTTAGTTGTGCATTGCTTAAATACACTTGTTTATATCCACCTAGTGTAGTAATTAGTAGCGGTAAGAATGTACCTATGTCTCGTAGATGACAAAGGGCTTACTAGACCAATGAAATCAAGACCCCATTAGGCAAAAGACCTCACCTCCAACACAGGATGCAAGGGGACAATAACATTATTCTCCTTGGTAGTGGTGGTCTGACACATGTGACGTGAGCGAACATGACAATAAGCATCCTTGAAGACCGTTGGCCAACAATACCCTACTCTTATTATCTAATGTGTAGTGGAAGGTCCAATTCCATGACCCATGCAAAACTTGTCATGAAACTCCTTCAAGACTCAATCTACTTCTTCCTTGCCAAGGCATCTCAAGTAGATTCCTTCATGATTTTTCTTGTATAAAATGGATCCCTGCAACTTGTAATTGCTGCTCTTGAGTCTGAGAGTATGTTTTTGGACTCCTTGTAGGTGAGGTGGACACTTGTGATTCAAAAAATAATAAACGTCCTTATACCACTCTCCCAGGGAATTATCTTCGAGCTGGTATTGCTGCACAGTAAGTTCACATCTTGCCTCTATTGTTGCTTCAAAAATTATGCAAGTGAGGGTCTGTCCTCTTACCAACCTCATTGGTTGTATTTCCATATCATACTCCTGGCGCAGTGTGACCCATTTAGCTCTCTATTTTCCCAGTTCATTTTGCATAAGTAGCATTTTCATTGCTGGGGTCGGGGACAATGGCAAACACTTTATTGTGCAAGATATAATGCCTAAATTTCTTCACTTCCCTAATGAGGGAATAGGCTTTCTTTTCTACATTATGGTAGCGTAATTCAACATCTTTCAAATGAGCACTCATGAAGGCGATCGGGTGTTCATTTCCTTCATCATCTTTCTGAGTCAGAATGCTGGCACAGGAATGCTCTGAAGCCAATGAATAGATATAAAACAACCTCAGATAGTCTGGGCTGATGAGCATAGGCACCTCAACAATAGCCCTTTTTATTTCTTCAAAATCCTCTTTGGCTTCGGCAGTCCACTCAATTTTGGCTTCCTGTTTTAACATAGCGTTGAGCAGTTTGACAATTTTAACAAAGCCCATGATGAATTTTCTAACAAATTTGATCTTTTTGAAGAAGGATTTCAATTCTTTCTTGTTGCATGGAGGTGGGATCTTTTATAGGGATTGGATGCGTTCAGGGTCTATGGAGATTCCCTGCTCTGAAATGGTGTGTCCAAGCAATCTACCCTCTGTCACACCAAAAATGCACTTCTTTGGGTTAAGGGAAACTCCAAACTCCCTACACCTCTGAAACACCTTGCATAAATTAGAGACATGATCACTTCGCCTCTTAGATAACACAGTTAAATCATCCATGTAGATGATTATGCACTTTCCAATCAGATATTTGAAGGAAATATCCATGGCACATTGGAAAGTGGCACCAATGTTGATGAACCCAAAGGGAATTCTTCTGTAAGTGAAGGTTCCCCATTTAGTGGTGAACATTGTCTTATGGAGATCTTCGTACTACACAATTACTTGGTTATATCTGGAGTACCCATCGAGGAAGGAAATCATTTGGGAGTCGTTATCAATCTACAATACCTCATCCAATGAAGGCACTGGATAGTTGTCCTTCTCTGAAGCTCCATTCAGGTTGTGAAAGTCTACACACAATCTGATTTCTCCACTCTTTTTTTTGACTAGGACCAAGTTGGCCACCCATGTGGAATGCCTAACTGGGAAGATAATTCTTGCTAAGAGTAACTTTTGTACCTCCTTGTAAATGATGGGCTCTAGTAAGGAATTGATAGGACATTGTTGTTGGCGGAAAGGCCCGACCTCTGTCTTAAGAGGGATGGTGTGTGTGATGATGGAGGTGTCAGGTTTTTAGATCCTCATAGCTCCATGCCACCACGTCATGATACCTCCACAATGCATTGATGATTCCCCTCCTTTATTCGGGCATGCATACTTTGCCAATAAAAACATTTTTGGTCTCTTTAGCTATCCCTAGGTTATGAGTATCACATTGGTTGCTTATGGCTTCCTTCTTTATGTGCCAATCCTAGTCTTTGATTTGGTCCAAGTCAAATATTCATTCAAGCTGAACCATACCTCTAGGAATCGTGTTGGTTTTGAGGTTGATGACCCCTTCCACATCCACTTTGGCCTCTTCATGATCAGCCTCATCAATTATTTGGGTCACGAAGACATCAAAACTCATGATGAGGTCGAGGATATCCTTATCATCATTGAAAACCTGAAAGTGAGTGGCATTATCTAGGACAGGCAGTGTGGATGTCAACTCAACTGTAAATTTCTTAAGCCCAGACAAGGAGAGGGGTTGCAAAGTGTTGGCTGCTTGAGCCAAAGCGTCGGCTGTATGATTTTGAGCATGAGGGATCAGTTGTATATTAAATTCATCTAAACCTTCTAAGAGATCCTAGACCCTATGCCTATAGTTTGCAAGTCTTCTATCATGGCAGGAATATAGTTTTCTAACTTGTTTGACTTCAAGTTCGGAGTCCCCGAACACTTGTAACATTTTAACATTTTCTTTAAGGCCATAAGAAGGCCATGCACTAATTTCTCGTATTCTGCTACATTATTAGTGCAATAAAATTGCAACCTATGGGCAGCAAGAAAGGTCTTACCCATTGGGCTGATGAGCTCGAACTCGACACCAACTCCTTGTTTTGATTTAGATCCATCAAATCGAAGCGTCCAAAATTTGGAAATCTCTTTGACTCTGGGCCCAACTTGGCTCTTATTTAATTTTGGCTGGGCAGTCACCTCTGCGACCTTTGGAGAGTCTTGTAGCTTAGTGTGTTTAACAATGGGTGGTTATGCGAGCACCTCCTTTGGTGTCTCCTTCTGAGGGACAACTAATTTTTAACATGCACCATCATTGTTTGGCATAAGCAACAATCGAACTTGGAGTGGGAAGCATTGTAAATTCTACACCAATTTGGTACCAAGAGATCCTGGAAATCCATTCGGGCACCCAAGCTGAGTTGATCCTTTGCCCACTTTTCCATGAATTCCTGGAAACCATTGAGTAGTCCCAAGTTAACGTCTTCATCAGGTTTATCATCTGATTCTACCAGCATCTCTGTACTCTGAGGCATTTGAGTGAAGTCAGTCGGAGGGCTGCATTGCACCAAGAGGACTTTGGTAGACCATTCTTCTTGGGGTTCAACTTTGTTCTGGCAAACAAAGGGATAATAGTTTCCCAATTCTATCTCAACAAATAGCACCTCCTTTAGGTTGTTGTACTTTGTGATCATGTACTTCATATGAGGCTCGTAGTCTATACAGATTTGATTTGGTAGCCCTTTCCATGGAAACCACATGTGAGAATGGTCTGTAGCGGCATATCCATTCAACGGTCTAGTGAATTCTTTGCCCAAGATGATCCCATAGGTGTCGGGAATGTCAGCCACTTGAATATCAATGACTTGTATTCTTGGATCTACAGCAATTTGCATCGGGATTCGATTCATTTCTCCCACAATGTTGATCTCTATTTTTCAGCTTAGTCACTTTCCTTCTTGAGGGTGTGGGGGTAATCCCAAGAGGCTTGCACACTGCAAGGGGCATAACATTAGCAGATGCTCTTGAATCAAGAAGGCAGTTGTGCAAATTCTTCCCAAATATCCGTATGGTAGTAAGGAAAGGGGGAGTTTCAAATTTTCCTTGGAAGAGGCACGTAGGCATGTCTACCTAAGCCACTTGAGCCCTATCTTTATCGTCAGTTCTATCCTTGGTTTGGCTAGGTGGCTGATCCTTGGAGATATGAATATTGTTCTGGCCTAGTTCCTTTTCGGGTTGCTTACCCGTAGATATATTTTGGGGAACATTCTTCCTTTTCCTTGTGCTGTCATTAACTATAGGTTCCTGCCTAGGTTCTTCAAAGGTGACTCTTTTAGTTGATGCCTCCTGTGTCATTTTAGAGGATAGGGTCCCATTAAGTACCTTGAAGAAGGAATGCCTTACAGGAGGGACTTTGAGCAGTTCAAAGGAACACAAACTGATTTTCACTTTCTTGAACTCCTCTGCCATGTATGCACCCATTTGTTCGATTTCAGAGTCAAAGGCTCAGCCTATGGTGGAGCTAGAAGGTTGGCCTTTCGTTACATTGGATTGGTTTTTGGGTTGGCCTAGAGGCTAATTTTGTGACTGATTTTGAGGCCTATCCTTGTTAAGGTACTGAGTAGGTACATGGGGAAGCCCGGGGTTATTGCTAGCATTAGGGTCAGGCGGTGTAGTAAAATTGTTTGGTGAAGTAGAAGTTGTAAAAGGTCCACCCACCTACCTATTTCTAAGGAAGTAGGGAGTTGTTCTTTGGTGGAACCTGTGAACTTCATCTATATGCATTTCTCCCTCATCTAATGGACCATTATCTATTGAATCAAAAAGTTGTGCCAAGGTTTGTTCATTACTTACCTCTTGCACTTCTTTGCTCTCAACAGGGGTAGGTTCAACCTTGGGCTGATTGCGGTCACTTCATGGGAATGGTGCTTGGTTCACCACGAGACAAGAAGAGTCATAAGGCTCAAATGGAACGAATTCTCTGCAACCAACACTATCAACAACATTTTGGACCTCCACTTGGAAAATTTTAGTGGCTGTTTGGAATTTAGGACAATCCAACTTGGAGTGTCTGCTGGTTTTGTGAATCCGGCACCATCCAGACAAGGCTGCCTCAGCGAGATATACCCCACTCATCATTTTTTCATTGTTGGTAGGCTGATCAAGAGAAGTAGGGACACCTCTATTATTGGGCTTTGTATTCCATGTGCAATTCTGCCTCTGAGAAGGTCTCCTTTTGAATTTTTTATTTGAATTATGCCCTCTATCATAGTTCTACCTAAAAGAAGTGATTGCTTCCTGGTTGTCTCGACCATCTCTATTGTCTCAGTTTTCCTAATTAAAATTATCCTGGATGCTATGCTGGGATATCTGCAATTGGTTATTCTGATTCTTTAGATGTGTCATTTCCATAGACATTTTCTTCATCATCTCGGTTAGCTCGTCAAGTTTGTCCTTCTCAGCATTGTTTCTTGGGTGCGGTACTAGATTTTGGAGAAAGACTGGTGAGGCCACTAGTTGATTTTGATGTGTAGGGGGGAATTCTTGTCCCAGCAAGTACAAAGGTGCTTGCAACTGTTGAGAGTAAATTTTCTGTTGGGGAGTCTAAGGATAACTTTTCTATTGTTGAGGTTGTAAATAAGAGGGCTTAGGAGGTGCGTAATTCATGGGTTGTTCGGGGTGTGAAATGATCGACAGCTAGGGCACCTAGTTCATAAGAGGAGTCTGGTGAGTGAATGCTTGATTAAGCCCTTGAACTTGCATCGAATGAGCTATTGGTCCCAAAGAAGGCAATGGACCGAAGATGTTTTGTCCAAAATCTGCACTGGCGACAACAACCTCCACATAAGTAGTTACTAGCATCGTGAGTGGCAGGCACATCCTTTTTACCAATGCTAACGTGAGATTATCCAATGCTGCATAGTAGACAGGAAGGGCAGTAGCATCATTATGTATGTTTGGATCCTGAAGTCTCATGAAGGTAGGATGAAAATGATCATTAAAGGATTGAATAGGTTCATTAACTTCCCTCCTAATGGACATAAACTATTGGTATAGATCTGAGGGGCCGATTGACATCTTATACTTCTGCAAGAAAGCATTCTTCATGAGGTCCCATGAAGTGATGGACCCCCTTGGAAAATTAATGTACCAATAAATGGCCTCCTCGCAGGAATGAATGTGGAAAAAGGTGGCATGCAATGTCTTCATGACCAACCTGCATATCCGTAATTGATGTTGCAAATATCTTAATGTGTTCTATAGTTCTTTGCGGGTCACAAGGATGGAATTTTGAACATAAGCCTTCCAGATTCTTGGGCATATCATGGTAAGTGCCGAATTACAATGGTAAAGGATTTTGTGGCAACCAAGCCATGGTGGGAGGTGGAAGTGATGTTTTTTGTTGAAGGACAATAATTGGGAACTATACCTATTGTAAATTAGCAGCTTGGGACTGCACCTAGGCTGTGGTTGTTTGGAATGTACCTTGGGCTGACAGGGCGAGGAGAGATGCAACTTCCTGGTTGTCGGAGACAAGAGGTGGAAAAGCAGTTTGGTATGGCTGGGTGGAAGATGAACAAGAGATAAATGTAGGTGAAGGTGAAAGGGAAGAGGACAAGGTGGTGTTTCCTCCCTTAGTTCATTTTTCCCTTGTGGGGGGCTGCAACTCTCAAAATTCTCCCTTGTTTGGTGTCAACTGTAAAACTCTTTGAAATCATTCTAGGGAGAATAATCCAATTCAATCTACCTTCATAAGGCCCTCCTTCTAGCACTAGTCTTGTTTATGGGTGTTTTGTACACTTTCTCAACACAGACAATGCATAGATGCATCACCTCTCTTGAAAGGAAACCTCCAACGGGTAAGTTGCCGAAAATTTCCCCAAGGTCTCTCGGGTGTCAGGTCATGACTTGCATGGAATTCCTTAGTTGATGTTTGATGTGATTTTGATGGTAATCACAGGGCAGACTTATGTAGCTGGATGCAGAGTGGATCTTAAATTTTGAAGTTTCCGAGATGTGAGTTATAGTGCAATTTGATGTTGGTTCAAACAACAATCTAAAACTTTAGTGTTTTCTTTAAGTTTTGCCTTACAACGTGCAATGAACCTTGGCATGGGTTGTTTCTTTAAAAAAAAGAAAAAGAGCAGGGAAGAGAGAAGGTTCCTGGATCTACAACAAACTATGAATAGTAATCATGGAGTTCCTGTCGTGGACAACTTCCTTCAAATAGAATTTCACTTTACCAAAAAATTCACAGTCTCATGAAATTTGTGCTATCTTGTAAGGCCTACAAATATTTCACCATTCATTCACCATATATATGCATGAACAAAGATAAAAGTATGGAGCATCTTTGAATTCAAGCTGAGGCTAACTTTTCATAGCTATTTACTAGCGGAAAACAACAAAAAGTATGGGCAAGGATTGCATCTACACAACAACAATTTTCACAACTACAGAACAACATTACTAAAATCTACTCAAGCAATTTAAATCTACCTTAAAACAACAATGTAAATCTAAATAAAGCATCTAACAAAGGAGATTGAATCATGAAACATGTGAAGAATTCAGAAAATGCACCAAGTCAATGTATTTTCATTATAAATTTTAGCAGCATGTCTTTACAACAACTCAACTCCGTTTGGAAATAAGAGGAGACCCCCTATTTATGGTGACCAAAAAGTAGAATGAATGACCAAGATTCAATCTCATTGTGTGTCCAATATTCACTACAAACTAGGGTTCTACCTACCCCCAATATATTGCAATTTAAAAATTCAGTTTTGTGCATATCCCTATTTCGTTATCTAGTAACAACACTGTAGCATTTTGTCTTTTGCTGATTGCTCTTTTTGTTGTAGCTATTCCTTTAGTAGCTCTTCATTGATAATAGGGCTACCTTCCTACTTCTTCAAAGCTACATATGCCATGAATTTTAGAATCATCGGTTGGAGTTTGCCAACCTCTATGATTTCAGATCGTAGCATCTGATAACTCCATTCTTTTGAGTTGTCTTCAAGCTTCCTCCAGTATTTGTCATACTTTGCGACGTGATCTATGAACAAATCTGACTAGGAAAAGGAATGGTGGAAAAACTCATGAAATCTACGGTTATCTCATTGGACATCCCATCCTCCATTTCCTTTTGGAAATAAGGCTTTATTTTCTTTGGATCCATTTGCACTGTGGGCATGTCGTATCTCGACACTAGCTTCAAATACCGGGTGTAGTCCGCCCTGATTTCTTTGACCCATTCGATATCCAGATCCACCTTAACTATTATCTGCTCTAGTCTTTCCCTCTTGTTATCAAAATCTCGCTTCCACACATCCACCAACCAATGGTCATCCCTTTTGAATGTGAGATCCTTTTCCCACGTGGCTTTTGGTAGCTGGAGGATGGCCTCAATCTTTGGATAGGTGGAATTATATGTTACAGGGAAATCAGTGTAGAGCTTCTTGGTTCCCTCCAGGGCCTGCTATAAATCTAAGAACTTGTTGGCCATCTGAATAGCCCGGTTGATACCCATGTTCCCCACGTATAGGACTTGTTAGAACTAGCTCTCTGTAGTCTTATCCAATTTCTTCCTCTTTTCTAGTTTTTCAATTTGTTCTTCCGATAACAATTGGGGTGGAGCCACGAACGTGGTAGGCATGTCATCCACTGAAGACCATTGTTGGATATAATCTGTCAAGGCAGCTACGTGTGCTTTAAGCTCATCTTTTGACACCTTATCTTGTTGTATTAGGTGCACCACCGTAGCTGCTGACTCTTCAAGATGTTCCACCTTTTTTTCTCTGGTAGCAGTCCCCAAGTTAATGGTGGAGACGTTATAGCTTACTCTCTCCTGACCTACCACTGGTGTTGCTATCTACACTATTTGGGATCCAGAAGCATCCATCGTTACCATGGACCTACTTTAGGCTTCTTCTCCTTCTTGGTTGAGATTTGTGCTCAGGCTAGGATAGCTTCTAGCCTCACTCTTGGGTCCTTTGGGGCGGGAGTCTTCTTTTCGAGTTGCTTCTCCAACCATTCGGGCATGGTAGATTTTTCCTTAGGCAATTCTTGATCACCCTTGCCTCCCTCTGTCTGAATCTTTGTTTGTTCACCTGTGGGAGTGTTTTCTTTCATTTTGATGTTGTCTCCTTCTTCCTCATCAGAGTCTTGGATGAATGTGAGGCATTTGATAGGAGGCTTAGTAGTCAATCTCCCTCAGGGACTTTCCTCTATCTCAATTTCCTCCCTTTTCTCCTCCTTAGTTTGTTTGTCCTCGTGCCCATGCTCCTCAAGCTTCTCCTCCTCAATATCTGCTTCTTCTCTAGGAGGTGGTACAACCTTTAGCTATTTTACCCTTGTAGGGATTTCTATGTTCTCTGTTGCTCTTCCACATTCTTTCTCTTCTTTGGGATGTGACCTTTCTGTCTCTTCTTCATCATGTTTCAATTGTCTACCTTTTCCTCTTCGAGATCATCATCGAAGGTCTGCACAATAGTTCTACCACCTGCACCCTCCTCTTCATCTTCGCTCTCGGAAGACCCCATTCCTTCTTCCTCGTAGACCACCTTGTCAATCATCTAGTTTTCATACTTAGGGTGTTCATGGCACTCATCGGCTTCCTCCTCCATTGCCTTTGAGGCTTCTTGCTCCCATCTCTCCCATTACTCAGAAATTAACATTGTGGCCTCCATTGTTGGTGATCTTGTTGGAGGCTGTGAAGGTGTAGCATTGGTGAGGACCCCTACTAAGACAGTCTGAATGGTGGGCTCCATGAAGATCTGGGAGATCTTGAAGGGGATATTTTGCATGTGTCGTGAGTTAGCCTCCCGTAATGTAAGTACAGGTATTGGTGCTATCACCGTTGCTAATGGGAGTGATGTGGTGGGTGACATGGTGGTAGAGGAAAGAGGAGTAGTCGCAATGGATGAAGAGTCAATCAATATGATGGACCCAGCCAGGGGAGAAGAGGTGAGATGGATTGAGATATCCACCATGGGTGGGGACATGGTGACCATGGCCTAGGAAATAGATGGTAGGGCAGTCAGAACAGGGGGAGTTAGAAGGAGTTATGGCTGATCTACCCTCTCTTCTTCACCTTCTTGAATTGTCGGCTACTTCGTGGCACTTCCTATTCGTCTGGGCCTCTTGGAGGGTGAGCCTCCTGAATCTTTCCTTGCATACACCTTAGGATCTAGAGACTGCTTTGTTTCAGTCCCTTTCCTCTTTTTTGATCTGGTGAGCAAAGGAGATTTGGATGTCCCACCCATTGAAGTTGTAGCAGCGGCATCCTATGTGGCACTAGGCTCACTCTTGAGCCCTTCATATGTTAGGAAAACCCCTTGTTGCCTTAATCGGGCTACTTGTCCATTAATCCATTCTTTGGTTTGAGCCATGATTAGTTTAATCACATTGTCGAGGTCATCGACCTCCTATTCATCTGAATCTACTGTAGGTAGTGGCAAGTTGGAGACTGCATTATACCAGGGATCCATGACAGTGCCCTCATCCTCCTCAAACTGGTCCGAAATAGGAAACAACTACACCCTTTTCACGAAGTATGCAGTCATCTGCATGTAATGCCTCACGCACACTTCTCTTTCATCCTGGCAGTCTACCCATAAATCTTGAACATGATGTAGGTGAGCATATTCTGGTCCCAGTGCATTTCTTACATGCCCATAGGGGTTTACCCATAGATGAGTAGTGTGTAGGCGAAAGTGGTACTCTGCCAACTCCTTTTATGAATTCCCAGCGCACTAGGAAGTTTGCAGTTTATACATCCCATGACCGAAGGCTAAGGGATAAGGAATCCCTACCAAATGTTTTCCACCAAGGACTGAGTGTATATGTTTTAGCTGTCAGGAGAGTTCTAGTAGTATAATCCGGTCATTGGGGTACCAGGGCAACTTATTTGGCCTTTCTGTGAAGCCTTGGGCACTAATATATGCGAATTTGGGGAATTGAAAAACCAAGAAGGCATACTATTTTAGGAACCCTCATGCACTATGAGATACCCTTCTCTCAAAATCCCCTCTAAGCAACCAGATGATTTGGCCAATGAAGGCATCATTCACCCTACAGTACTCCTTGAAGTTTTTGAATTGTAGCTGGGGATATCTGTCATATGCTTTTAATCTCTGGCCCTATTCCTCATCGGGCGCTACAAATAATCCGCTATACTTCCTTTGCTCTGCCAGTGAATAGACCAGATAGGAGGTCATGTAGAATTTAGAGCTCTTTTTCATGTTCATAAACTGCTCATGGAAGCAGTCACTTATGATGCCTCCCCAGTAGAATGTGGCATTTGTGGTGACATCTTTGTCCCCACGGAGGATTTGTTCAACAAAGTATACCATCCATTATTGAAAAAATGTAGCAGAAAGGAGGCCCATTACCTGACTCAACATGGTTACTAGGTTGTGGTAGTCTTTATAGAAATCATTGTGAAAAAGTTCTTGGGGAACCTTCACAGTGCTGCCTCTTTTCTCCTTGAGCCATATTGATTTATCAACTTTTTGTAGCCCATCAGGTTTTCATCCCAAATTGCCTTTCCTTCCTCCATGGTGGGCACCTCCATTTCCTCAAAGGTGGGCATGTGGAAAGTTTTAGTAATTCCCTTGGTTGACATGTAAGCAAGGATGTTCCCATCTCTGTCAATGATGGTTCTTGTTTGGGGCTGGTAGGCTTGTTGGCAGGCCATGACCAATTCAGAGGCAATGAGAGACGGGGGGAAGCCTATCACTTTTGCAATCCTAGTCTGCCTGATTGATCTTACATTATCAGTCTTTGGGTGGACTCTAACCCTTTGCTTGAATTCATCAATATCGACGTGGCCAATATTGGTGTCAGTGATCTCCTTCCAGTTGGTGATGATTTTTGAATGCAGAGGCTCACCCTAGAACTGGTATTTCATCTAATATTTGTCTTCTCTTCCATGAGGAGTTTTGCTTGCTTTCTTTCCTTTGTCTTTCTCTGCAGCTGCCCCCGAGGGTCTTGCACCTGATTCCATATAACCTGCAAACACGGACAAAATGAGTACAACCAAATACCAAAAACATTATCATTAGTCAAAATCTCGTGGACAAAATCCAATTAGACATCATATGATTAATGAAGTTAAATTTTCAATTTCAGATGTTGTTAGTCATTTTCTGAAGGGCTGTTGGAAAATCCAGGACCAAGGGGCTGGATTTCCCTAGTAGGAATATTGTTTTGGAAAGGGCGAACAAGTTGGGGCAATCCGAGTGGTTTCTCCTGTCTTCACATTTTGATGGTTTGAAAGGTTTGTGTTGAAGAGAGTCAAATTTTAGCATGTGGGTCGAGATTGGTTTTGCAAGTTTGAGGTTATTTTGACCACTTTAGGAGCACCCAGAGGTTCAGGGTTAGAAAGCTGCTAGGAGTTCATTGTTTGCAATGGCCTAGAAGAAACAAAATTCTGGGGTCAGAACAACTGGGTTCGGGACTCGAAAAGTCAGAAACCAGCCAATGATTTTTGATGAACTTTAAGGTGTTTGGGCCCGGGGTTGTGGAAAGGCGGTGGTGATTTGCCACTTGAAAATGGTGGACGCGGCATAGAAGTCTAGAGGGAGCAGCCCAGAGGACCAAACCCAGTAGAGTGATTGGCCACTGGTTTTCTCCATGAAGGTTTTCCAGGTGATTGAGTGGCCTAAACCTGGATCTCGGGAAGACATGCTCATTTTTCCTCTTTACATCGGACGAAGGCGAATGGAACCCCGGTAGACAAAGCCTAGAAGGCAGGGTCAGTGACTGAAAGGCCGGGGCCCAGTAGACGTGGAGACTTCGTCCCGCAGCCGTTTCAAATTGCGGAGTCTCCATGGCGGCCTACAAACGGAAGTCCGAGAAATGGGACCCTGCAGCATGAAGGAAAAGTAACTTAGTTTCAATCCTCGGATGAACAATAGATGAACAAAACCTGGAGGGTGGAAAGGAAGACTCCTTTTGCTATTTGGGAATGGCAAGGACAAAGTGGAGTTCCGAGGATGGAAGTCCAACGGGATAGACCTGGGACAGAAAGGCAGCCGAAAAGGTTTGTAAATTTGAATAGTCGGAACCCATTGAAATGGGGTTCGGTGTCCAGGAAGGTGGTAGCCTTCTGCCGTTTACGAATGGAAAACACCTGACGGAGACCCGGGATGGGAGTCCTGATGAGGTGGGTCTGAGAGGTGGAAATGAAAGCCAATTTCGAGTGCTAAGTTTCACGACAGTTGGCCTGCAGCATCTCGGTGTGGCGGGCCCAAGAGGGCACTTTGCCGCTTTAAAAATTCATTTTTTGAGTTCTTTAACGATGGAGAGAGGTGTCGGGCTCGGAGGGCATGAATTCCCTACGTGAGGAAAAATGACGGCGACATTTGGTTATGGTTCAATGTTAGGAGGCCAATTTGGAGGTTTTCAAGATTCCAAAACATGGGTTTTGTGGGTCTCAGTGTGTTCTATCAATTGAACTCATTTTTTTGATCATGTTCGTTATTTTAAATGTAAAATCATAGAAAACCTCTTGGTGCAATGAACGGAGAAGCTACCTCAAAAGCTCGATAGAAAGAGGTGTGGAATCGACAATGGGTGGCCAAATGGTGATCTCGGACGTGAGGGCGGCGGGCGATGGATGCACCAATCTCTTCCGGCAAGCACTCTAATCTTCTTTTACAAACCTAAAAAATGAAAATGATAGGTTGGGCCCCAATATTTATACCCTTATCTACATTTAATGGCCTCATTTAATGCCAGTACGACCGACCAAGAGTTGGTGGATTTGAAATCAGCTGACGACGGCGGGAGGTCTAGGGTCTGGTGTCTGGAAGGACGTGGCAACATAGCTATTGGAAACTTGCTTTTGGAAGCTGATGGTGAAGGAGGACCCGAGACTCAGGAGGTGGAAAGACGCCCTAGATTGGCCATCAGGAACGATGAAGTCTGCAAGGAGATCTAGGGACAGAACTCTGGTAGACCCGACCTGAGATGGGTGAAGGCAACCCAAAATTTGCAACTTTTAAACCTGCGAGAAATAAGGAACTGGGGCCTAGGGTTTAGGAAGGAAGGAACCTTCCAGCGTTTGAGAACGATGAACACCTAGGGGAAACTCGGCAAGGGAAACCCGGCGAGGTGGGCCCGCTAGGCCCTAAAGCGGTTGGTAGAAGAAAACTGCCAAGAAAAGTCTAGAAGGCTCCAGGACCTAACTGGGATGAAGGGGGAAAAACATGGTCAACCAAAGACATAAGCTCGAAGGTACGTTGACCATCCAGGATACCAAAAATGGGGGCACACAAAGTGAGGTGGTGAAAGAAAGACCCGACAAGGTGAAAGAAAAGAGGGTCCCCATTCCGAATAGGGTGTGTGTACTGAGGGCACAATAGAATCTAGCCAAAATTGCCTCCATTTAGGCCTTAGGATCAACGACCACTAGAGCCTTCTTCTATAGTTGTCATTCCAGCCATTTGGGGACCCTTTTTTTATGTTTCAGTGATTATGTTCACCTACCTTTTATTTTTGCTTTTGAGGCTCATCCTCTTCATCACTAAGAGATTCTTCATCACTCTTTTCCTCCTTGTTTGGCTCCTTTCCTTGTGTGGTATTTCCTATATCAAGCTCGGTAGAGGCTACATCAACAAAATTTTCCTCTTGTGGTGTTCTCTCTTTATCTTCTTCATGTTTATCCCCAACATTGGGTTTGGGCTTAGTGCCCTTCTCTTGTGCATCTCCTTCTTGATCCTTCTCTCCCTCCCTTTTTGAAGGTACTTCTTCTTGTACTAGGCCCTCATCTTGACTAGTCCTTGGAGGCTCTTCAAGTATCTCTAGATCAACATCTATGTTCCTTTTCTCTCCTTCAAAGCGATGCTCTTGAGGTCTTTCTTCTTTATCTTCCTCCTGATCAGAGGTCTCAACTTCATAATATTGATCAAGTTTTTCATCACCCTCCTCTTTGGACCTTTGTGACCCTTCTTCATTAGAAGCTATCTTTTTTATGTTTATGGTCAACCCACCTTTAGGATGCTCAAAATAATCATCCTTGTCGAAGTCCTCTAGTTCATCATCAAGTCCTTTTGTGGCCTCCTTAGTTCACTTCACACTAATCCTATCCATTTAATCAAATATCATCATTGTGGCCTCTATTTTTGGTGGCTCAGTCGGTGGCAGGGAAGAGGTAGAGTGATAACAAGCTTAGCCGTTAGTGCTTGGAATTTTGGGTCAAGGATTACCCTAGAGAGCTCAATTGGCACATTTTGCTTGTATGTTATGAATTCTTGCGGTAAAGTGGGTGGTGCCATAAATGTTGACGACATGGGTGGTAACAGAGTGGAAAAAGTAGGTAGTGGTGGTGGGAGCAAGGAGGATGAAAGTGGAGAAGTAGTTGAAGAGGAAGAGTCCAAGACCATCACCAGAGTAGTTGGTGAGGTGAAGGTGAGGTGGACTATATGCCCACAATGGGGAGAGATGAGACAAGAAAAGATTTAGGAGTGGAGGATGGAGGAGTGGTGATGACAACAACAACAAGAGCGGAAGTGGTGGGTGGTGAGCGAGGCTACTCAGTTTCTTCCTCTTCTTCTTCATATTGGTGTTCCTCTTCCTGAATAGTTGGCATTTCAAGCACAAATGTCCCCGTCCTCTTTGCCTTCTTTGATGATTGGGATTTTGTTGCCTTCTTGGAATACACCTATTTTTTGGGATTGCATTCAGGTGCATCCTTCCTCTTCTTGGATTGAGTGACATGAGCGGATTTGGGAGCTGCACCCAATGAACCCACAATTGCATCATTGTCTGTTTCACTTTCAATACCATCTTCAAGTTCCCCATAGGTGAGCTCTGCACCTTGTTCTTTCAGTTGAGTTATTTTCCCATCCACTCATTGCCTAGTTCTATGTTTGATTATATGGGTGAGGATGCCTAGGTGAATGACCTCCTCTTCGGTCCAATCAATGATTGCTGGGGAATATCATCTAAGGCAATGTAACTTTCATCTAAAATATTATCATCTTTAACAATTTTATCAGGCAGTAGAAATAGATTGATGGAATTCACAAATTGAGCGATCATCCTCATGTAATGCCACATCCAGAACTCCTTGTCATCTTCACAATTCACCCAAAAGTCTTCAATGTGAGGCCAGTGGGTATATTGTCTTCCAACTTATTTCCTCAACTTACCACGAGGATCCACACTTCATCTTCCTGTGTGTAGGTCCAAATGGTACTCATCCAATTCTTTTTTTGAGTATTCAACACACTGGGTAGCAAGACAAGAGTACATTCCTTGCTCAAATATGAGGGGATATGGGACCCTCACTTGAAGCTTGTCACTTAATAGTGTGCGGGTAGTCTATAGCTGTCGAGTGATCTCGAATAAAATGATTTTATCATTGGGGTAGTGCTACAATCTGTAAGGTTTTCCTAAGAACTACTCTACACAAATGTAGGTAAACTTTGGGAATTAGATAAATAGATATCCAAAACACTTGATTGCTTCCTTAGCACTATGTGTCACTCTTCTTTCAAGGTCTCCCCCCAAGAGTCTAATTATATGCCCGATGAAGGTATCATTCACTCTTCTATATTCCCTCTTGAAATTTATGTACTGCAATTAAGGATAATAGTCATATACTTTAATTTCTCCTCTCTTGGCCCCCAATGTTCCAACATAGAACTATCCTTTGTATGAGAATTTGACTACTAGGAGATAGACTAGATACAAGGTCATATAGAATTGTGATGTCTTCTTCACCACCATGAATTGGTCACTCAAAGTGTTATTTATCAACTTTTTCCAATGGAATTTAGTTTTTCCTTAGAGGATCTCTTCCACAAAGTAGAACATCCATTCTTCAAAGAATGTAGCAATAGGAAAACCCATTACCTTGCTCAATATTGTAACCAAATCATGATATTCTTTTAAGAAATTGCTCCTGTATAACTTTTGGGGTACCTTATTTGCACTACCTCTTTTCTCCTTCAGCCATGATTGAACAATTTGTGCATTTGCACCCAAGAGGATCCAATTATGACACCTTTTTAGAAAAATTGTTTTCTATTTCCTCCATCTATTCAAAGGTTAGAATGCCAAATGTTTTTCCAATAGACTTAGTAGATAGGTCCACTAATATCCTCCCATCTTTAGCAACTATTTTTTTGGTATTGGTGTGGTAGCATTCTCGAAGGCTGGTGCTAACTTTGGAGCAATCAGCATAGGAGGAAAACTGTCTACCTTTGCAAGGCCAATTTCCTTTATCTTCAGGGCATCCTTTGTGGTGGGGTTGACCATCACCCTCTATTTTAATTCATCAATGTTCTCGTGTCTTAGTTGGATGAGAGCTTAGAGGTGCACTCCACCCCATGAAACTGGTACTTCATTTTCTATTTCTCTTCTTTTCCCCTTGGGGTTCTTGCAATATTTTTCCCTTTATTAGCTTTTCCCATGGGCTTCCCTGATGACCCCTCAACAAGTTCCATAAATATTGCACCCAAAAGATGCAATAAGTGCTTTTACATATTGAAGAGACAACTATTAGTTAAATCTTGCAAATTCAGTGTTAGATGCATTCATATACCTCCAAGAGACCATGATATCCATACCAGTTTTCCATTTGAGGTTTTTTCGAGCAATTTACTAAGATGCAAGGCCAGAAGTGCAGGTTTCCCCTCTGTGGAAGCCATTATGAAGAAAATCTTTAAGGAATGATGTTGGAGCCATGAAATCCCCCAGACAGCTACCCATAGGAGAATTTTTGCATGGCATGTTCGATAAGGAAATTTCCCATGGAATGATTAGCCATGCATGAAAATTGGTGACAAGGTTCTTGAGGCCATTAGAATAGACTTTGGTGTGTTTGTGGGTTCAAGGAGTGCTGGTACTGTGGGGGTAGAAAGCCCCCAATGTTAAGTTGTTAAACAACAAAAATCAGGTATGCGACATTCCACATACGAAGTTCCATATGGAGGAACCTATAGGGCTATTTTCTTTCTTGGGTTTGCTTAACTTTCCTAAGTTGGGACTCACAAGTAGGGCAGTGTAGAGGCCATGTGTTAGATTGATGTTAGATCGATGGAGTTAAAATGGTGGCAAAAAGGCTGATGTTCTCCCACATACGGAGTTCTGCATGACAAAACCTGCATAGCACTTTTGCCTTAGTCAATTTAGTTGTGAACCTTTTGATGCATGTGAGATGGGTAGTGAAAGGTCCTCAAGTATTTTCCATTAAGTAGTGGCTTTGACATGGTGGAGCTCCGAGCACAGTGGCCTGCAGGGGTGGACTCATTAGACAGATTCACCTGAAAGTTCTTAACTCATGTGTTTTAGCTAGACGTGGCATTGGTGGGGTTAGGGTCTGCCTAGCAGAGGGATGGGTTCGTTTCATCATTTAGAGATGGATTCAGAGCAATGAACCTCATAGGCAGTGGCCCGTAGAGGTGGACACACAATCAAGGGGCAACCTGTATAGGTGGGCCCACTGAGAATTCTAACTTAGTCTCTATTGATTCGACTGGTTAACACCAGTAGCGACAATGTTAGCCATGGGGTTTGTAGGTGGGAACGTCAAGGAATTTTAGTCACTAAGGAACGACACCTGTGATATAGACTTCCCATAGAAGAATCCCACGAGGGGGAACCCACATAATGCTTAAAGTTTTAGCGACTTTCCTAAGGTCACTCAAATTTCAAGCTTAAAATTAACATGGGATGGAGAGAGTGGGAAACCATATGGGTCACACTATTTTTTACAATGATGGAGGGACGAAATCCCACAAGAAAACCCATGAAAAACCCAAGAAAACCTCTCATTTTAACAAGGTGTGAATGTAGAGATAAGGCACATGGAACCCCTAACATCTACTTCAAATTTTATTCTGATATTGGGTTTTAACTTGGGTGAAACTAGGGTTTGGTAAATGCAAACTTTAAATAAATAAAACCCTAGCTATGGAATTACCTTGATTTTTGAATGCTTAGCAAAGAAAATCAATGCAGATTCATACCTTTAGAGGGTGCTAGAAATTGAAGTAAATCAAGATTGAATCCTCTGGGAAACTTGAAACACATAGGTGTCTCTTTATCTCTTTCCAAATTCAAAATGAAGGGTGAAAATGACAACCAAGATGTGGTCTATTTATAAGCAACCCACCATTAATGGCAAGCATTAAATGTAGGTATGGTTAGGGAAGGGTTGGTAGAGTTGCGGAAACCTATGCCAGCATGGATGCTCAAGGAAGATCGGATGGCTAAGGTGGGTGCGGGGCCTACCATATGGGTGGATGTGGTGGGAATGCTACATAATGGAGGCGAAACCTAGATGGTGACCTGCATGCAGAGACCCGCAGTTGTGGATCCGCTAAAAGCAATGAACACAATGACGAAAGGAAAGAGGAATCCCACAACTCAAGTCCCATAGATTCTAAAGACTTAGTGAAATTTTGGGTAGGTGATTTGGTCAAGATGAATTTTATGACTTGAAGGCATGTGACCAATTTTAAGCTCAGAAATAGGGGCATGCAAAATGAAACAAAAAAATAAAATGACCTGGTGAGAGCAGAAATGGAAAGAGGGGGTCCCTGATCCGAACGGTGCATGTGTGCTATAGGCACAACTAGTTGCAACATAACATATTTGTTCATTCATGATTCCTTCATTCTATTTCATTTCATTTCAAGGCTTGATTACCAAAATGGGGTTTGACCAAGGAAAACCCCTATCTACTAAGAAAACAACATTTTTCTCTCCTCTACATGTGTGATTGCAAGTCTAGGTATTTTGAGGCTTGAAGATCATTTGAAGAGAAAGTTACAATATTGAAGAAAGTTTTCAAAGTTGTCAAGAAGTTGTCATCTTCATAGAAAGTCACCTACAAGTCAGAATTTAGAGTTTTAGACTTAGAGATTAGACAAGAGACAAGCTACAAAAGATCACTAGAGGATACTATATTTTTGTGAAAACCCTAATACTGGTACTAAATTTCCACTTTGGGTGTATGAATCCTAATATACCACTTTTCATCCATTTTCTATAGATCTTGGTTTAACAACAAATTTCAGATTCAGCCTGAAACCCTAAACTGTGACTAAATCACCCAACTTGGTGTATGAGTCCCAGTGTGCATAAAAATTCATAATTTCAAAATTACAAACCTTGTTTCAAGCATCTCCAACTTTCAAGGTGCCCCTCTATTCATTCTTAGTTTATAATTCTGATTTTAAGTTTCATATTCTAGGTCATATAGCTAGATTTGCATATCACTTGCATGTCCTTCTTTCTAAGCACTTGCTTAGTGGTGAACCCCTCCTTTCATTTAATCGCACCCAAGGAAACCATCCTAACCCTAGTCCATTCCTTAATCAGGTCAATTGGTTGAGGGATCTTTGTTTCCTTTAATGAACTAGAGTGAAATAGGCCCTTATCCCTTGTGTTCCATCTCCTAAAAGGTGGAGCACACTATTTATTTCTATTCAAGTAGGTTTTAAAAAAAATTTCCACATCTCCTCAAAGAGTAAAGAAACCACTAACTTATCCATCTAAATTTTTGAGGTAGTGCTCCCAATTTTCATCACCAATTAGTATCATATTTATAACAAATAACATAAAAGTGTAATGAAATTATTATCCTCATTCATCTTTACTCCAACATAGTACAATTGGTTCATGCTTATATTGAATAATTCAAACAATTATACATTAAACCACCATGGTCTATTCTCAATATATATAAATTCTTTCTCAAGAAAAAAATGTTAACAAATGATTTCTCTTGGTATAAGTTTCTCAAATTATTCCAAAGATATAGGAAGGTTTGTTCTTCAAGTATATTTATCAATTAATGAAATCAAGTTTCCATAATCCATATAGCTAATTCCAATTATTGTTTCTAGATTTGATTATGTCTGAGATGCAAAAATCTCAAACACAATCAAATCCAAAAATGATAATTGGAATTATATTTAACAAATTTGAATATACAAAGTAGAGCATAATGAGGCCCTTCAAATTTCTATTTGATAGGTCTTATTTAGTGAGTGATAAATTATAAGTTGGTTTGTAGATATAATGGCCCATAGATCTATGTATACAAGTTTATCCACCATCTTGAGATTTAATGACTCAAATTTTAGTGTTAATGAACCTCTCCATCTCTATCCTTGAGTTCTTTCTATTTTATTGCAACAAATCCTACTTTTTTTCAAACCAGTATTAGATTGAAAAACCTTATCCCTAACACCTAGGGCCTAGGGTGATCACATTATGATACCAAATTAAATGAAGTAATTACAAAACTTATAAAGCCTAAGCTCTTACATGATTATCAACAACAAGAGATTAGGACAATTTTGGTATCATAATGGTATTTGTAAAACTCATTATGAAACCTTCATCTCAAGAACCTAATAAAGAGGAGAAGAAATATATGAAACCATAAAGTGGAAATTATTAAAAATAAGAGTTAAAACACCCAAAATGTGGTGCATGTAAATCCATAATAAAAATCTAATGCCCAGCTCCCAAGATGAGTTCACAAGATAAAAATAACATATTCCTTACACATATCAGAAGATAATCATAATTCACTCACCAATTTGGATTATATTTATTGGATCCATTATATCCACTCAAATATATCTTATGGAATTCCATAACATGCATCATAAGTCTATCAACAAGTGAAACTCTCTCTTATAACTCTTGTATGTATCATATATTCTCTTATACTCTTGTTGTGCGAGACCTAACTTTGAGAGGCCATGAATTTTAATCTAGGAAGCCTATTGAAAGCATATTTTTTAATTTTAAGGTCTCATGTATCTCTGTGTCATTATTATCAACTCGCTCTAGTTGAGGCTCATTTTAATATTTGAAGGGCCAAAACTAACCTTTATAGCCCAAAATTTATATTTTTATGTTCTATAGATAAAAAATTTATTTCTCTTATTCTTAACGTTAGGATGCAAGTTTGATACACCTTTCCTAAAATTCTCCCACTTTTTGAACACCTTGAAATAGAAAAATAAATATAGGTAAAAGCAAGAAGATGAGTCCACTTCTCATGGAAGTTTCAAACTTAGCCAAAAACTTGAAAAATAGGCAAAATAAAATGGGATTTCGTTATTTAGAAAACAAGATCCCATTATGCTTTAGGATCCCAAGCCTAAATTTAAAATGGGATCCTGAACCTAAATTTAAAATGGGATCTCATTTTGTGGTGGGATCCCAAGCCAAGGATCATGAAATGGGATCTTGTTTACCATGAAACGATCGATCGTCTACTAAGAAATGAGATCTCATTTTGTAATAAACAGGATCTCATCTACTATGAAACGAGATCCCATTTTGTAATAAATGGGATCCCATTTTGTAAAAGTATTTAATTTTTTAAAAATGGTCTACCAGCTCATTTTCACTAGTGAACAAAGCAGAGAGAATGGGATCCTGAATTTGAGAGAGCAATTTTTGACTAGCAATCAATCTAGGTGAGCTATTTTTTCCAATTTTTGGCATTTTTGTTATTTTTATTTTTATTTAGGTTTATTTTATGCATTTTTTAAATTATGTTTTTATATTTAGTTTGAATCTTTTTGCAAAACATATAAACCCTACATTCAATTGAAACTAAAAATTCTACCCTACACAAAAAAGAGAACCCTAAACTAAATTGAAACAAAATATTTACCCTTCAAACAAAAATATGAACCCTAATATGAGATTCAATCACACCCACAAACCATTATTGAGTCATCAAAAAAAAAGTTTTAGTTACCATTTAATGGTAAAATGACTACCATTTAATAGTAAAATCCTCCAAAATATACGGTGAAAGCCTCCAAAATCTCATTTATCATGTAAAAGCTAGATAAATATTGATTTTCCAACTAGATGGGAACATAGAAATATTACCAATTGTAATGTTTCTTTTCAATTTGATGGAAAATTTATTTTTCATTTGCATTTCTTTATGCTTTAAATCTATATGCAAATATTCCAAAATTAGATAATATACAGTGAAAGCCTCCAAAATCTCATTTATCATGTAAAAGCTAGATACATATTGATTTTCCAACTAGATGGGAACATAGAAATATTACCAATTGTAATGTTTCTTTTCAATTTGATGGAAAATTTATTTTTCATTTGCATTTCTTTATGTTTTAAATCTATATGCAAATATTCCAAAATTAGATAATACTTAATTTCTTTGAGAAATAAATCTATATTTTTCTAAGTTTATTTCATTCCATTATTTAGCACTTATTATTAATTGTTTAATCTAGCCACATACAACTATAATTTGTAGCACATGGAATCCATATGTACCCATGCACAAACACCCACTCTCTAAAATATTAACATGCATATAGTTTTCTATCGACATAATCCTTGAACATCCTTTAGGTGCAAGTGCTAGTATATATTCATTTTCTTATAATTGTAATTTGTTGAACACCTAAAATACTAAGAGGGGGGGTCAATAAGTATTCTTCTAAACCACTTAATCATTTAAACATCCAATACTCATATCATATTCAATTTTCAATAATGAATGAAAGCATGAAAAAAAGCAAAAATATCACATAACACATGAACACTAGATCTATTATGTGCAAAACTCAAAATGGGAAAAACCATGGTGAGGATTAGCTCACAATATATTATAACTGGTTATAATATATTATAGAAGTTCTCACTGTAGGTGGACCCACTATCCAAGTGGACTCACTACTCACTAAAATATAGAAGAGATAGAAGAGATTATGGCACATAGCCAAGTTTTGAACTATTACAATTACATTTGACATATGCATGAAATACAAGTTCCAATGAAGCTCGAAATATAGAATTTACACATTTCATATTGATCTAACTTAATACTCTACTCTGCTTTTCATTTTCTCTATATTCAGACGTAATTCACATCCAAAGATCCTTCTTATATATCTTCTTCATCTATAACATCAATTAGGTCAGCATAATTAGATGTAATATGCAAAATCTAGCTTGTCAACTCAATATATATACATACACTCTTTGTGTTAAGATTGAAAGCTTACAAAATTTTGAAATAGGTTAGAATGGACCTAAAATAGCACCCACATAATGGATCAAAACATATTCAACCTACACAACACATCCAACTCATTAGGTTAGCACTAGTAATGACCTAATTATAAAATTTTCCAACTGTACATCCATATTTAGACACATGGACCTCCAAACTCAATGCAATCTAGAATAAACAATCAACTGACATGTGTTAGCATCTCCACAAAACCTCAAACCAAAAATATAATCCATGGAGAAGTGTAGAGTCACCAAAACATATGTGCTAAACTAGTAAATGCCTGTAATTGCCAAGACAAACTTCTATTACTCATAAATCCAAAACTAGAAGAAAAAACAAGATGAAATTCTAGAATTAGGATCTTCTATCAACCAAATGTTAGAAGCGCAGAGAAAAATATTCATCAACAGATCAATGTGGACCCAAATACTGGATCCCTTATACACAAAGTCACCTGAATTGACACAGTCAATTTTTGCAACTATTTCCTTCACTGGATCAAGCCTTCTTGAAAAATTGTCTTACATAATCATCCTAAAGTATGCTCAAGACACCTAAAATATTTTGCAACATAGTCTTTATACCAAGATACAATGTTGACATCAATGAAAACACTACAATGCATAATTGTTCACTTTGTGCTCATCCCACATGCTCATGTTGCCAACAATTTCATCAATGAATTCTCCTTATTCTTACAAAAATATCGCCCTTTGTCATTGATGGCAACAAGCCAAAATTATCTCCAAAAAAATTCTCCCCCTTTGACATCAAGGGAAAAGGGTGTATACAACAAATTTTCTTACATACCGAATCTCCCCCTAAAAAATATGTTCATATATATAAGTTGAAAAGCTAAACTAACTCCCCCTAAGAGAGAAATACACCACAATGAGATCAAAAACTTGCATTGAAAAATGCCTTACACAGTCAAAATATATAAATTGGAGTCTAAAACAATAATCTGAAAATAAATAAAAAGAAATAATTACTTTCAACTAGAGGAGGTTGAACCTTGAAGCTTTTCTAGATGAGCATGCCAATCTGATTTTACTCTGAACCTAGATCTTCTTGGCTATGCCAAGCATCCTACACTAAGTCTCTAGCTTCACTAGGCAGTCTTCCCCTTCTTTGGAGTGTTGGGTACTAGTTTGATCTTTGTAGCTTTATTAGCACAAACCAGGGCACTAGAAATAAATGTGAACTTAGAGTTCACAAAATCCATGAGGTTTCCAAACTACAAAATAATCTTTTTTTTTGTGCTTGCACTTGGAAGTATTTCTCATGTAAGTCTTCTACTGTTGACCTTATACTTCCATCTAGGTCATGTACTAGATCATATGCACTATAATCTTTTTTTATCTATGAATCAATTGAGTCCATTTAATCTTTAATGCTCTTTGTGGCTCTAGGCCACTTCATGTAAAATTTGAATAAGGATTTGGCCTCAGCCACACAAGCCTATGCACCCTTGAGACTTTCCTAAAAAAAATTGTGTGCTTGTGCACACTTCTCCTTCATTTCCATTATATTCTTCTCATCCATCTTTTTATCTATTTACTTTTCCAACTTTTCCTTCAATCTAGAGGTATATTCTTTAAATGAATAAATTAAAAAAATTAGATTTTCCATATCGGAGAGTGAATTGTCAATTGTTGCACCGGGTATCCTCCTATAGGTTCTTCATGACCTCCTCAATTAGTTCTTCACTCTTCTAATGTGTTTCAATTATTTCCTTCTAGGAAAATGCATGGAATACATCGACTCCCAGTTGAAGCTTGTGGAGTGGCGATATTTTGTTCAATTCCACATTCACTTGTTGCATGGGTAGTTGTAGCAATTATAGGAACACAAATGGTTGGAATTGTAATTGCATGTTCATAAGATCTTTTAGAGAATCTCCAGAGGAACTAGAGAATTCACTATGTGTGCAAGTAAAATTTCTATTCTAAAATGTAAAACAAAATGGAATGTAAGTGAGGAAAATGTTATGCCTTGCATAACCACCCCATTTTGTTTTTGGTCAAAATGGGTCCCCCTTGTGTTTGTTTGTCCTTGGTGTTGTTGTTTGGGTCTTAGGAGTTTTTATTTTTCCTCCTAACTCTTTGTTTCTTTTTTTTTTGTAGGTTCAGAACATGGGCCAAAATTGGACTTAGAACTTTGCAAAGTTATGGGTACAGTTTTTGTTCTGGTCCTAGCCCAATTTCCTACCTTGTTCGCTTCTTTGTTGTTTTGTTTGTCTCATGCTCTTGGGTTTGTTTTCTCCCTTGGGTTTTCTTTTGTTCTCTTCCTCTTTGCATTTCTTTTCCCTTTTGCAGAAGTGGGACCAGAATGGAAACTGAACCCAAAACTTTGCAAAAGTTCCAAGGCTAGGTTTGGTTCCGATCCCGCTCCCGTTTGTTTTCCTTGTGTTTTGTTCTTGTTTTTTGTCTTGTTTTGGGATGGGATTTTCCCCGGTCCCACTTCCCCTTGTTCTTTAGTTTTCCTTGTGTTGGTGTTCTTTCTCTTTGTCGGGAGTGGAACCAGAGTTTGATCTGAACCTAGAACTTTGAAAAAGTTCCAGGTCTAGATTTGGTTTCGATCCTGCCCCCATTCCTTTGTTACAGTTTCCCTACCGCGGGACTGGAACGAGATTCAGAATGAAATTTAGAACTTTGATGAAGTTCCTAGTTCTATCCTGACTTTGCTTCCACTCCCATTTTACCTCTGATGTAAACGGTGGTTGTGTACTCACCTTTGCTCTGATTCTGCTTTTGACCAACTGCATTAATCGCATTAATTGCATTAATTGCAACCTTCTCACACACATGAAATGGTTTTTAAAGCCTTAATCAAGGTTATTTGGCTCATTACAATTATCCAAAGTGTTTTGACAAGAAAGACTCGAAACAACTTGAAGACCATGATTTGGTTGTAGGTGAGTTTTCATGAGTGGATCCTTGTCCATTTTCAACCCTTTTCTAGTTGCATTTTGAGGTAGGTTCCTTTCTCCCATTACATTTTGTGTTTCCCCATTTGGTTGTTTGCTCTGTTCTTTGTGTTTTCATAGGACTTCGCCCGTGGATCTTCGCTTGAGTTCATTTGTGTTTCTTGGTTTTGTTTGCATTTTTTTCTCCCATTTTTTCGTTTGTGTTTTGATTTTGTTCATTCATTTTCATTGGTCTACTGTCATTTTCTCTATTCTCC
Source organism: Sequoia sempervirens (assembly GCA_007258455.2). Lineage (NCBI taxonomy): Eukaryota > Viridiplantae > Streptophyta > Pinopsida > Cupressales > Cupressaceae > Sequoia > Sequoia sempervirens. The sequence goes on along the minus strand of VDFB02075321.1, from coordinate 419,899,765 downwards.
GTGGTGGTTCTATTCCACAGTGCCCTAGTTCTGATTAGGGCTTTGCTTTGAAGGGGTCTAGTGTTTAAAATTGTTTTAAAATCTTTCCCTCGACCCTTCTATTTTATGATTGTGTTGGTTTTATCAATTTGATCGTAGGGTTTTGATGCCCTAGTTTCAATTTAAGTTGATAGGCCATACGAATTAGGGTTTGTGTGTCATGCCCTTTTTGCATAGATACCTTAGCTTGCTTGATCCCGGTCCTATTTTTCCAAGTAGAGTAGAGCTTAAATTTTTCCTCCCCGTGCTCTCTTTCTAACCTGGGTCCAAAATGATGTGGGCATGTGGGGAGAATCTACTTAGCCATGGTAATCCATAGTGGAGCCAGATCTGGAAATGAACTCGTCCAATTAAATTTCACTTAAGAGTTCAGTTTCAAAAATAATTTTGGTTCTAATTTTGGTTCCGGTTTTGATTCTGATACCGAAAGCCTTGGTGGAACCACATCACAAAATGATAAGAGATATTGGAAATTTTGAAAGTTCCAATTTCTTATCTAATCCTAGTTCTAGTTCCAATTATGTTATTTGTTTCAATTCTCTGATTCCTAATCTTCTCCTAGTCCTGCTCCCAACAAGTTTAAAATTTTACTAAGTATGAAGGGCTACCTAAGGAAGGATAGAGAAATATGAAAGGTAACACTTGCAATGATGATTCTCATACCTTATGTTGGTCTAATAAAAGGTTTTGTTGTAGGAGTAAACAATGTTAGGAGTATTCAAAGAGGTTTCACAAAAGGAATGGCAAGCTACGGAAAGCTCAAAGGGAGTGAAACAAAAGAAGGTAAAGGTGGAGCAATTTCGTTACACCTTGAGATATAAACACCAAGATTCTACTCTTACATCTAACAAGATGGATTCAGAATGGGCAGACATCACAGACACTAATCTAGGGCCATTCAACTGCGAGGAGTTGATTGTAGATACTTTCTCAGAGGATGTGATTGAGAGGACTGAAAGAATAGCCCAATCCGGACTGGCACATGTCACTCTCTTCCCTCTATCATTCTAGTGCTTGGAGCTTATATTCAAAGCAACAGAAGCTTACAATCCTTCATCAAGATAGTGTATGGACCTCCAAAGAATGTTATCATTGATCTACCTCCACAAATGATGAGGTTCTTGTTCAATGCACCTACCTGCAAGAACCCAACCAATTGAATGAAGCAGAGGCATTGCAGTTATTTAATACAGACAAGGAAGCTAATAGGTCCCACATGAATAAGAAGTGGTCGAGAACTAAAAAGAAGTCTTTGACTAAGGTTCTTGAAAAACCTAAAAGGGGAGACTTCAAGAAGGAAATTGATGACCTAATCATGATGCTTTCGAGTGTGTTTGGAAAGAAAGACCCTGCATATTTTAAGGAATGGATGTTTGCATTCATTGAAACCATTTTGGATGGTAGGAAATAGTTTGATTAGGGCATGATCTTGTTAGATAACTTGCACAATCAGATGCTCAAGGTGGGGGAGACAAAGAACTTCTTTATGAACTCCTATGTTAAATATTTAGTTGCAAGGATGGGCATATTCCCTAGATTGAATGCAATAGGCATATTAGGAGAAGCTCTTGGGAAAAAGAAGGCATGGGCACACTATGATCAATTGAGCCTGCAAACATCAGAGCTACATTATAGAAGGGTTAATGATGCATTCCTTTATGTCATTATTAATCGATTGACAGAAGATGTTGGATTTAGGATGAGTAGAGAGGATATGGCTTTCATTGTTGAGTGGGGACACTAGTATATCCAATACCCTAAGTTATCTTATTTTAGGTTGGTTGTTTTTGATGGAAATCCTCATTGCTTGCCAATATATTGCAGTGATAGGATTTTTCTTATGGAGTTTATATATCAGGCTATGGGAGTCAATACAAATTTTTCCAACAAACACAAGCCAGGGTGCCACAAATTTCCCATGAAGTTGGAAGAATACTGCTGTGTTCATAATTTGGCTGAAAAGGTAGTGTGTTAATAATTAAGTTATCTAAAGTTGGGATTGTATATAGGTAGGAAACATTTTTACCCAAAGCATAAGATGAATGGTTTAGCTCCCACCATTTTTGATAAACATTATAACTTGTTGGAAGATTTTTGGATATATTTGTAGGATGATTATGATGTAAGGAAAATGAATTATTAATGGCTTACCATCCCACTAATGATTGAATATAGGGTTAAGGAGGACATTCCTGAAACACTATCAGATGATGGTATAGTTTTGGACCCCAGGTATGAAGCATAAAATATAGGTACGAAGAACTTGGACCCAATAAATTGGGATGAAGAGGAGTTTATTGACATTAAACAAATTTTCAGGATAGTAATGGATAGAAGCATCCAATGGGTGGTCATGAGGATAAAGGAGCCAAAATCTCAATCCTCAAAGAAGAAGAAAGTAGGAGGTACCCAAGGTTATAGGAGAAACCAAGAGGATGACAACCCCTAAGGAACACTTGGTGTATTACCCTCCTAGCCTGGGAAGGGGTGCTAATCCAGGAGTACCTGCTCAACACACCCATGAATCACAAGGTGTGGAAACTACAATAGCTATAGAAGGAGTCTTATCTCAACCTTCTCTCCTAGAAGAATCTCTAGAGAAGTACTTGCAGGCAACCTCCATGAGCAAGCTAAAAAAGATAAGCAAAAAGAGGTTGATATTCATGATGTAGACATTGATTCAGAGGCCACACAATCAAACCATGAGCCTCTGGTGACTGCATCTACTAAGGATATTGAAGATGTTGGAACCAAACATGTCCCAACTCTAGAAGATGAATGGAAACTCTTTAAAGATGCAAAGAAGGAGGCTGATGCCAAGGCACAAGTTGATGCACTTGCAAAACAACAAGAGTTGGAGGCTAGAGCAAAGACTGAAGAGCTAGCAAGGCAACATAAGGAGAAGGAAGACCTCCTTCAGAAAATAAAGGAGAATGAATGGAAAGATAATGTAGAGAGGGAGAAGTTGTCCCTCTTACAAAATATTCATGACCCTGAAGAGGAAAAGGCCCTACAAAGGAGACAAAAGGAAGACCTTGAGGCCAAAGCCAATGCTATAGAAGAGTCCTAGAGAAAGAAAGATGAAAAAGAGCTCTTACTAAAGGAGGTAGAGGAACAAGCCAAAAATGAATGAGAAGTGGCCAAAATGTGGGAGAGGGTTAAGGAATTGGAAAAACAAAGGAATGAAATGTTGGAAGAGAGGAGATTGTAAGAAGAAAGAGAGAAAGTTGAAGCTAATAGGCTTGGTAAAGAGATGGCAGAAAAGGAGTAGCAAAAAGAGGTTGATTCTCAACCTAAGGTAACACTTCTACAACCCCTCCCTTCTACCACTTCATCTTCACCATGAGGGATTAATCCTCCTACTGCCCCAACATGGTTAAAGTTCAACTTGGAGAGGAAACGGGTGGTCCATCCCTAGCCCCTAAATTGGGATGATATTATAAAAGAAATTGAGAAGAAGAGGACCAAGAAAAAGGATCGAGTCCTTCATTCCACCAAATTGATAGATGATGGAGAACTTGTAGCTGAATGTGTCATTCCCATGGTTTACAAGGATAAACAAGAAATGCAGTTGAGTGACTATCAACTGGGCATTGTAAACATGGGAAGGCCTACAAGGAACCAACAAATGGACCTAATTGATATATTAGCATCTTCCACTAAGTCAAGGATGATAAAAGATAAACAAATGAAGGATGATCTCAAAGCTCAATTGGATCAATTGCATAAGTTATTGAAGGACTTATCTTCTCATGTTTCTTTGCAATCTGTTGCTCTCAAGATACCAATTTTGTTGAGTAAGAAAGAATCTAATGACCTTGTTGAAATGAGAAGCAAAGTAGGGATGTTGGATAGATGGACTGATAGGTTGAACCAAGAGGTTGAGGAACTACTTGTTGAAAGTCATAAGGCTCATGAAAGTGCATGGGAATTAGTCAATGACATGACTACATATGGGGAGAGGCTCTGGAAACAAGAGGAAGAATACAAAGAACATGTTAAGAGATTGAAAGAAAGCAATAAGCTACCTCAACAAAATCTTCTAGAATAATCCATCCTTAGTGAAGTTAATGAGTATTTTATTGATGAAACTATTAACATTATCAAATTTCGGTCTTCATTAATTTTTGTGCATAGGAATGAGGTGCAACAGGCTAGGAAAAATTTTGCAGATCAAATTGTGGAACTAGAGGCAATTATAGCCATGATTGTGAATGAAGATGTCCCTGTAAAGGATGGTTTCCCTCTTGATGAGCTAAGGAAAAAATGGAATAATAGATTCCAAGAGACTATACAAAAGGGAGATGATGGTGATTATTTTTAATAGATAGGTTTATGGATATAAAAGAGGTAGTGAAGATTGATCAGAAGGAGCTTGCTAAGTTGGATGATCTATTCAAGTTCACCTCTGCTGAATTAAAAAGAATAAAATTTTAAGATAATTGGGTAGATGGGCCAGATGTGGATATACGTAAAAAAGTATTGAACAGTTATAATGAATATCTACTTGAGAAGAAGATAGAGGAGTGAAGTGGTTATGGAATATCCTTTATGAATGAAGCATCAACTGATACGGCGAGTTGGGCAGCTCTCTCCTACTTTTCAAGATCATAACACAAGCTTGACTGAGGATCCCCAATAGTTAAACCTTCTCCCTTTGGCTACATATTAAAGAGTCATCAATGGTTAACTAAAGATCATGATGGGTAGTTACCTCATGCAGCTTTAGTTACTCCTTGATTTGTGGATCTTCATTTTTGATGAGAAGAATTAGTATTGAACTTGTCTATATGTAGAATTTCTCTCCATATTGTAAAGGTCAGCTAATTGAAGTCAAGATTAGCTACCTAAAGAGAGATATGGGATAGTTCTTATAGTTTTTAGAAGATTTTACAAATTTTATGCAAAGATATTTAAACATTTTTACAAGTTTCAATACAGTTTATGTTATTTCCAGAACTAGTTTTAATGGTAATGTTGATGAACAATAGTCATTTGTGTGCCAGTGAGTTTGTTGTGCATAAATGTCTCTTATTTGATGAAAATAAATATAAGATTCTGAATCTAAGGCTATTTGATTGAGTTATCTATGAATGAGATCTCTTTGTGTTTATTGATCTATGAATTTTAATAATTAGTTGGTGATGTGTTGTTTTATTTTTAAGTTTAGTGATGATGAATGATTGTATGTCTTAAATTTGGACTATGAATGAATGCAATGGTATACATTGTTTTGTGGATTGTATCATTTTATGGTTTTAGTTGTTTGAAAGGAATGCTCATTATGAAGTTTATATGTCTAAATTAAAGGAAATCTATGTTTATGTTTTTTTGTCCTAAGCTTTGTTCTATCTTTTGATGTTTATTTACACCCTCCAAAATGTTAGATTAATTTGTACTATGTAGTTTGTATCCCTTTAACAGCAGGCCCCTTGAACATTACATTTGCATAGGCGACTGAATAACATCAACATAGTTGAGAACCAACTACATAGACCTTGGAAGATAGGTAGTTTTAGATTATTTATCTTTTTTAGGAGAAATAGAGTAGAAATATTTTATTTTAACGTTGTTGTGTTACATTGACCATCAATAGAACTGGCACTAGAAGGAGGGCCTGAAGGAATGAATTGGCTCGAATCAGGTCCTTTTCACCCGAAAGGTTTGAAATAGTTCTTATATTTTCTACAAATACAGAACCATTAGCTGAACCCCAGACCTCTATTAGGCCTAGAGCCCATAGGATTTTAATCCCACCACTGCTAACACCACCACTTACTCCACCCAGGTTTCCACTCATACCATAGCTAGCAGGACCAAATCTAGCACCACCACCACCTATGGAATTCTTTGCCAATAATCCTTCACCATTGGGAGTCATTCCTGGTGGCATACACGAGATCCCTAAAAAATCCAGCAAAATTCTTCCCTAGGTACACTCATGGAGAGTTATGAAGTGTTGAAGAGTACATACAAACATTCAAGGATGCCTATGCTTGGGCTCAAATCTCTTACCATTATGTTTCATGTAGACTATTTCCCTACTTGTTGGGAGATATGGCCTACAATTGGTATCTGAATCTGCCCACTAGATCAATCTTGAGTTGGACAAACTTATAAGACATGTTCATAAATCAATTTCAGGTTTATGTCAATCCTTCAACCTTGTATCTTCAATTTTCCACTATCAGGAAGGAGCCACACAAACCATTACCCCTGTTTAATACCAGATTCCATATAATGTACAAGAGGTTACAAGACCCGTACTTGGTGGCTGAAAATATTGCTATCCAAGCTTACCTGAAGGCCATAGATCCCTTGAATGGCCTATTTTTGTAGAGAAAATACCTTGCAAATGACATTGATTCTCTTTGTAAATTTTACCACCTGGCTATTAAACTGCAGCAATAGATTAGTTTATAGTCAGGAGGTCTAGGAGGGATTTTACCTCCTCTAGGATAATCCTAGGTGCCTAATCCTACCCCGTTGTTTAATACAGTCCCAAGGAATTCTTGGGGATGTCTCACTCTGCTTATGGCCCTTTAACCAAGCTACAGGCTCCATCTCAACAACTATTCTTTAGTGGTCAGATCCCTAACTTTTCACAACAAGCTCAAAATTCCCATAATCACGTTGGAGGGTGTAACCCTGTGACACATATGTTAGCTGCAACTACTATAGAAAGTGAACATACGGTTCATCTGACAACGAAGTTGGAAACTCTGAAGAAAATTTTATCTCAGGTGACCAATGAGATGGCACAACTCAAGTACAACCCCCCTTAGAATCAAAATCAAAGCTAGAATTACCAAAACCAGAGAGGGTACTCCAATCAAGGTGGTTATTCCAATCAGAACACCAATCAAAACCAAAGGAACTTTCAAAATCAGAATTCCCCAAATCAAAATTACCAGAACCAAAATAGGGGATACAACTAGAGATCTAATAACAATAGATAATGGAACACTGAGCTAAACAATTGGGGAGATTCCCATAACTATCAAGATGGTGATGACAAACCACACACTGCAAATGATGTATATCTTAATTTTATGATAAATTGGTGTAGGTTGCATGACACTACAACACATTTTGAGGTTAACTGTCCTGAAATGGAGAAAATGGTTAAGATTGCACAAGTTGGCACTTCACTGAAGGGTCCTCCCAACAAGAATAGTGTATCCACAGATACAACCATGGCTTATGAATTCTTTGACAAAGAATCTATTTTTCCCAGACGAGGAAAATTAACAAGAGGAGGATGTATATGATTCTCAAGCCTTCCGATCCAAAGGAGGTCATTTCCTAAGGAATTAGAATAAAGGCCCATTCACCACATTTTCTCCTCTAAATAGTATAGTTCCACCCAACTAGAATGCTAACAACAATCGGCCTCCACCAAAACGCCCACCTGAACTTCAAAACAAAGGTAACTCATCTTTTGTTCCTAAATATTAGATGAAAAATGAAATGGAATTTGATTTCATTTCATAGATGCAAAAATGAAAGACTTCGTTGTTATTCTTTGACATTTTAAAGTGGTGCCCTGCCCAACGAGACATTGTGTTGAGATCTTTGGAAGAGGCAGATAGGTCAAAAGGGAAGAATAAGGCTACTCCAACTACTGATATGAACACGGTCCTTTATGAAGGTAAGACAAGGACCCCACCATTCCTTCTAAGCCTGAGAATATTTAGAAATAATTTGCATGATTGCCTCTTGGATTTCAGAGCCTCAGGTAATGTCATGCCCTTCTCCATTTGTAAAAAGTTAGGTTTATATCCGGTTTAGACTCACAATAAAGTAATACAGTTAGAAAAAAATGAAGTTAATGTTGTAAGGGAATTAAAAAATATTCATGTGCATGTTGGATCAGACCCACGGATCCAAACTTATATGGATATCCAAGTAGTTGATATTCCTAAGACATACGACATGCTTTTAAGGCAGGATTTGATGAAAAGCATAAGGGGTTACCTATCTTTAGACTTTTCACACATGTTGCTACCATGGAAAGGGGTAGCAACAAAAATTAGGATTGAAAGCGAGCCTTGTCTCAAATAGATTATCACTGAGTATGACTATCCTAATGAGGTAGCCTATTTTGAAACCGAGATAGGAGTATATAGGAAAAAGAAAATCATGAAATTTTCAATGTTTAATCCTGATAACCTACAACCTTTAGAGCATAGAAATCCCATGACCACTATCAACTAGTAGGTTTTAATTAGAAAGTTGCAACAAGATAGGGTAGTTCTAGGAGAGGAGGTTGATCTATGGAGTTTGCTACTCCCTAACTGGTACATAATTCATTACTAGAGTGATTCCAAACTGACATGTCAACCTTTTGTAGAAATTTTGAATCATATCTGTCAGTCTGAAGAAACCTATGAATGCCACCCCAAAACACCCCCAAATTAGTTTCCATTTAAGGCTAGAGATGCCACTATTTTGAAATGAACCAATAGTGCACAGGAAGAAGTCCTTCCCACAATCAGATAGATTTAGATCTCATGTTCTACCTTGGGAAATGAGGTTGCAGAATCTCAGGGGTTATCTGATGCACCTACCCCTACCAACCTTCCAATCCCAAAAGGTTTGTTGAAAACAATGACTGACTATAAAACCACCGATCAAGATCAGATTCGAGAAGTGTCTACACAAATTCTAAATCTTAGTGAAACCTCTGACGATCGTCATTCACATCACTCCTCATGTCTAGAAGTCTTAAACCAGTCTAAGCCACCACCTACTTCTTGTGAACAATTACCCTCGGCTCATCCTAGGAAAGAAATACCCACCCTGCATCAATTGTGGGTCCTCAAATTTGATGGTTCTAAGTCTAAATCAGGGAGTGGAGCAGGAGTTGAACTAACAAGTTACCCAAAAGGGAAAACATACTTTGCCTCTTATAGGTTGCAGTTTAGCTATACCAATAATGTGGTATAGTATGAAGTGATGGTCAAAGGACTGATGTTTACGCATTAGAAAAAGGTTACAGATCTAACAATCATGGGAGATTCTAGGTTCATTGTCAAGTAGGTTCGCAGTCAATACACATGCCATAAGAAGAGGCTGGCTGCATATCAGAACATAATATGAAATTTGATAGAGGACTTTGATGGCTTTGGGATCAAATTGATTCCCAGAGAGGATAACCAGATTGTGGATACACTTGTTATTGCTTCTAGTACTTTGGAACCCATGCAAGACTCTAAATTGAAAATATTCTCAGTAGATTTAGTCTAAATCACAACCATTCCAAATAATGTTCAAAATTTTTAGGTCTTTGATGATGACAAACATATACTTTCCTTCATGGAAAGTTTGAACATCTTTAAAGGATAGATTATTGATGAATCAGATAGAGATCAGGGAGACTAGGATCTGGAAACATGTGATAGAGAGAATCTTTGACTCTGATCCTTGAGCCCATGAAAAAATACCCACTAACATTGATGGGGGAAGTACGCATCAGTCAACTTGGTAGATTCAGGCCCTGAGAGGAATGTATTTATTGGAAAAACCTACCCCAAACACATTCGAGAGAAAATCCTGATAGCATTAAAAGTGGATATAGTAGCGATTGCTTGGGGATACAAAGATTTGAAAACCTCTGATACTTCGGTAATAACACATACTATCCCCTTGAAGCCTGAAGGAAAGCCTTTTTGCCAAAAGTAGTGCCTAGTGAATTCCTTGATCAAACACTCAATTCAGAAGGAAGTGCAGAAGTTACTATTAGCAAGGATAATCTTTTTGGTAAGTCATTCAACTTGGGTCGCTAATCTTGTCCCCGTTCGTAAAAAGAACAGAGAGATTAGGTTGTGCGTTGATTTTAGAAACCTTAACAAAGCATAAGAGAAATACAATTATCCTCTTCCTTCTATGGATAAGGTGCTACAAATAGTAAATGGTTTGCAAATGTTGTGGTTCCTGGATGGATATTCAGGATACAATCAGGTAATGGTCAACTGTGAAGATAGGATGAAGACTGTCTTCACTACCAAGTGGGGGACATTTACTTATCGAAGGATGCCCTTTGGTCTCATCAACGTTGGAGCTACCTTTCAATGAGTGATGGATGTGGAATTCAAGGATCTAGAAGGGAAGTATATAATTATATATATGGATGATTTGATGATGTTTTCAAAGAATAGAGAAAACCATGTTGTAGATCTGTCAAAGGTCCTTCAAAAGTGCATAAGTTGTGGAGTCTCCATCAATCCAAAAAAGTGTGTGTTCGGAGTTTCAGAAGGAAAATTACCAGGCCACATAACATTAGAGAAGGGAATTTCAATTAACCTAGACAAAGTGGAATCCATTTTGAAACTGACCATGCCTGGTAGCAAAAAGAAGACGAGGTCCTTTTTCAAGAAGGTAAAATTTGTGCAAAAATTCATAACTAGGTTTGTGGAGATTGTCAAACCCCTCAAAAAAATGATGAAGAAGAATGCTAAGATTGAGTGGAGAAATGAGGCTAAATATAAATTCTCACAGATTAAACAGTCTATTTCAAAGGAACCAGTTCTAACTAGCCCTGATTATTTGAAGCCTTTTTATATATATTCTTTTGCATTTGACCATTCTTGTGATACTATTTTGACACAGCGAAAAGGTGAAGGTGATGAAAGGCCAATTGATTTTATGAGTTCTCCTTTCAAGAATGCTGAAGTTAGATATCCACCTTTAGAGAAACAAAATTTTGAGTTGGTACGAGCTATCAATAAATTCCAGCACTATATCCTCTGTAGTAAAATTACTACCATAGTTCTGGGCCCTGTTTTAAAGTCCCTTCTTATGCAAAGTGAACTGGGGGAGAGAGGAGGAAAGTGGATGGAAATATTACAAGAATTTGACCTTGAAATCCATCTGATGAAGCTAGTATGAGGACAAGGCCTATCCAAAGCTATGGAAAATGTTGATACTAAGATTACCTATCAATAATATACAGTACAATCCTTTACAGGTGATCCTTGGTATGTTGATTTGATCTTTCTGTTGCTAAATGACAAATTCCCAGATGAGATGATCAACACTTAGATGAGAGAACTCAGGTTGAAGAGTTCCCACTACATGCTCAAAGGGGGAGCTCTATACCAAAGAAACTTTGAGGGTGTCTATCTATGCTACCTTGATCAATAGAAAGCGAAACAAGCCATAGCGAAATTTCATGACAAACATGGTATTGGGCATGGTTCTACTGATTCCATGGAACACCAAATTTTGAGATCAGGTTACTACTAGCCCCATTTGTTTCATGATGCTCACCAACATGCGAGGAAATGTCGTACATGTTAGACTTCCACATCTAGGGAACATAATCTAGCAATGCCCCTACAACTAGTATACAAGGTAAGACCATTTGCCCAATGGGCATTAGATTTTTTTGGGGTAATTAACCCAAATTATTCTATAGGTCACAAATTTATTTTGATGACAATTGATTATTAAAAATGGTGGACTAAAGCCCAGCCTTGTAAGAATAGCACCACCGAGGTTGTCATCAAATTCCTTAATGAATGCATCATTACCAGGTTTGAAGTACTGTTTGCCCTTGTATGTGATAATGGCCCTACTTTCTCTTATGCATAATTTATTCAATGGGCATATGAGCATAAAATTGTGTTAAAATATTCTTCCAATTACTACCCATAGGGGAATGGAGTAGCTGAGTCTACAAACAAAAATATGTTGGAAGTAATTAAGAAGTTGTTAGAAAGTAATCCTAGGGATTGGCATACTCAACTCAGATTTGTCTTATGGGCAGATAGAACTTGAATCAAGGCCACCTTAGGAAACTCTTCATTGAAGTCAGTCTATAGCCAAGACATGGTTTTTCCTATCCATGAATAGATACCTGTTCTTAGGTTAATGCAATAATTCTACTCAAACGATGATAGGATATAATTTAGGCTAACCGATTTATTGAATCTGGAAGAACAAAGAGATGCTGCTTTACAATAGTTTTATAAACATCAAGCTGTTTTCAAATGTTGGGTTTGAAAAAAGAGAAAAAATCAAATCTTTTAGAATATTAGACCTAGTACACTATTGGGTAAAGCCAGGGAAAAGAAAGGGGACCATCAAAATTTTGACTGACTTTGGTTGGGTCCTTGTCAAATTGCTGAGATCCTCAGCGAAAATGCCTTTCAATTGAGCACTTTAACGGGAGAGCCTATTCCATTGCCTATCATTGGGCAGTTTCTCAAACACTATTTTGGCCCATGAGGGTCTGATGTTCTGTTTGGTTGTACACATGTAATTAGTTGGCTCTTTTGCTTGTTTGTTTGTTTTGGTTTGTTTTTTTTTGCTCTTGTGGTTTTTGTTTCTATTCTTTTGTCTTGGGGTGACTTCCGTTTTGCTCTATTTCAAAATACGAAGTGGTTATTCACTGTATGCTAAAGGTACTAGGAGAGAAATTGGTTTAGGTATTTTTGGTATGTCTATGGAAATTTTTCATTTCAGACCCTATGTCTTGTTCTCTTTTAATGAAACTTTGAAAGGTTAAGAAAAAATAGGTATATTGTAAGTAATCTCATCAACCACATTTGAACTTGACACATAATAGATAAAAACATCTCTTTACATGAAGGCCTCTTTGTCTCAGGGTAATTGTGTAATAGATTAGGTGAAAAATCTGAGTCTTGACACTGTCATGAGGTCCATTGTAGTTCTCAACCCAAGTTTTAGGATGATACATCTCAGTATTGAGGAAAAGATGAAAAATAATTTATTCAAGTAAGCCTATACAAAAAGAAAGAGAACCATTAACTAATGGAAAAACTGAATATGAGAAGGGTAATTCAAGTATCTCTATTGGGGATATGGATGCCTGGTTGGTAGTAGAGGAATGCTTTGAGAGAACTAGAGGTATCTATGTCAGGGCTATGGACGCTTGTCTGGTAGTGGAGTAATACCCAGAATATCATTGAACAATAGTCATAAGGATTCAACTCATGTAGTCTAAATCTTTAATAAAGCTATTTCAGGATGGGAAGAACCTTTATGAAAATAGATACACCATACATGTACACTCAAATTTGCTGATTTACATTTTAGATTCCAGCTCAACTTTTTTTTCCATGATTGATCATGCTCAAGTTTAAAATGTTCATGAACCAGAGGTTCTGGGTGACTAATTTTTTTCAATATCTTGAAAATGGGTAAACCATTTTCCCAGCTGAGTCACCATTTGTTATGCCTTGCATAACCATCCAATTTTGTTTTTGGTCAAAATGGGTCCCCCTTGTGTTTATTTTTCCTTGGTGTTCTTGTTTGGGTCTTAGGATTTGTTCTTTTTCCTCCTAAGTCTTTGTTTCTTTTGTTTTCGTGGGTTTAGAACGTGGGCCAAAACTGGACTTAGAACTTAGCTAAGTTCTGGGTACAGTTTTTGTTTCGGTCTTGGCCCCATTTCCTGCCTTGTTGGCTTCTTTGTTGTTTTACTTGTCTTGTGCTCTTGGGTTTGTTTTCTCCCTTGGGTTTTATTTTTTTCTCTTCCTCTTCGCGTTTCTTTTCCCTTTTACGAAAGTGGGACTAGAATGGAAAATAGACCTAGAACTTTGCAAAAGTTCCAAGTCCGAGTTTGGTTCCAATCCCTCTCCCCTTTGTTTTCCTTGTCTTTTGTTCTCATTTTGTATCCTATTTTTGGATGGGATTTTCCTTGGTCTCACTTCCCTTTGTTCTTTTGTTTTCCTTGTGTTGGTGTTTTTTCTCTTTGTTGGGAATGAAACCGAAGGCAGATCCGAACCTAGAACTTTGTAAAAGTTCCAGGTCTAGATTTGGTTTTGATCCTACCCCCGTTCCTTTGTTTCCCTTTCCCTTCTAGGGGACTAGAACCGGATCTAGAATGAAATGTGGGACTTTGAAAAAGTTCTTGGTTCTATCCCAACTCCACTTCCGCTCATGTTTTATCTCTGATGTACATGGTGGTTGTGTACTCACCTTCACTTCAATTCCACCACCAACCAATTGTATTAATTGCATTAATTGCAACCTCCTCACACACACAAAATGGTTTCTAAAACCTTAATCAAGGTTACTTGGCTCATTACAATTATCCAAAGTGTTTTAACAAGCAAGAGCCGAAGCAACTCAAAGAGGAGCACGATTTGGTTGCAGGCGAGTGTTTGTGAGCAGATCCTTGTCGATTTTCAACACTTTTCCAATGTGTTTTGAGGTATTGGGTTTCTGCCATTTCATTTTGTGTTTTCCCATTTGGTTGTTCACTCTGTTCTTTGCATGTTTGCAGGACTTCTCCCATGGATCTTTGCTTGCATCCATTTGTGTTTCTTGGTGTTTTTTGCATTTTTTCTCTTATTTTTCCATTTGTTTTTTGCTTCTATTCATTCATTTTTGTTGTTCTATTGTTGTTTCCTCTATTCTCGATGGTGAGTCTGTTCCTTTGTGCCCTAGTTTTGATTAGGGCTTTGCTTTGAAGGGGTCTAGTGTTTAAAACTATTTTAAAATCTTTCTCTCGACCCTTTTGTTTTATGCCTATGTCAGTTTTATGGGTTTGATTATAGGGTTTTGATGCCCTAGTTCCAATTTAAGTTGATAGGCCATATGAATTAGGGTTTGCATGTCACACCCATTTTGCGTAGATACCTTAACTCACTCGATCCCAATCCCATTTGTTAGGGCATATTCAAGCTTAAATTCTACCTCCATGTGCTTTCTTTCTAACTTGGGTCAAAAATGATGTGGGAATGTGGGGAGAATCCGCTTAGCCATGGTAATCCATAGCAGAATTAGATCTAAAAATGAACTCGTCCAACGAAATTTTTCCTAAGAGTATAGTTCTGGAAATGATTCTGGTTTTGATTATGATTCCACCAGCCTTGGTAGAATTAAATCAAGGAACAATACGAGATATTGGAACTTTTAAAAGTTCCAGTTTCTTATCTGATTCCAGTTTCAGTTCTGATTGTGTTATTGTTTGAATTCTCTAGTTCCTAATCTTCTCTTGGTCTCGCTCCTGACAAGTTTGAAATTTTACTAAGTATGAAGGGCTACCTAAGGAAGGATAGAGAAATATGAAAGGTAACACTTGTAATGATGATTCTCATACCTTTTGTTGGTCTAATCCAAGGTTTTCTTGTAGGAGTAAACAATGTCAAGAGCATCTGAAGAGGTTTCACAAAAGGAAGGTCAAGCTGCGGAAAGCTCAAAGGGAGTGAAACCAAATAAGGTAAAGGTGGACCAATTTCCTTACACCTTGAGATATAAACACCAAGATGCCACTCTTATAGCCATCAAGTTGGATTCGGAATGGGAAGACATCACAAACACTAATCTAGGGCCATTCAACTGTGAGGAGCTGATTGTAGATACTTTCTCAGAGGATATGATTGGGAGGACTGGAAGAATAGCCCAATCTGGATTGGCACATGTCACTCTCTTCCCTCTATCAGTCTAGTTCCTAGAGCTTATACTCACAGCAACAAGGGCTTACAATCCTTCATCAAGATAGTGTATGGACCTCCATGGGAATGTGATCATTGATCTATTTCCGAACATGATAATGTTCTTGTTCAATGCACCTACCCTCAGGAACCCCAAGCAATTGAATGAAGTAGAGGTGTTAAAGTTATTTAATAGGGAAAAGGAAGCTAATAGGTCCCACATGAATAAGAAGTGGCTAGGAACTGAAAAGAAGTCTTTGACTAAGGTTCCTAAACAACCCAAAAGGGGAGACTTCAAGAAGGAAATTGATGACCTAATCATGATGATTTCTAGTGTGTTTAGAAAGAAAGACTACATTTTTTAAGGAATGAATGTTTCCATTCATTGAAACCATTTTGGATGGTAGGCAATAGTTTGATTAGGGCATGATCTTGCTAGATAAATTGTACAATTAGATGCCCAAGATGGGAGAGACAAAGAACTTCATGAACTCCTATGTTATATATTCATCTGCAAGGATGGGCATATTCCCTGGATTGAATGCAGTAGGTGTATTAGGAGAAGCTCCTAGGGAAAATAAGGACTAGGAGTACTATGATCACTTGACCCTGTAAACATCAAAGCTACATTATAGAAGGGTTAATGATGTATTCATTTATGTCATTATTGACTGGTTGATGGGAGATGGTGGATTTAGGATGAGTAGAGAGGTTATGGCTTTCATTTCTGAATTGAGACATTGGTATATCCAATACCCTAAGTTCTCTTATTTTAGGTTGGTAGGTTTTAATGGACATCATCATCGATTTACAAGATGTTGCAGTGATAGGATTTTTCTTATAGATTTTATACATCAGGCTATGGGAGTCAATACAAATTTTTCCAACAAACACAAGCTAAGGTTCCATAAATTTTCCATGAAGTTGGGAGAATATTCTTGTTTTCACAATTTTCCTGCAAAGGTAGTGTGTGAAAAATTAAGTTATCTAAAGTTGGGATTGTATACAACTAGGAAACATTTTGACCCAAAGCATAAGATGAATGGTTTAGCTCCCACCATTTTGATAAACATTATAACTTGTTGGAAGATATTCAGATAGATTTGTAGGATGATTATGATGTAAGGAAAAGGAATTATGAAAGGGTTACCATCCCACTAATGATTGAATATGGGGTAAAGGAGGACATTCCTGAAACACTATCAGATGATGGTGTAGTTTTGGACCTTGGGTATGAAGCAAAAAATATAGGTACGAAGAACTTGGACCCAATAAATTGGGATGAAGAGGAGTTTATTGACATTAAAAAAATTTCCAGGATAGTAATGGATAGAAGTATCCAATCAGTGTTCATGAGGATAAAGGAGCCAAAAGTTCAATCCTCAAAGAAGAAAAAAGTAGGAGGTACCCAAGGTTATAGGAGAACAAAGAGGAGGACAACCCCTAAGGAATAATTGGAGTATTACCCTCGTAGCCCAGGAAGTGATGCTGATCCAGGAGTGCCTACTCAAGACACCCATGAATCACAAGGTGTGGAAACTACAATAGCTAGAGAAGGAGCCTCATCTAAACCTTCTCTTCCAGAAGAATCTACTAAAGAAGTACCTACAAGCAGCCTCCATGAGCAAGGTGAAAAAGATAAGCAAAAAGAGGTTGAGATTCATGATGTAGACACTGATTCAAAGGCCACACAATCAAACCATGAGCCTTTGGTGACTCCATCTGATAAGGATATTGAAGATGTTTGAACCAAGCATGTTCTAACTCTAGAGGACCAATGGAAACTCTTTGAATATGCAAAGGAGGATGATGCCAAGGCACAAGCTGATGCACTTGCAAAATAACAAGAGTTGGAGGCTAGAGAAAAGACTAAAGATCTCGCAAGGAAACATAAGGGGAAGGAAGACCTCCTGCAGCAACAAAAAGAGAATGAATGGAATGCTAATGCAGAGAGGGAGAAGTTGGCCCTCCTACAAAAGATTCATGACCTTGAAGAGGAAAAGGCCTGACAGAGGAGAGAAAAGGAAGAAATTGAGGCAAAAGCCAAGGCTGTAGAAGAGGCCTAGAGAAAGAAAGATGAAGAAGAGCTCTTATTGAAGAAGAGGGAGGTAGAGGAACAAGCCAAACATGAAAGAGAATTGGCCAAAATGTGGGAGAGTGTTAAGAAATTGGAAAAATAAAGGAATGAAATGTTGGAAGAGAGGAGATTGGAAGAAGAAAGAGAGAAAGTTGATGCTAATAGGATTGCTAAAGAGATGGTAGAAAAGGAGCAACAACAAGAGGTTGATTCCCAACCTAAGGTAACACTTCTACAACCCCTCCCTTCTACCACTTCATTTCACCACAAGTGATTACTCCTGCTACTGCTCCATCATGGTTAAAGCTTAACTTGGAGAGGAAATAAATAGTCCAACCCCTACCCCTAAATTAGGATGATATGATGAAAGAAATTGAGAAGGAGAGGCCCAAGAAAAAGGCTCGAGTCCTTCATTCCACCAAATTGACAGATGTTGGAGAACTTGTAGCTGAATGTGCCATTTCGATGGTTGACAAGTATAGATAAGAAATGCAGTTGAGTGACTATTAACTGGGCACTATGAACTTGGGAAGGCCTACAAGGAACCAACAAATGGACCTAATTGATATTGTAGCATCTTCCACTAAGTCAAGGATGATAAAAGATAAACAAAGGAAGGATGAGCTCAAAGCTCAATTGGATCAATTGCATAAGTTCTTGAAGGACTTATCTTCTCCTATTTCTTTGTAATCTACTACTCCTGAGACACCAATTTTGTTGAGTAAGAAAGAAGTTGATGACCTTGTTGAAATGAGAAGCAAAGTAGGGATGTTGGATAGATGGACTGATAGGTTGAACCAAGAGGTGGAGGAACTACTTGTTGAAAGTCATTAGGCTCATGAAAGTGCATAGGAATTAGTCAATGACATGACTATATATGCTGAGGCCCTCTGGAAAAAAGATTTAGATTACAAAAAATAGGTTAGGAGATTGAAAGAAATCAATAAGCTACCTCAACAAATGCTTCTAAAAGAATCTATCCTTGAATAAGGTAATGAGGATTTTATTGATAAAACTATTAACATTAAAAAAATTTGGTCTTCATTCATTTTTTCACATGGGAATGAGGTGTAATAGGCTGGAAAAGATTTGAGAGATCAAATTGTGGAAGTGGAGAGAATTATAGCCATGATTGCGAATGAAGATGTTCTTGTAAAGGATGGTTTCCCTCTTGATGAGCTAAGGAAAAAATGGAATAATAAATTCAAAGATACAATACAAAAGGGAGATGATGGTGATGATTTGTTAATTGATAGGTTTATGGATATAAAAGAGGTAGTGAAGATTGCTTGGAAGGATCTTGCTAAGTTGGATGATATGTAGAAGTTCACCTCTACTTAATTAAAAAGAATAAAATTTGAAGATAATTGGGTAGGTGGGATGGATGTGGATATACTGAAACAAGTATTGGATAGTTATGATGAATATCTACTTGAGTAGAAGAAAGAGGAGTGAAGTGGTTATGGAATATCCTTTCTGAATGAAGCATGAAATGATATGGCCAGTTGGGAAGCTCTCTCCTACTTTTCAGGATCATAACACAAGCTCAATTAAGGATCCCCAGTAGTTTGACCTTCTCCCTTTGCTTGTAGATTTTTGATAATTAGTCATCAATGGTTAACTAAAGATCATGATGGGTAGTTACCTCATGCAGCTCCAGTTACTCCTTGATTTGTGGATCTTCATTTTTGATGAGAGAAATTAGTGTTGAACTTGTCTATATGTAGAATTTCTCTCCATATTGTAAAGGCCAACTAATTGAAGTCAAGATTAGCTACCTAAAGAGAGATCTAGGATAGCTCTTACAATTTTTAGAATATTTTACAGTTTTTATGCAAAGATCTACTTAGACATTTTTACAAGTTTCAATATAGTTTATGTTATTTCTAGAATTATTTTTAATGGTAATGTTGATGAACAATAGTCATTTGTATTCCAACAATTTTGTTGTGCATAAATGTCTCTTATTTGATGAAAATCAATAGAAGATTTTGAATCTGAGTCTATTTGATTGAGTTATCTGTGAATGAGATCACTTTGTGTTTATTGATCTATGAATTTTAATAATGAGTTGGTGATGTGTTCTTGTTTGATTTTGAAGTTTAGTGATGATGAATGATTGTATGTCTTGCATTTGCACTATGAATGAATGAAATGGTATAGATTTTTTTGAGGATTGTATCATTTTATGGTTTTAGTTGTTTGAAAGAAATGCTCATTATGAAGTTTATATGTCTAAATTAAAGGAAATCTACGTTTATGTTTTGTTGTCTTGAGCTCTGTTCTATCTTTTGAATTTTATTTACACTCCCCAAAACATTAGATTAATTTGTACTATGTAGTTTGTATCCCTTTATTTGCATTCCCGTTGAACATTATAGTTGCATAGGCCATTGAATGACATCAACACAGTTGAGAACCAAGTACAGAGACTTTGGAAGATAGGTAGTTTTAGATTATCTATCCTTTTTAGGAAAAATAGATTAGAAATATTGTTTTAACGTTGTTGTGTTACATTGACCATCAACAAAAAAAACTAACAATCAGCTCAAGATTGACCTAAGTTAGATTCAAACAAAACACAAGAAAATGAAACCTTTTACCTTGCTTGAATTGATGAGTTGGTTGGCCCTTTTTGATGCTTGATTGTGTGTCCTTTGACAAAATGGCATGCAAGTGTGCTCAAAATGAAGCTAGTGAGATGGATATTGTAATGGTGGATGTGGGTATTGGATTGGATACAATATGGTGGCTCTATGATGCTGCAACAATGGAAGATGCTTGATGGTAAGAAAATGGCTGTGTGTGCTTGCTTGATTGCTAGAGAGTGATTGCTTAGTGATGGTCAAATGAGGGAAATTCCACTACTTTTAGGTGAAGTTCCTCTAATCCAATGGATGGTTGAGATGCATCCAAGGTGGAGGAAATCAAGGGATAGGGTGAGTTTAGAACTCACAATCCTCCCATGTTGACACGTGGATGGTGAGATGGAAAAGGGGAGACGAGTTGGATATGATGTCGAAAAGATAAGTCTTGTATCATCTACCCATATTATGGGATGATGTGACAATAGAAGAATTTTAAATTCTTCTAAAATGTTTCTTGGTTTTGGAGATTTGACCTTGGGATTGGAAGAGGAATTTTAAATTAGTCCTTTATTCCTCCAAGGGTGTTGGATAAATAAAGTGGAATTAAAAATTCCACATAGGATGCATGGGGGAAATATAAGGAATTTTAAATTCCTTAGAAGGTGGAGATGACTTCTCCAAATGAAGAAAGCATTTCATGAAATTTGACTAAGGACACAAACCATAAATTGAATGAGGATAAGGCTAGGTTTAATTAGTGATTAAGGTTGTACAAATGCAAGATTAATCAAGATAATGAAGGATTAGAGGCAAGTGGGAGATTATGGAGGATGTGACCCTAATGATGATTAGGAATGTGCACACCCTAATCATAGATTAATTAGATAAATTTGGATTAGAAGGGATTATGGAGGATGTGACATGAGGAGAGAGAAGAAGATGAATTAAAAATTAATTTAATTCATTTGGGTAAAGTGACTTAATTAAATAAATTGGGGTATTTATTTAGTTTAGAGATGAATGTTGTAAGGTATTTAATTGATTAATTAAATACCTTAGGGACGTTGGGCTAAGGTGAAATATTAATCAAATAATAAACTATTGAATTAGTATGGCTTAGTGATGCAGGATAGATGAATGCGAGGGTAAGTTTGACCATATAGGAGTGGTCAAATTCAGGGTTTTACATTCCCCCCCCTCTAAAATACTGTTAGAATAATAGTGTTTCGAAGAAAAATAAAACATAGACAACTCAATAGAAAAAAGAATGTTAGATGATGCCCCGGTATAGTAGGAAAATGGGTAGGAAGGAAGAATGGAGAAATATGGTAGGGTATGCCACCTTGAGAGGGTTCATGGGGAAGAAAAGGGGCCTTGGGAGACTTCTTGATATGATGAAATGGAGGGTACCAGACAATAGAGCATAAAAAACCATGAAGAATGCCTTTTGAACGAAGGAAAATGGGCATACGGGGTGCAAATGGCGGCCCTCAGAAGAAAATAGGGAAATGAATTAATAAAGGGTTAATCAAAGGGTAAAACTTACCCAAAAATGAAAATTATAAATAGTAAATTTGAAAATTCACTATTCACCTAATTTTCATTTGCACACTTGTCATCGCTTGATTGGATAAAAGAGAGAGAGAGTGATGAGGATTGTTGATAAGATGAGTGACATGGAGGGCGATGATGAGCTAATCCATCGAGGAGAAGAGGTGTGTTAGTACTACTATGAGTGAGTGGTACCCTACTAGGTAGGCTTCAGATCTTGAGTTTGTGATTTGACTTTAATTTTATGCACATGCTTTAATTTCCAGGCAAGTAGCTAGGAAAACACAATCACCACAGAAGGGCGGGTTTACCCTTCTAGCTAAGCACATTCGCCCATCTAGTGAATTGACGAGGGAAGGGGCAGATGCGTGCATTTTAGGGGTGGATACGCCAAGAGAGGGGTGAATGAAAAATTGCCTCTCTCAAGAAAGGGTGAACCTACATAACGCAAGGGTGGGGGGGAACAGGACAAATGATTGAAATATCACCAAAAAGGGAAAAAGGTGAGTGTGAATCCGCCCAAAAGGGGAAAAAATGGATGCGAGTCCACCAAAAGGGGAAAGAGGTGGATGTGCATCCACCCTTTGGGAAAAAGGGTGAATGCGAATTCACCACTTCGGAGGAAGAAACATAGGGGCGAGTGCACACTCGCCCATGGGGAAAAGTGGCGAAGGCATGTTTTCCTCTGGGGAGAAAAAGGGCAAGTCCATGCCTGGACAAGAAAGGGGTAGATGCACTTGAAGAATAGGTGAACCAGTGAAAAGGAACAATAGGGGTGAATGTGCATGCTGGATAGGCGGACATGCTAGAAAAGGGAATGGGTGAACTCACCTTACGCAGAGGCGAACTTGCCAAACCAGGGCATGGATGAAAAAGAAAGAATATAACAATGAAATTTTAGAAAGCCTAATAGGATGGTTGGCATGGATGTAGAGTTTTGAGACTCTGAGGACATAGGAGAGATACTCAATCATGTTGGAGGTGACTATAGAGGAAATGACCATTGAGGATCATGTGACATTGGATCAGGCGGATCTACTTCGTATGTTGGGATACCCCAACATTAGAGCACACAAACCTTTACTCACAACATCGATGGAGCAATGGAGCTCAGATGCATCCACATTTCATCTCTCGACATTGGAGATGATGGTGACATTGGAGGACATCTGGAGGATCTTGAGATTTCTGATCTACAAACACTTGATCAGTGCAACACAATGTCGATCAATGCAGAGGAGCATACGTGCACTATTGTGACCAGTTGACCTTCCTATATGAGGGAGGGAGTTAGATATCGACGTGTGCTTAGGGATAGAGATGGCAATGTTACCCTTGCACCTTTGTGGGCTCATCAGCAGGATCCTCTTTCCTGATTGGAGTGGATGCTTCTTCAACCTCAAGATGATTAAGGTGGTCAGGCACATAGTTCAGAGGAGAGATGGTGTCTTTGCATGGGGGGCATGTGTACTAGCCTAGTTGTACTCCAAGATATGCATGTGATCTGTTACAGATGAGCATTGAGTATTACACACATCACACTACTTTAGTTTTGGGCTTGGGAGCATATCTGAGTGGTGCAACTAGATATTCTGATTGAGGAAGCTAGATATGATAAATTGCTAGTGGTGTATTGGTGGAGATTTAAGTATGGCTGGAGGTTAGACTACTAGGAGGTAGGGAGTCTAGAGGAGTGGGGACAATGGCTTGATGGGTTATTGGATGGAGATATCACCTAGAGGCCTTACTTAGGATGAAGATTTTAGGGATGGAGAGAGGATGAAAAGTAGTGGAGGGGGTATCTATTATTGCAATGTTATTTGATTGGCTAAGACCCCTTCATTATAGAGCTACACAGGCTTGACAAAGTTACCCATTAGTACAACATGTAGTAGGACATTCAAGCAGGGCCACAAATGTTTAGATGGGTGAGTAGGGAGTCTAGGGCCCTATGGGAAGAGCATATCACAAACCGAGTATGCTTGTCAGATGTGGGAGCAACTCTCGATCACTGTATGGCCATGGAGAGGAGGAATGGACAATGCAGGAACTACGGTGTCATATTCAACATGGTGGGCCCAACATAGGCCAAGGAAGATTATGACAGTGCATCCAATCATAGGTTCCTTGGGTTTTGGTTTAGATGATGAGTGGGATTTGGAAAGGCCACAAAGGAGGAGGAGGGGTGAAAAGCAGAGGAGAGAGGTGGATTTAGAGATGGAGGAGGCAGGAGGAGAGGAGCAAGTGATGGAGGTGGATGCTCTTGTAGTGGACCCACTAGCCATGGTGCCCTATGTGCCTCCACCACCAAAGGACCTAGTAGTACTCTTGACAAGATCCCTAGCTAGGCTATAGATTGCATAGCACAGACTATGGGAGTTGGAGGTGGAAAATGACAAGCTACAAATGAAGGTGGGGAGACTATAGGGTGAGGTGTAGCAGTTGCAAGATGCATAGGGAGGTAGAGACAGGGCATTCAGAGAGCTAGTAGATGAGGGAGGGAGGAGATTACTGGAGGTGCAAATGAAGAGGGATGATTTCCAGAGATTGGTAGGGGAGTTGCGAGGGTAGAGAATGCTAAGGCCACTATCGAGGATGCAGGGTTATTACTTGAGAGGGTAGAGGTAGTAGAGGCTCAAGTGAAAATGCTTCATTGTGAGAGGGATGAGGCCTGTAAGAGGTGTCACAGCTAGAGTCCTAGGTGGAGCAGATGAGGTTTTCCTAGGAGGCTTGGGAGTAGGAGAGGTGGAGGATTGGTGGGCAGAGGGACATATATCACGTGGAGAGGGATATAGCAAGGGCACAGGTGGTAGGAGAGGTTGATGCTAAGATGAAGGTTGGATACTATATGAGCACATATTTTAGGGTTATGCCTGACCCAATACAGACAGTACCGCCATATGTGAGAGAAGCTCTGCAGATGCCAACATCCTCTCATTCAGGTGCCACCCACACATGTGGTTATAGTGATTATCAAGAGACACCTCCCCACCACTGAGGTTCAGGGTCAGACTCCCCATAGAGGTCACATGTAGGGAGCTATGGGTAGATGGAGGGGAGAGACATGATTCTAGTTTTTTGATAGGTGCAAGGTGGAGGATAGTACATACAAGTAGAGACTACATATTCTTTGGCATAGAGTGGGCAGATTCATTCATTCATTTATTCTTTATTCTTTATTCTTTATTGATTTAGGACATCATGATGTGTCAGATGTAGTCATTTGTTTTTTATTAGAGCTCTACACTTGTACCTTTATTCAATGGACTTTTATGGACGTTTATGGACACTGCAATATATTTTTTGATATATATATATGATATGCGATGGACATTGATGACACTATGTGATTATTATGTGATGTTGTGGATATTTATTATGCTCATGTGTATGTTTATGATTGTGATATATGCATGATGCTGATTATGGTTTATGCTTATGTTGATGTGGATGATATGAATTATATGCATTATGTCTAATGCTTGTGTGATGCAGGATGTGATGTGACATTATTTATGATTTGTTGTATGCTATACACATGATACTAGTGGTGTGTGATGCAAGTGGCGATGTTAATGTGATTATGCATGTATGATGTGGCATGAAAATATGTAATAGATGAAAATATATGATGTATGCATATTTGATCATGTTATGGATGGATGGGATAAATGTAAAGTAATGCAATGTATGTGGAAAACTTAACTAATAGATTTAGATTAGTAACTCTAAATAATGTGAAATGATAATGAAAATGAACTAAAGATGCTCAGAATAACCAATCTATATTAGTCTAAACAACTTAAGATGATAATGAAAATGAAATTAAGATGCTTACACTAACATATCTATATTAATCTAAACAACTTAAGATGATAATGAAAATTATAATGGAATGGATAATGAAAGGAACTTAAGATTCTTAAACTAACAGATCTATATTAATCTAAACAACTTAAAATGACAATGAAAATGATAATGCAATGGATAATGAAATGAATTTAAGATTCTTAAACTAACAGATCTATATTAATCTAAACAACTTAAAATGACAATGAAAATGATAATGCAATGGATAATGAAATGAACTTAAGATGCTTAGACTAACAGATCTATATTAATCTAAACAACTTAAGATGATAATGAAAATGATAATGCAATGGATAATGAAATGAATTTAAGATGCTTAGACTAACAGATCTATATTAATCTAAACAACTTAAGATGATAATGAAAATGATAATGCAATGGATAATGAAATGGAATGAACTTAAGATGCTTAGAATAATAGGTCGATATTAATCTAAACAACTTAAGATGATAATGAAAATGATAATGCAATGGATAATGAAATGAACTTAAGATGCTTAGACTATCAGATAGATATTAATCTAAACAACTTAAGATGATAATGAAAATGATAATGCAATGATATGAAATGAACTTAAGATGCTTAGACTAAAGATTGATATTAATCTAAACAACTTAAGATGATAATGAAAATGATAATATAATGGATAATGAAATGAACTTAAGATGCTTAGACTAACAAATCGATACTAATCTAAACAACTTAAGATGATAATGCAATGAAATGAAATGAACTTAAGATACTTATACTAACAGATTGATATTAATCTAAACAACTTAAGATGCTTAGACTAACAAATCAATATTAATCTAAATGACTTAAGATGCTAATGAAAATGATAATGCAATGAAATGAAAATGAAAATGCAATAACGAAATGGAGTCATGAAATGAAATGAACCTAGATGATAGTGAACATGCGTAGTGAGAAGAATGATGATGGGTGTGATAGTGCACCTCTCAAAACTATAGGAATCCTTATAGGAAGAATGGGTGGGGGAAATAACATTTGCACAACCAAAAATCACTAACCATAGGGTAAACAGAGAATGGATGGGGATAAATGCAATGCGATGGGATGATAAATGAAATGCAAATATAATGCCATTTTTCCATATTAGGAGAACTAATTTTTTCCTTAGCATAAGACATGATATGCCAGGGAATGAAGAACCAAGGTAGATTGGTGTAAAATGCATAAGACAAACACAACAAACAAGAAGATTATCCCAACACCCCAAAGCTGCAATGGCTTTGGTAGAGCCTAATGGTGGAATAACCACAAGCACAAAGGATCCCCCAACGTAATACAAGACCACGAGGATCTTGGTGGGTACTATGCGGGATAACCAAGAAGACAAGATCACACAAAATTAAGATATGCTCCTATGTTTACCTATCAAAGAGCACCGTGATATGATGAATCATGAAAACCTTGACAAAGTATAATAGGAAGCTCAAATGATAAACAAAATGCAAGAGCACCAAAAGATCACAACAAATTTCAAATATCCTTTGTCATAGGATCAATAGGTGGATGGGATTGATGTGGTCTAATTTAGGAAGGATACATATTGTTAAGACCAAGGATGGTGGATAGATTAGGTGATTGACATGACTTAGGATGCTCAAAACTGATTAAAACTTATAGTACTAATGGATATTGTTGTTAGGAACCAGCTGAATAGGGACATGCTTGATGCCATGACATAAAACCAAGACACACCCTAAGGATAGACCTAGGGCCTTGGGGGCTCATCGATTGATGACCTTGCCTATGTGAAAGTGCAGAGACCTCATAGTTCAAAAAAATGTTGATGACTGACCATGGAGAAAAGAAAAAAGAGGGAAATGGAGACTTTGATGGATGACAAAGACAAGATAGAGAAATGCCTTAGGGGTAGATCAAATGATTAGCCTTGACTATGTGAAAGTGTAGAGGTAACATCATTTGAAAAAAATGGATGAAAGATGATAATATGAGACCTAGTGATGACCAACATGGTGAAACACCCTAGATGAGGACACACGACTGACAAACAACACCAATATATAGGTGACAAAAAGCTCAGATTTAGGATAAAACCTCAGGACTTTGGATATTCAATTTGAATCATCAAATTCTCAATCAAAATATACCAAGCAACAGATAATAATATGTCAGTGGGAGGATGGAGATGATAGGATATGAGGATAGGATATGCAGATAGGACAGATTAAAGCATAAAGGAAAATATGATGCAAGTTAGATAATGATTAATCCCTCTATGAATGGCACCTATTAATAGGTTTTCACCAAACGTACTTATCCAAGGTGCCACCAAGGGTGGTTTTCACCATAGGGCACATTATTTCTCTTTACTATTTTTGGATTTTTTGACTTTTTTATTTATTTTTGTATTTTATAGGTAGGATAACCTAGCTGACCTAGGTGTAAAACCTTTTAAGGTGCATGATGTTGATAGGCTCTTTCGATGGTCCCCCCTTAGGTGTTGCAAATTTGATATGCCCCAAAACCATATTTTGTAGTGACAACATATGGACCCAACCAATTTTCTTCAAACTTTCCCTTCTTTTCTCGATCTTGTTGTGTATGCTAATTCTCCTTCAAGATTAGATCACCAACATTGAATTGATGGGGATGGACCTTCTTGTTGTAATTTGTCCTAAGATGATGCTAATATACTTGGAGATGATTGTAGGCCTTGATGCATTTCTCATTCAGGAGTTCAACCTGACTTAACTGTACAAATTAAGTATCTTCATCATTGATTAAATTATTTAGATAGATGCAAAGTGATGGGATCTTGACTTCAATCGGCAATATAGCATTGATGCCATAAATGAGGGAATAGGAGGTAGTGCTAGTAGGTGTGCGGATGGATGTGCGATATGCCCAAAGGGTGGGGTTAAGATGGAGGTGCTAATCTCGACTAGTGTTATCAACAACATTTTTTAGGATTTTGATAAGGGTCCTTTTGGTTGCTTTAGCTTGTTCATTACCTTGTGGGTAATAGGGAGTTGACAAATGATGTTGGATATTGTAGGTTTTGCAAAGGCATTTCATATACTGGTTTTTGAAAGGATTTCCATTATTGTTGATAATGGTGGAGGGAATACCATATCTATAGAGGATATGGAAAATGATGAATTTGGAAATCTGAATACCTATGATTTGGGAGAGTGGGATTGCTTCCACCCTCTTAGTTAAGTATTCAGTGGTGGTGATGATGAATGTGTGATTGTTGGATGAAGGAGGATAAATATTTCTAATTAAGTCGGAACCCCATTGTGAAAAAGGCCATAGTGCAATGATAGGCTACAAATAATGTGCAAGAGCATGGATGAGATATGTGTGCTATTGACAGTGTATACACTTCTTCATGAACTCACAAGTGTCATGCTCCATACTGGGCTAGTAATATCCTGCCTTGAGAATTTTCTTTGCTAAGGCCATCCCATTAGAATGAGACCCACAGGCACCCCTATGCACTTCATTTAATGCAACATGAGATTTTTATTCACTGAGACACCAAAGGAGAGTGCCATCATACCCTCTATGATAAAGTGTATCTCCGACAATTGTGTATCAGGAAGTGCATTGGATAAATGATTTGTGTTGGTTACAAGTAAGGTTAGGTGGTAATATTTTGTCATGTAGATAGGCATAAATGTCATGATACTAAGGTGATTTAGGACCTACAATATCACACAACATTTCATTGTTAGGAATATTGTACACTAGGATTATTAGTTGCTTAACAAGGAACTCATAATCCGTTCGATCTTTAGGCATGTTGATGAGTGAACCTATGGTGGCCATAGCATTAGTTGCCTTGTTCTATACTCTAGGAATCTACTCAAACTGAATGAAGGTGAAATACTTCTTGAAGTCATCCACCATGCATTTATAAGGAAGTAGCTTATCATCCTTGGTTTGAAACTCGTCACTGACCAGAATTGATTAGAGCTTCATATTCAACAATATTATTCATGCATTGGAATGCTATCCAGAATGAATTCAGAATGTAATCACCTTGAGGGGTGACAAAGAGAATGCTCACACCAGCTCCATTATGTGTATATGACCCATCAAAATACAATATCCATATATCTGATTCTGAAACTATGAGGACCCCTTCACCGGGAAACTCTTCTATTAATGGATATGCATCTACCAAGGGAGCATCGTCAAATTGATCTACTATCACTTGCCCTTTAATTACTTTACGGTCCACATATTCTATGTCAAACTTGCTAAGTAGCATAACCCACTTGTCCATATGACCAATTAATGACGTTATTGATAATAGGTATTTGAGTGGTTCAAATTTTGATATGAGCTTGATAGGATGACTAAGCATATAGTGACACAACTTCTGTGAACTAAAACCAACTACTAAGCAAGCATTTTCCATAGGTGAATAATTAAGCTCATAGCCCACAAGTGTACAAATGATGTAATAGATGGTGCATTCTTTGGAGAACTCATCATGTTGTGGTAGCAATGCCTCGAGAGCAACTGATGTGGTTGAGATATATAGCAATAGTGGCTTACCAGGAATATGAGGCATTAGAATGGGTAGATTGGATAGGTACTCCTTGATCTTTTCAAAGCCTTCTCAACACTCTAGATCCCATTTGAAGGTGATGTATTTATGCAAAATTTGTGTAAATGACTGGCATTTATCAGCAAGTTGGGCTATGAAATTACTGATAGAAGTTTTCCTTGCATATTTCTTAATTGTTTGAGAGTGCAAGGTAGGGGCATTTCCATTATTTCCTTGAATTTCGCTGGATCCACTTCGATGCCCCTTCTAGATATTATGAAGCCTAATAATTTTCTAGATGTGAGACCAAACACACACTTTTTTGGATTTAGGCACAACTTGTATTGTTCTAACCACTCAAAGATTTTCCTTAGGATCATGGGATGATCTTCTCTTGTCTTGGACTTCCCTAGTAAATCATCAACACAATCTTCCATTATAATATGGATGAAGTCATGGAAGATGATTGTCATTGCACGTTGGTAAGTTTCCCCCTCATTCTTGAGACCAAAGGGCATGATATTGTAACAGAAAGTGCCCCAAAGGGTAGTGAATGCAGTCTTATGCTGGTCTTTAGGTGCAATTCTAGTATGATTATAACTAGAAAAGCCATCCACAAGGGATAGCATAGCATGTCCTGCTATAAGATCTACCAATATGTCAATGTTAGGAAGTGGGAAATCATCTTTTGAGAAAGCCTTATTAAGATCTTGGAAATCTGTATAGATTCTAATGTTCACATTTGGTTTAGCCATAAGGACTATGTTGGATATCCAATTGAAGTAGTTAATAGGTATGATGAGTCTAGCCTCCAATAGTTTTTCTAGTTCTTTCTTGACAAGTAGGGCTACCTAGGGATGCATTTTTTGAGCTTCTGTTTAATTGATTTTGCATCTAGATGGAAATCAAGATGGTGTACAACCAATGTGGGATCCAATTCTAGCATATATGAATAGGGCCATGCAAGTTAATGATCCCTTCCTTTAGCAGAGGTAGAATGATAGGATACTCTTCCTCTAACAATGACTTAGCTACATAGGTGATTTTGGGCTCTTCTTTTGTTCCTAGATTAACTTCTTGTGTTTCCTTGATCAAAATGGAAGACCGTTTAGATAAATGAGCTCCCAAAAGGGGAAGATGAAAATCCCCATCTTCTAGTGCCTGATCAAGGTTTTCACTATTAGATACACCCTTTATTTTTACTTTTGACGAGTCAAGAAGTGCCTCAGATAGGTTTTCACTGGATGACCCTTTTTTGTTTTGTTTCTTTTTTCTTTTGTAGTTAGGGTGTTCATCTTTCCCCAATCGCATAATATGTACGTAAAAATCCTTTGAAGGAAAAAAGTCTACAGGTGCGCTCCCTCATAGGTCCCAATCAATAAGGTCGGGGTGATGGAGGGATAGGCTAATGGAAAAGATAGATGTGGAATCAAAGAGGGAAGGGAGGTCAACATCATCATATGAGAGTATGATGGCTTCTTCTTCAGGTATTTCCATGAGGAAATCATTATCTGAGTTGACATTATTTGAGGTGTTAGTGGATGGTGCAAGACCTTTTTTCTTTTTGTCATAGCCTAAGCCCACATTTTTAGGTTGCATAGGTGTCTCAATGGGCTACAATATTCCATGTTCCTTTATACCAAGACCTCCCCCTTGATAGTTGTATTTATCTGCTAGCTTAGATGCACGGGAATAAACCTCTTGGAAGTATTCAATAAGAGGAGGTGATGGTTTAGGTTCTTCTTTGTAGACCCATTGACTGATGTCTTCATTTGTCTGATCTTGTAGTGTTCCTAGGGACTAAAAGGTGGTAGAACCCATGTTATTAGAGTTGATATTTTTGCTCTTCACTTCTTCCTTCAGTGCTAACTGAGAAGGTTGTACATAGGTGCGAGGAGATGGGGGCATGGTTGCCATGTTAAGAGGTGTACACATCTCATATTATCCACAACCTTTATCAATGATCTGGACCTTGGTGATGGTGGATTCAAATGTAGTGGATGGAGTGGATAATGTGTTGGATGATGAATTGGAGGATGGATTGGAAGGAAATTCCTTAGGTGCCCCCACTTCAACTCCTGGACTATAGTGGGAGTGGGGCAAAGAAGCCTCTAGAGTACAATAGTACTAAAAAGGCTGAGGGTCTGCATGGACAATTACTTCAACCCCGTTATATGGGAACTTCAGGCATTGGTGATAGGTGGATGGAATGGCCTATATGGCATGAATCTATGGTTGTTTGAGGAGAAGGTTGCATGGTAGATCTAGATAAAGGATGTGGCAAGTAGTGTACAACAAATTGGGACCAACCTGAATAGGAAGAAAAATGATATCTTCTGAGTCCCTTTCTACATTATCATATGCCTTTATTGTAATGGTTTGATTATCCACGTCAGCATGAGTATACCCTACCTATTTTATAAAATTTAAGGTACAAAGATTGAGGATAGAGCCATTATCTACCAAGACCCGTTTTACCTTATGGTGGGCGACAATGACCTCAATGTGCAAGGCACATAACTTATGGGATGAATCGATCGACAACATATCATTTTGGCTGAATCATAGTTGATAAGTGGATGAAAAATTTCCCACTAAAGTTTGGAAATTGGTAGGATCAATATCGTTGGGAACGTGTGTATCATGCAGAGATTTTATAAGGATCTCTTGGTGGACTGGGGAAGACTTAAGCAAATACATAATGGATATTTAGGTTGGAGTCTTATGAAGATGGTCAAGGATATTGTATTGTGAGCTCACAGGAGATGGTTGAGATGAAGTGGAAGGCTTGAGAACTAATATGTGGGTGCAACATGTGGTAACAACACATTGAGGGTCTTTTCCTTTGACATGAATCATATACACATGTGGCTCCCCTTGATTGATGCACATAACAATGTTGTCATAATTATATGGCACAAATTTATAACTGATATTATTAGTGTTGGTATTCTTGTTGTTATTACTAGACCGAGGGTTAGCATTTGAGGTGTTGGGACCCTGATTGCATTTAGGGAAGGAATTTTGATATATCTACAATTGAGCATTGGATGATGTATCTTGATTTGCATCCACTACGATATCACCTCAATCTATAAGATCTTGGATATAAGTTTTAAGTCCTTGACATTTATTAGTGGAGTGACTTTAATCTTGTGAAAATCACGATACTCATTTTCTCTATACCAAGCAAGTTTGGGCTTTGGCTTATCAAAAGGCTTTGTCATAGGATAAGTGATTGAATAATTTGCTTGAAGCAGCCTCTTGAAAACAACATCTAAAGGTTCTCCCAAGGGATTGAATGAGTGCTTATTATTCCCTTGATTGTATTGATTGGACTATGGGGGAGGATGAGGTGCACCATGTGGTATAGATATAATGTTGGCTAAAAATTGTGGATTGGGGACATACTGTGTTCTTTGTGAAGTATTAGATACTTGGATGTGTTTGGTATCATTGATGCCATCATTGATAGTGTTTTCTTTCTTATTCTAGTAGCGGGATTTATTACCATATGATTTATCTTTATCTTGGTTAAAATCTTAATTTGGCCTTTAGAAATAAGCGCTCTCTTGATGAGAGTGTCCTTCTCAATGACTTCAGAGAAAGTGGTAATGAATGGAGGCATAGTTTACGAGCCAATTCAGGGTGGGCATTGGAAACAAAGATGGTTACTAAAACTTTCTTGTTGAGATGGGATTTTAGCTGACTAGCCAAGGCTCACCACCATTGCAAGTAGATTGCAAATATTTCTCCCTCACGTTGGTTAACTTTTAGGAGATCTAAGGTATCAATTTCCTTCTCGAGATTGAAGGAGAAGTGTGCAACAATTTTTTTTTGACAAATCCATAAAGGAAGAAACTGACCCCTTTGGGAGACACATGAACCAATCTAGAGCTTGCCCCATTAGGCTTCTAGGGAACAATCATAGAAGGTAGTTTTCATTATGAATAACTTCCTGACAATGTGTGTAAAATTCCTGCAAATCATTTCTGGCATCTCCCCTTCCCCTATCTTTATCAAATTTTGGCATTTCGAAATGTTTAGGAAAGGGGATGAGTGAAATGGAGGGATCAAATAGATAAACGAAAATATCTTCAAATTTGAAGGACTTCTTGGATGGGGTCCCCATTTGCAAGTCTTTTAGGATGGATTTCATATCTTCCAATTCTTTATTAATTAGTACTGAGGAGGAAGGACCTGCTGAATTGGATTGACCATATGGGAGATATTGTTGATGTGAGGGTGGTGGAGGCAGAATGGACTGACCATATGATGCGGAGATGGATATGAAGGGGTTTTTTAGTATTGGTTAGGATACATGGATTGAGGATTGGAATAAGATTTTTGGTATGATGGTAGGGTTTGATAATATAATGAAGAGGCACCCTACTAATATGATGGTGGCTATTGGGAGTAATATGGGTTGAATTGGTAATTGTAAGTTGTTTGTTGTTGGGAAGCATATGGAGTTTTTTGTGGATTGGATTGCTAGTAGTAGGTATTTTGCTGAGATTTTTGGGGATTCATGTGAGATGATTGTTGCTACGATTGTTGTGGATTATAGTAATAATAGTTGGGATTGGGATTGGATGTAGTGATTTGCAGATAATAAGTGCTTTGAGGATGATATAGGTATTGGGAAGCAAGGTTACATGGAATTTGTTGGGAGGATTGTTGTGGTTGTGTCAAGATTTGTGAGTGTTGAGGGGGTTGTTGGTAGGATGGTGGTTGTTGTTGAGTAGGTCAAGATGGGATTTGAGATTGGTGAGATGTTGGTTGATAAGATGGGATTTGTTGTTTAGGAGGTTCTTGATAGGATGGTGTTTTTTGTTGAGGAGGGACCTGAGATTGATGAGGAGGTTGAGATGGATTACCCTATGGTTGGTGCAAAGGTGGTTGTTGATGTTGTGGTAGAATTTGAGTTTTTTGTGGTGGTTATTGGTGAGGTGGTTGTAATGGTATTTTCTACGGATTACCCTGGGACTGATGCAAGGGTAGGAGATTTCCTTGAGGTCGATGTTGGAATGTAAACAGAGGTGGTAGTAGGTTTGATGTGTGTGTGGGACTATAAGGTGCAGGTGGTGTAGTCAAAGGATTATAAAAATTTCCCACTGTATTCCCTGAAAACTAACTCGAATGATTTGATGGGAGAGGTGGAGAGGATGGAATAAGGGTTGGACCTTGTGGGATGTTCATGCCTTACAGATTGGGGGAACCTTGCGAGTTACCAAGACCATGAGGATTGTTAGGATTAGGACCTTTAGGATTTTTAGGATTGGGTGCAACACCGATTACTGAAATCAGGACGTGGGTGGGTGGAGGCTGATAACACACGTCATTGCCAAGTCTCGGTTAGTACCATGTGTCTTGTGGCGTGACCTGGGGGACTTTTGGAACTGATGAACTGGGATTTCCCTACAAATTATGTGGATCTTCTAGCAGAGGAGGGCATGTAATATTGACATATTTCAATAAATCAAACCCCGACGGTTGCTTGATACCCTTCATGAGTAATGTGGTGAGGATTCTATCCCCACGCTCATCGAGAAGATGATTTATCATTTGCACATTAGTAGGATTGTTAAGATATTCCTCAATTGTGAGCTTAGGTTGGTTAAGCATGCTTTCCTCCAGGGGAGATTGGGTATGGATCTCCTTGTTGGATTGCGATGAACCACCATTGGTGGGTTGATCCTGAGAAGGTTGAGGTTGAGCACCTTGGGACTGTTGTTGTTCCATGAGTTTCTTTGCCTGAGATCAGGTAAGGGGCATGAAAATGCAAAACAACCAAATGACTAAGATGAAACTACACCCTAAGATGTACTTAAATGATGTCCTAGATAATGACTAAGAGAATTTATAAGATGATAGACCAATTGATTGGATGATCGCTAGGATAATGATAGATTGATGATGGGATTTGATCAAGTTGGATTGATTGATTGGATTGGATTGTTGACTGGATAGGATGATTGATTGGATTGGATCAATAGGATTAACTTTGAACCAAGTTTAGGGCCTTAACTTGATGATGTGTGGTGC
The DNA here is from genome assembly GCA_007258455.2 of Sequoia sempervirens. Taxonomy (NCBI): domain Eukaryota; kingdom Viridiplantae; phylum Streptophyta; class Pinopsida; order Cupressales; family Cupressaceae; genus Sequoia; species Sequoia sempervirens. Next base: position 419,863,641 of record VDFB02075321.1, on the reverse strand, counting down.
TGATGATTGGATTGGATTATAAAAGAATGATCATGGCATTAAATATACCTTACAATGAGAGGAGATTGATAAGAATGCAGAGGATTACTGACTTAGGTTGGATGATGATGATTAGGGTCAGTTACCTCACCCTATTGGATAAAAATTCCTTAAAACAAATTCTGAAAGATCTAGATTGATAGACCGATTACGAATATACAATCTAGGGATGTCCTAAGATGAACCTATGTGATTTGATTGAGGATTAGATGACTTTTGAAAAATGTAGATGGACTAAAATGAAAATTACAGGCAAATGGATGGTGATAAAAAAATTGATCACAGGAACAAACTAAAAAAAAAACATGCTCTCAATGGCCCAAAGGATTAACTCTCGGGTTTTTTTTATGGAAGTTGGATTCGCCTTTGTGTATAATAGGTTCACCCCTCCAGGTAACAAGATCACCTATCTCAAGGTTGAAAGAATCACCTCTCTAAATCATAGGACTATGTATATCTTCTTACGTATGGATGGAATTCATGGGACCACCAAACTAAGTAACAGGATCACCTAAATCCTAGATTCTCAAAAAGAAATAGGAAGGCATGGGAAATGATATCGCCTATCTAGGGTTTGGGATTTCCACTTTCTTTAGATATATAGATAGGGACAAGAATGCCTATCAAGGTAATGACTTCACCTATGGGGATGATGGGATCACTTGTTTCTTTAGGTGTACAGGTTGGATATGGTACAAACTAGGTATGGGATCACCTATCAAGATAGTAGGATTTCCTATAACTTTGGGTGTATGTACAAGATGGTATGAAATGGACACAGATTCACCCCTGTGGAAAATAGGTTCGCCTATTCTAAGGGATGGAAAAACATGGATAGTATTGATCAGACACATACTCACCTATGGGGATAACAGGATCACCTATTTAGGGAACAGGTGGATGTAGGGTCTCCTATTGAAGAGAACCATAAGCAAATTCACCCTTGATAAGAGTGAGTTCACCTAAAGGTTGACTAGATTGGACTAAGACAAAATCATCCATTCTAGGGTAGGATTTCCTATCCACAATGTAAGTTCACCCCTGTGAGAAGTGAACTCATCACTAAAGGCAGGGGTAGACTATGGAAAAGGAATCAAACACATCAAACAAAAAGTAGAGGGTTGGACCAACTTGGATTGATTACAAGCACTAGTATATCACAAGAAAATACTCTAGACAACACAAGCCTAAAATTAGTATAAAAGGTTTGCTAACTCGAGTAGGCCCACCTTAATACTTCGTGATACCAAGGTGGTTCTTTGGATCATCCTTTCTCATGAAGGTGGATAGCTAGAGATTCGGTGGCACGAGGTCATCAATAGACACCACGGGCTCACCTTCACTCTCTCACTCGGGAACTATCATAGTTCACCATGAGTATTTCTATCTCAACCTAAGGGAGTACTTGGTGAGTAACTTTGGGGTGCCATCCACAATCCTTACACTACACCAAGCCGCGACTGAACACGGGTCTTTATCTAGGCTGAACAAGCTATCTAGTGCATCATTGATACACTAGGAGGGTGTGTGAGGCACAACCATGAACATCATCCTGTCACAAGTGTGCATCGAGAGCCCCAACAAGGTACTGGAAACTCAGACCAACCTTGCACACCTTATCTAGGTATCATCCTAGCTTTGACACTTTGCTAGAAATTACATGATTAGATTTGAGTACAACTTTGGCTCTCGCCCCTTTATATATCCCACTGGTAACATGTGGTCAAGATTGTCCCTTGGGTGATGAAATCCTAGGGAGGTCTCACTAAATGGAAGGAAATACTAGACGTTTCTGCTAGTCCCCAAGCTCACACCTAATTCAAGGGCAGAGCATACACGTACTAGTACTCCCTAGGTAGACTGAACTAGAATGGAATGAGTTACAATTTTTGGTCACCCAGAATCACTGTATGGTGCAAGGGGAGTGCATACGTCAACAACCCGCTCCCAAGCACGACAAAAAAATTAATTGACCCTCTAATTAAGTCCAAGTTTGCCTAAATTAGTATGAAAAAAAAGACACAGACAAATTTAATCTAGGAGTCTTTAACCAATCATCCTGCAACAAATGTGTTAGTAGTTTTGACCTTTGATCTTGGACAAATGATTTGTTGCACAAACGTTAGTAAAATCTCACAATCACAAACAAATGAGTGAGTGGATTAGTATCCAAAACATAAATCAAATAAAATCTCAAATTGAGAAATTGAATGTTCTGGATTACCTCAAGTCTGCCTCTGCATAGATCAAGTTCACCTTTCATCTAAAGAGGGAGGATTGTATTCACCTATTGGATGGAGAGGCGTATACGCTTATTCCTCTGTAATTTGAGAAGATTCACATTTCCTTCAACAGGTTCGCCCATTCAAGTTGTCCTGAGCGTATTCACCTCTAAAATAGTTGTCTGGGATTAGTGGATGTAGGTTTTCCCTTTATCCAGAAGGGTGAGAGCGAGTTCACCTATCTTTACTATAGGTATGCCTCTGTGTCAAGAGGATTCACTCATTGGGGGTGGATTCGCCCTTGTGTGTGAAACCCGAACCTGCAAAATTTTAAACAACTAACAAATGTGAAAGAGACCTATGACATGGGTCCCACCGGGCATGTCAAAAATATGTGCAAGTGGAATTCCTATTATAAAATGCAAAAAAAATGGAATGCAAGTGAGGAAAACATTGACAATCACCTCAAGATTGGCCTAAGTTAAATTCAAATAAAACACAAGAAAATGAAACCTTTTACCTTGCTTGAATTGATGAATTGGTTGGCCCTTTTTGATGCTTGATTGTGTGCTCCTTTGAAAAAATGGCATGCAAGTGTGCTCAAAATGAAACTAGTGATATGGAGATTGCAATGGTGGATGTGGGTATTGGATTGGATGTAATATGTATGCTTTCTTGATTGCTAGAGAGTGATTGCTTAGTGATGGTCAAATGAGGGAAATTCCAATACTTTAAGGAGAAGTGCCTCTAAACCAATGGATGGTTGAGATGCATCCAAGGTGGAGGAAATCAAGGGATAGGGTGAGTTGAGAACTCACAAGCCCTCTCATGTTGACACATGGATGGTGAGGTGGAAAAGGGGAGATGAGGTGGATATGATGTGGAAAAGGAAAGTCTTGTCTCATCTACCAATATTATGGGATGATGTGACAATAGACGAATTTTAAATTCTTCTAAAATGTTTCTTGGTTTTGGAGATTTGACCTTGGGATTGGAAGAGGAATTTTAAATTAGTCCTTTATTCCTCCAAGGGTGTTGGAAAAATAAGGTGGAATTAAAATTTTCATATAGGATGCATGGGGGAAATAAAAGGAATTTTAAATTCCTTAGGAGGAGACGACTTCTCCAAATGAAGAAATAATTTAATGAAATTTGACTAAGGACACATGCCATAAATGGCATGAGGATTAGGCTAGGCTTAATTAGTGATTAATGTTGTGCAAATGTAGGATTAGATGGGGATAATGAAATATTAGAGGCAAGTGGGAGATTATAGAGGAAGTAGCCCTAATGATGATTAGGGATGTGCACACCCTAATCACAAATTAAATAGATTAATTTGGATTAAAGAGGATTATGGAGGATGTGACATGAGGAGAGAGAAGAAGATGAATTAAAAATTGATCTAATTAATTTAGATAAAGTGACTAAATTAAATAAATTAAGGTATTTATTTAATTTAGAGATGAATGGGATAAGGTATTCAATTGATTAATTTGATACCGTAAAGGAAATTAGACTAAGATGAAATATTAATCAAATAATTAATTATTTAAGTAATGTGGGTTAGGGATGCAAGATAGAAGAATGCAAGGGTGAATTTGACCATATGGGAGTGGTCAAATTTAGGTTTCTACATTTTCCCCCTCTTCAAAATATTGTTAGAATAATAGTGTTTCAAAGAAAAATAAAACATAGACAACTGAATAGAAGAAAAGAATGTTAGATAATGCCCCAGTATTGTAGGGAAATGGATAGGAAGGATGAATGGAGAAATATGGTATGGTATGTGTTAGTGTAGGTTTTTTAATATTTATTTTTCCTACACATTATTATGCATACGTTAGGTTATAGGAGACATGTTTTATATGAGGAAAAGTGGCGTAATCCATTGATTACATGTGTCACTCTCACCCACATCTAGGTGGTTGAGTCTCACACCCTCTTTTGGATTTTTGTGCCATCTCAAAAAACCTCTCTCTTGTCTCCTTCTAAGTAGGTTATGCCACATGTTTGGAATTTTCCAAGTAGGAATAACTCCCACCTAATTTTGTTATTTGGGAGTTATTACCCCTCTTGGAATTATATGCCAATATTCAACTATTTATTTAGCACTCACCTCTCCCTCCTATCTAGTCCAGATGAGCTCATATCAGCTCAGTCACTTCAAGGGAATGTTGATACATATTGTATCCTCTCGAGTGTTGATATTAGGAGGACTTCAACATTGAGGTTTTGTGTGAAATTTGAGCCAAAAAATACTAGACCATCGCATCCAGGAGGCTCAAAAACCCCCATTTTCATATATAATTTATCCAATTTGGACAAAGTTGAATTTGGGGCAAATTTTTTTTACCAAGCAACCCCTTGAATGCATTTCAAGGTGATATTTTTCATATATTTTTCCTTCAATTTTTTTTCAAAAAAATTATCTTTTCTTCAGCAGTTTTTTATTGTATTTTTGCTAAAAAGAAAAATCAAAAATCAAAAACTTTGAAAAAAAATTGAAAAAATCTTTTTGAAAAAAAAATGAATTTTTTTTTGGAAAAATTTGAAAAAACAAATTGAGAAAAAAGAAGAAGAAAAAATAGCCTGCATATACAGGTACTGCAAGTTGCAATACCTGTGTAGAGGCAGGTACTCTACTTAATACAGGGTGCGCGACCCCACAGATCAGTACAACGGCTGGTAAAATCCATACCGATAATTAAAAAAAAAACTAGCGAATATAAAATAAGCAACAACCATTTAAATTCCAGTGGGCACTGGGAAATATTTCGAGTGCATCATTAGGAGATTCCTCCTACTGATGATCTAGATTCTTCGGTAAATTTTGTCCATGTAGCCCTAGAGAATATTCTGATCATACCAACAGATTCTGTCAAAGTCGACCAGGGGACCCGCGTTGACTGGTGACAACCAGTTGGCCGTCATATTTACCATAGTAGTTTGCTGATGTCAACAAGACATTATCTTGACGTCAACAGGGCCTTAAATTTTTTTCTACCCCCTCTCATCTGAATTTTTAGTTTTGAAGGCAATTTTCAATAGCTCATAACTTTTTGTCAAGACCTCCAATTTGCAAGCAATTTTCTGTATTTTGGGCTAGAATTTCATTCTCTTCATAGTGGTGCAATTATTTCCTAGTTTTGGTGCTTTTTTTTCTTCATAATTTGCAGATTTTCATAGGTGTTGCTGAGTAATCCTCATTTTTGGACCTTCCGAGGCTCCGTTCAGGCACATACAACAACATTTTTGGGTGCAATTTTTTTTGAAAGTGCATAATTTTTTGTGTACTTCATAGTGGTGAGTTTAGATTGATCCCATTCTATAAGAAAATTGTACTTCCTTTTCTATGGCCTATATTGGGCATTTGTACTTGCGTTGTGAGTGGAAATCAAGACCACTTCACTTGTGTTGTGAGTGGAAATTGTACTTGCACTAAATTATAAAGTGCCACCATTATATTTTTCTTGGGGGGTTTCTTGATTGAGTGAATTTGGGAGAGTAATTTCTTCCCTTTGTTGGATTATGTCTCTTGATTGCTCTATTGTGTGACTAAAGTTGAGGAGTTTAATATGGGAATCAAAACACATCGTGCTATAATAAGGTTAAATTGATGAAACTTTAAGTATTGGTGAGATGGAATCCTAACACATTTTAGGTGGTTTAATCTTTTGACATATCTCTATGGATTGGTTCCTAAACCTTCATCAAAATGGAAGAGAGTTGTGTGGGACTTAAAAAAATGTATATCCTAGGAGTAATTGGTTGTAGTTGTGATATAAATACACAAATGGTCACTAATGGTATTGAGATCCCTCGCGACCTTATGAAAAAACTTTGGGAGATGTATGGAGACTCAAATGAATCTCCATTCCCAGAGGATCTTGTTGTAGATTGTCTTGTTCCACTTGCAGAGCTTCGACCTATTGATGATAAAACAATTGAAACACTTTCTGATTGGGAAAGGTATGGTAGTTTTGATGAAATAGAACCTTCTCCTCTAATAGAGACATGTATTAAGACTTTAGTTTCTATGGCTCCTAATCTAGATTTAGAGGGTTCATCTTCATCATCTATGAGTCAACATCTTGAGGCTAAGGGCTCTTCTATTCCAGCATTGGAAAAATCATCTAGTTCATCATGTTTTGAGAACAAAATAGGGGATGATAGGTGTAGTCAAATGACATGCACTAAGATCTCATCTCCTTCATTTCATATTGCAGTTGGGAAGGAAGATCGTCAATCTCAAGTATACACCTCACATTTTTCCTCCGATGTTCCTTCGGCTTATGTACACACTCAGGCATCTAGTGTGGACTTTTGAGGAGATTCAGTATGGTCAAGTGAATCTTGGTATTATTCCAACTAAGGTTCAAGAGGCATGTGTTGAGACTTCATCTCCTATATCACCTATTATTTTTTATGATAGTGGTATTGCTACATCCATGGCTTCTATTGATTCAGTGTAGTAGGAAATTCATGGTCTTCCATACATAGCTACTTGGAATGAGTACTTGACATACATTACAGACTTGTTTGTGGAGTCTTATATTGCAGATTTGGGAGACAATCGATAGAATTCATCTTCTCTTTGATGGAGATTATCCTTCTTCAGTTGTTGTGAGAGAACACTTTGAACCTCTTGTTCATTCTCCACATGATCATTCTTTGTAGTTTTGCATGAGTATGGATACTTTTGGACAACATTTATAGGATTCTTCTTTATCTTCAAAGGGTATATTACTATCTTTGGATTGTGTTCTATATTCATCTCCACTAGGTCTTGGATTTTCATGTTCTACAGTGTGGCCTAGAACACCTGATTTGATGGTGACATCTTTCGGCATCAACATGGGGACACCTAAGTAGAGTTAAGAGACATCATACATTTTCATCATTCTTCCTTCATATTCATTTTAGGAATGGGAAGATATCCTACATGCATCCTTGGTTTTCTTTCTTCCTGTAAGAGATGGGGACCAACCACATTCAAGGCCCCAAGTCACGAAGAGCCAAGAGCAGAAGACTGCCCTAACTTACTTCAACTTAATGGGGTGTTAGGAAATGCAGGATGAGAATGATGAGGACTATAAGGTCCTTCAATCACTCTATAGACCCAAAATACAAAATGAGGCTAGGTGAGCCAGTTTTTGGGTTCAACACTATGCCTCAGGGAGCTCTCTACCCAAGGATAGAAGTGTAGTCCTGGGACGACAGCATGGTGCACTAGCGTCTCTCAAGTGTGCTAGCATTCATGCAACCAGAGGACTAAAGAGACAAGGTTGAACTCTAGGAAACATGCTAACAACCCATCTAACTTCTTCTAAAGGGCCAAAAAAATGTTATGAAGTAGACACGATATGCTCTAATATGATAAAGTAAATACACAAGAGTTAGGGTGGCAAGAATGATCTCACAAAGGAATTTGTTTGCCAGCTAGCCCTCATAAGCATTTCCACCTACATATAAAGTAGAGGAAAATTGTTGGGTGGCTGTATAGGGTCCTACCTTAGCTAGACCCCCATTTAGGTGTTTCCACCTCCACAGACAACCAATAAATCGAGTATGATAAAGAAAGAAAGTAAAGTAGAGAACACTAAAACTTTACAAAACAATAAATATGCTTACTCAATCAAGTAATAGAGGAGAGGAGTGGGAAGCTTACCACCTCCACCAAGAGCACTCAAGGATAATGGGGGAGAAAATGAGAGTACTTGAGCCTCTGTTGCAATGGTGTTGCCCCACATTTTCTCTACTGAAGTGATGGAGTGAAGTTGTTGCTACTATGGAGTGGAAAAGTGCTGCTAAAAGTGCTTGGGAATGCAAGAAGTGAGTACAAGAGAGTGTGTAGAAGTTTAGTTGAAAGCTTAGAAGATCTGAAATGCATGTAGGAGGGAATTTGAAGGAAACATGAAGAAAATGGCCATATTCGAGTTGGTCGGCCGAAGAGGGTGTTACAAGTCTACTGGCAATGAGAAGTGTAATGCTTCTATAGGCTCTAACCGTAAGAATCTATCAGGGACGTAAGTGCACCATGCAAACATCTACGCACCGCGTGGGTTTCCTTGAAAAAAAATCCTCTACCAACACTCAAAATAGGTTCCAAGTTGAATGAAGGTAGTGGAATTATGTGGAATTTAGCCTTTGAACTTGGTTTTCTAAAGTGGAGAAAAGCAAAAGGGGAATTTGTGTAAGGGGTGAAAATTCACTCCTATACATTTTTCCCCCACTTTAGTGAGCATGAATATTGATGAGTGCTTTAGTAAAGTAGATAGAAGAAGAGTAGGGTTAGAAATGTATACCTAAACTATCAAGGAAGTAGACCATGATCTGATGAACTTGAAGGTGCAAGGCAAGCGAAAGACTTCATAGCTTCTCAAAACTATGAAGATGAAGAAAGAAAGCATCTTACAGGCCCATAGACCTGCAAGGAGGCAACCACCAAGATCTCTCACATGAAGGATTCCCCATAAAGTAAGCGCCTTACAGACCTGTGAAGCTGCAAGGAAGGTGTCCTCTAAGAACTCTCACATGGAGGATACCTAGGAAGCATCCCCCAAGATCTCTCACATGGAGGAAGCCAGGAAAGCATCCTACAGACCTGTAGACCTTCAGGGAAGGTGTCCTTCAAGTTCTCTCCCATGAAGGAAGCCCAAGAAATTTCCCTACATACCCGTAGACCTATAGGGGAGCCACACCCAAAATCTCTCACATGGAGGAATCTCAAAGGAAGTGCCTTATAGGCTCTTAGACCTACAGGGAGGTATCCCCAAAGATCTCTCACATGGAGGAAACCTAGAAAAGTAGACTCTGTAGAGTCAAGAAGTAACCACATAGGCAAGTAAGTGGATAGTCGTGCAGATTGTCAATAATTTGGAAGACTTTCAAAGGGATCCCTTGGCAACCCATCGTGAAGAAGGGGTCCACTCAAGGGATGCACAATTTGAAAGCAGATGTTTTCTTTCTCAAATCCATCCATCATCAAGGGATCCTTTTGAAAGATGTTCACTTCATCAAGGAATTCAAAAGGAAGAATATGCTCCCAAGCGAGGGGAAGTTCAAAGTTGTTCCTACTTCAGAGGAAGGTTTTCAAGTTCCTTCTTTATAAACCCATGATGAAGTAAACATGTTCCATTAGGGTTCCAAGTTGAGAATGTGATTCTAAAGAAAGGTTTGTGAAGATTTTTGAGGAAAGATTTGTTGGCAACAAATGCATTTTTTGAAAATCAAAATTTTGAAGAAAGGCGTTGTCACACATGAGAGGGACAACCCAAGCAAAGAAGAGAGAAAGATAAAGAGAAAGAAAAAGAGAAAAACAAAAACAAAGGGCACAGGGGTAGCCTAATATTTTAGGGTTAGAATTACTCATAAATATATATATATATACATATAGTGTATAAATGAACTATCATCAACCCCCTACTATATTAGATCATGTGAAGAATGCATAAGAAGACAAAGTAAAATAAAAAAAATTGGGTCAACATGGAAGGGAAGCCTAAATGCCCTCAATGCTTTGCATCATCCCCAATTTATCAAAAATCAAGCACAAACATGGAAGAATGGTAATACAAATAGAAGAAGGTTTATGACACAAAAACCATGTCTATATCCAAGCACCAACAAGGGTGATAGGGGTCATCTAGGCACACATAGCACAATCACAGGGGAACACATCATAACAAACACAAACACTTAATCTAAAGATCAAGAACATGCCTCCTCCTAACACTGATCGACCAAGAGGTAGTTTGCTTCCCACTCTAGATCATCGTAGGGGGAAGGAGGATGAGCCTGTAGTGGTGGGATGTTAAGAGGAGGAGTATCCAACCCTCCTACAATAAAGGCTAAGGAAGAGGGCCCCGCAAGGTCTTCTTCGCTGAGCTCTTGTGGAGTTAGGGTAAGTGATTTCATGAAGATTGCTGACAAGGTTGAAAATTCATCCACATAGTTAAACATTCACCCTATAGGAGTGTCATGTTTAACTTCAATGGATGGAGTAGGTTGCACCCGAGATTCATTACTAGGTTCACTGAATGATTTGGAAGTGGTGACAAACTCAGGGGAAGCCAAGACTAGTTCTGTCACTAGGATATAACAAGTTAGTATAGGACCACCTTGTGAAGAAGGTGGGCTCCTCTTGTGTTCCTTATTATAGGAGGAACTACCCTCCACCTCCTGCTTCTTTGGGGGATGTGAGCTCCCCACAGACAAGGCAAGAGGCATAGAGGAAGAGGAGGAAAGAACCGCAGTAGATACGACTGAGGTGTTAGCCATATCTACAAGCTTCGAGAAAGACAGGAAATCCATAATAGACATTAGTAAAGGTGGATCCATCGTAGGAGAGATGAAAACTTGTACCCCCTTGGGGTCAGGTGCATTCGTACTTGCAGTGGAAGCCAAAAGCGATGTGGAACTAGACTAAAGGGAAGCATAGGGAAGGAGAGAGGGAGACACTACAAGAGGCCCTAAAGTAGGGGTAGTCATCTCTTCTTCCTTCCTCTGTGAGGTATATTTCTCAGTTAGAAGATCCTTTCGCTGATGCTTGCACTCATGCGCAAGGCGGTTTCTACGACTCTTTGAGCTAGAGGCCAAAGGCTGCAAAGGAAAATAAATCTCTTGCTCAACCATGTGAACCTCCACTACAATTGTCTATGGTGGAGGAACAAATTCTTGTGTAGGAGCAGGAGAAGAAGGTTGAGAAGCAGCGGGGGGAGTTGCTCAAGAGCCTCGGCAATGGGCCTCTTTTCATTCACTGCTTTGGGAGCTAGAGCAATAGGAGGCCGCGGAGGTCAAGACAAAGAGGAATCTCCACAAGAGACCTTTTCCTATTATACTGAATAGGTCTAGGCTCCATGGGAAGAATAGGAAGTTTGAATGCAAGATGCTTAGGCTTTTGCCAAGCGAGCACCATAGTGTTCTCCCACAAGTGCGGAGTAGAATCTGATGGCACCTCAGTAGGGCAAGAGGAAGCATTAGGCTGAACAATGAAAGAGGAAGAAGGAGGATCTCAGGACCACTTCTCTTCTTCCCTCCTACATGCCTTAGCGACATCAATGTTAGCTTTTAAGCAAGCCCTATGAAATAGCATAAGGCGATAGAGGGTATCTCACTTTCGGCCTCAGGTGCCCTTTCTTATAATTTTGATACATTTGGTACAAGGGGTCCATCCTTAGCAAAAGAGGACCAAAGGGTGCAGGCCAAGAGCAGTCCAAGGAGTAGCTACCACGAGCAATTGGTGGTTTATAACCGGTGTCATGAATTACATGTACAAAACCCTCGTGGATAAATTTTAAGTATTTATGCATGACTGAGGGTACTGCACTCATAGACACTAACCAAGAGATACCCAACTTCACTCTAAAGAGTTTAGACTCAGGGATAATGTCAAATAGGAGCTTCACATATTTAGGTCCAACCAAGACTGACAAGACAATGCTACCCAAAGGGGCACAAAAAACCCGTCATGCGTACGATGGTGCTCACAGGTGCATCATACCCATCTTTATGTAAAAATTTAATCAAAATGATCTCCTCGGTTATGATGTTTACTTGTGATGTCTGATTGATAAGAACACTCACTATGATGTTTGCATTGATCCACACAGGGATATAGAGATGAGATGGTTCCTTGTTAAAACCCATCAACAGGTCCTGTGAAGTGAAGGTTATACCAGTACCACTGTCCATAGGCTACATAGAGGGGATAGGTTGATGCAGGAAGAAGGCCATTATGCACACTAGATGATACTCTTATGGAATCCCCAAAGGCCAAAGGATAAGACAGTGACCCAATTAAGGTTTCATTACGCAACACCTTCGAAACCTTCCAACTATGCTAACTAGGGGTTGTAGGTTGGGTTGTAAGATGACAACCTCACAACACTCATACCTACAACACTCCTAGAATACAAGGAAAGGGACTTTTAGTATCACAAAAAAAAACCAAAATGGTTCATGTCAGGCTCACAAAAAATGTAAGAGAGGGGGACCAACCATGTTCAAGGCCCCAGGTCATAGAGAGCCAAGAGTAGAAGGCTGCCCTAAATTACCTCAACTTAATGGGGTGTTAGGAAATGCAGGATGAGAATGATGAGGACTATAAGGTCCTTCAATCACTCTATAGACCCGAAATACAAAAGGAGGCTAGGCAAGCTAGTTTTCAGATTCAACACTACACCTTAGGAAGCTCTTTGCCCGAGGACGAAAGTGTGGTGTGCTAGAGTCTCTCAAGTGCGCTAGTGTCCATGTGGCCAGAGGACTAAAGAGACAAGGTTGAACTCTAGGAAATAGGCTAATGGCCTAGATAACTACTTCTAAAGGGCCAAAACAATGCTATGAAGTAGACAAGATATGCTCTAATATGATAAAGTAAATACACAAGAGTTAGGGTGGCAAGAATGATCTCACAAAGGAATTTGTTTGCTAGATAGCTCATGAAATCACGTCTACCTACACACAAAGAAGAGGAAATTTTTTGGGTGGCTATATAGGGGCCTTGCTCAGTCAGACGCCTGTTTAGGTGTTTCCACCTCCACAGAAAGCCAAGAAAGTGAGTATGATAAAGAAAGTAAGTAAAGTAGAGAACACTAAAACATGACAAAATAGTAAATGTGCTTACTCAACCAAGTAATAGAGGAGAGGAGTGGGAATCTTACCACCTCCACAAAGAGCACTCAAGCCTAATGGGGGAGAAAATTAGAGTACTCAAGCCTTTGTTGCAATGGTGTTGTCTCACACTTGCTCTATTGAAGCGATGGAGGGAAAAAGTGTTGCTAAAAGTGCTTGGGAATGCAAGGAGTGTAAGAGAGTGTGTGAAAGTTTAGTTGAAAGCTTAAAAGATCTAAAATGCATGTAGAAGGAGAGAATTTGAAGGAAAGATGCAGAAAACGGCCATATTTGGGTCGGTCATCCAAAGAGGGTGTTACAAGTCAACTACCAATGAGAAGTGTAACGCCTCTGTAGGCTCTAGCCATAGGAATCTACTAGGGACATTAGCACGCTGTGTGGGTGTCCCCAACAGGAATTCCTCTGCCGATGCTCAAAATAGGCACCAAGTGGAATGGAGGCAGCAGGATTATGTGTGATTTAGCATCTAAACTTGGTTTTCTAAAGTGGAGAAAGGAAAAATGGGAATTTCTTTAAGGAGTGCAAATTCACTCCTATACACTTCCTAAAGGGAGGAATATTATTCAGCGATCTTAGATCATCTTCAATTGCTTGTGTTGAGCAATGACCAACAATGCAGGAGATTCTATATTAGGGGACTGTATGGTCTCTCTTCTTCTCTCTTGGGAGAGAGTTTTGTCCTACATGTTTTCTCTTTCTCATCTTTTGAGAGCTTTAATCATTGTACATGGGTACCTAACATGGCCTTGTAGCTAGGACCCATCTTGGCATTGTTTCATCGTTTCACCCACCTAAGCTATGCTTAAGGGGGGTGTTAGTGTAGGTTTGTTATTATTTATTTTTCCTACACATTATTAATCATACCTTTGGTTATTGGAGACATGATTTATGTGAGGACACACGGCATAATCCATCGATTACATGTGTCACTCTCACCCACACTTGGGTGGTTGAGTCTCACACCCTCTTTTAGCCTTTTATGCCACCTCACAAAACCTCTCTCATGTCTCCTTCTAAGTAGGTTATGCCACATGTTTGTAATTTTCCAAGTAGCCATAACTCCCACCTAATTTGGTTATTTGGGAGCTATTACCCCTCTTGGAATTATATGCCCATATTCAGCTATTTATTCAACACTCACCTCTCCCTCCTATCTAGTATGGATGAGTTCATATCAGCTTAGTTAGTTCAAGGGAGTGCTGATACATATTATATCTTTTTGAGTGTGATAATATCATCATTTTGTTATTGCACCATATTCCATCATTTCATCTTCATGTTGCTCTTGTGTAGAAGGTTTATCTTGGTTTTGAAGGTGATCCTAAGTGCTTGAGTTCATCAACAACTCTTACAGTATGCCCCCTTGAGAGGGTGAATGGGGAAGAAAAGGGGCCCCGGGTAACTTCTCGATATAGAGACATGGGGGGACCTAGGGGACATGTTGAATTGATGAACTAGGATTTCCCTACAAATTCTACAGATCTTGTGGTAGAGGATGGTGTATAATATTGACATATTTTGAGAAATCGAACCCTGATGGTGGATTGATACCTTTCATGAGTAACATGGCAAGTATTCTATCCCCACTACCATCAAGAAGATGATCTTTCATTCACACATTAGTAGGATTGCTAAGATATTCGTCAACTGTGAGCTAAGGTTGGTTAACCATGCTTTCCTCCAGAGGAGATTGGGTATGGATCTCAGTGTTGGATTGCGATGAACCATCATTGGTGGGTTGAGGCTGAGCACCTTGGGACTATTGTTCCATGAGTTTCTTTTTCTGTGATCGAGTAAGGGGCATTAAAATGCAAAATGGCTAGATGACTAAGATGACACTATACCCTAAGATATTCTTAAATGATGTCCTAAATGATGACTAAGAGGTTTTCTAAAATGATAGATCGATTGATTATATGATTGCTAGGATAATGGTAGATTGATGATGGGATTTGATCAAGTTGGATTGATTGATTGGATAGGATTATTGATTGGATAAGATGATTGATTAGATTGGATTGATAGTATTAAATCTAAAATAAGTTCAGGGGCTTAACTTGATGATGTGTGGTGCTAAAGATTGGATTGGATTATAAAAGGATGATTACGACACAAAATATACCTCACATTGAGAGGAGATTCATAAGGCTATAGAGGATTACTAATGTAGGTTGGATGAAAATCCTAAGCAAGCATGGATGATGATGATTAGGGTTAGTTACCTAACCCAATTGGATAAAAATACCCTAAAAAAAAGTCTAAGGGATCCAGATTGATAGATCAATGATGTCTATGCAATCTATGGATGTCCTAAGATGAACCTATGCAACTTGATTGAGGATTAGATTACTTTTGAAAAATGTAGATGGACTAAAATGAAAATTACAAGCAGATGGATGGTAATAAAAAAATTTTGATTGTAGGAATGAACTCAGAAAATGATAGGCTTTTAGTGGCCTAAAGGATTAACACTCAATTTTTTTTGTATGGGAGGTAGATTTGCCTTTGTATATAATATGTTTTCCCCTCTAGGTAATTGAACCACCTATCTCAAGGTTGATAGAATCACCCCTGGGTGTAACAGGATTGCCTCTCTAAATCACAGGACCACCTATATCTTTTTACATACAGATCGACTTCATGGGATTTTAAAACTGAGTAATAAGATCACCTAAATATTAGATTATAAAAAAGAAACAGGTGTGCACGAGAAACAATATCACCTATCTAGGGTTCAGGATCGCCACTTTCTTCAGATATACAGAAAGGGATAGGAACAACTATTGAGGTAATGAATTTTCCTATGGGGATGATGAGATCACCTATTTCTTTAGGTGTATGGACTGGATATGGTACGAACCAGGTATAGGATCACCTATCGAGATAGAAGGACTGCTTATACCTTTAAGTGTATGGACAAGATGGTACAGACTAGACACGGATTCACCCCTATAGACAAGTTTTCCTATTCTAAAGGATGGACAAACATGGATGGTACAAAATGGACATAGACTCACCTATGGGGATAACAGGATCACCTATTCAGGGAATAGGCAGATGTGAGGTCGCTTATCTAAGAGACTCTTAAGCAAATTTTCGCCTGATAAGAGTGAGTTCACATAAAGGTTGACTAGACTATATTAAGACATGGAATCATCCATTCCAGGGTAGGATCACTTTTCCACAATGAAAATTTGTCCCTATGAGAAGAAAAATCACCACTAAGGGTAGGGGAAGACTATAGCAAAGGACTCAAACACAAAAAACAAAAAGTAGAGGGATCGACTGACTCAGATTGATGACAAGCACTGGTATATCACAAGAAAACACTCCAAAAAACACAAGCCTAAAACTAGTATAAAAGGTTTGCTAACAATATGTAGGCTTACCTTAATACTCTATGATACTAGGGTTGTTCTCTGGATCACCCTTTCTCATGAACACAAATAGCTAGAGATTCAGTGGCATAGGGTCATCAATAGACACCATGGGCTCACCTTCACTCTCTCACTCAGGAACTATCATAGGTCTCCATGAGGATTTCTATCTCCACCTAAGGGAGTATGTGGTGAGTAGCTACGGGGTGCCATTTGTAATCCTTGCACTACATGAAGCCACAACTAAACACAGGTCTCTATCTAGGCTAAACAAGCTATTTTGTGTGTCGTCAATACACTAGGAGGCTGCATGAGGCACAATCATGAACACTAGCTCATCACAAGTGTGGATTGGGATCCCTAGAAAAGTATTGGAAACTCGGACTAACCCTTCATGTCTTATCCAGGTATCACCATAGCTTTGACGCTTTGCTAGACACAACATGATTGGATTGGGGTATAGCTTTGGCTCTCTCCCCTTTATATACCCCATTAGTAACACATGGTCAAGATTATCCCTTGGGTGATGAAATCCTTGGTAGGTCTCACTAAAGGGAAGGAAATACTAGAAATTTCTCCTGGTCCCCAAGCTCACACATAGGGCAAGGGGAGAGCATATGTATACTAGTACTCCCTGGGTAGACCCAACTGGACTGGAACGAGTTGCATTTTTTGGTCACTTAGAATCACCATATGGTGCAAGGGGAGTGCATACGTCAACAACCCACTCCCAAACATGGAAAAAAAATTAATTGAACCTCTAATTAAGTCTACATGTGCCTAAATTAGTATAAAAAAAGACACACAGACAAATCTAATCTAGGGTTCTACAACCGATCGTCATACAAAAAATGTGTTATTAGTTTTGACCTCTGATCTTGGACAAACGATTTTCTACACAAACATTAGTAAAATATCACAATCATAGAAAAATGAATGAGTGGATTAGTGTCCAAAACCAAAATCGAATAAAAGATTAAATCAAGAAATTGAACATTCTAGATTACCTCAATTCTGCCTCTTCGTAGATCAAGTTTGCCTTTATCTATGATGCAAGATTTCCTGTCATCTAAAGAGATGGGATTGTATTTTCCTATTGGATGGAGAAGCGTAATTATTTACACCTCTTTAATTTGAGTAGATTCTCCCTTCCTTTAATAGGTTTTCCCATTCAAGTTGTCCCAAGTGTATTAGCCTTTGAAATAGTTCTCTGGGATTGGTGGATGTAGGTTTTCCCTTTATCCATAAGGGTGGGATTGAGTTCGCCTATATCTATTGTAGGTGTGCCTCTGTGTCAAAAAGATTCACCTTTGTGCGTGAAACCCAAACCTGTAAAATTTTAAACAACAAACGAATGTGAAAGACCCATGACCTGGGTCCCACTGGGCATACTAAAAATGTGTACAAGTGAAATTCCTATTCTAAAATGCAAAAAAAAAAAAGAATGCAAGTGAGGAAAACACTAACAATCACCTCAAGATTTCCCTAAGTTAAATTCAAACAAAACACAAGAAAATGAAACCTTTTACCTTGCTTGAATTGATGAGTTGGTTGGCCCAATTTTGATGCTTGATTGTCTGCTTCTTTGATAAAATGGC
Source organism: Sequoia sempervirens (assembly GCA_007258455.2). Lineage (NCBI taxonomy): Eukaryota > Viridiplantae > Streptophyta > Pinopsida > Cupressales > Cupressaceae > Sequoia > Sequoia sempervirens. Next base: position 419,845,770 of record VDFB02075321.1, on the reverse strand, counting down.
ATGCAAGTGTGCTCAAAATGAAGCTAGTGAGATGGATATTGCAATGGTGGATGTGGATATTGGATTGGATGCAATATGGTCACTCTATGATGCTGCAATAATGGAGGATGCTTGATGGTAAGAAAATGGCTAAGTGTGTGCTTGCTTGATTTCTAGAGAGTGATTTCTTAGTGATGGTCAAATGAGGGGAATTCCACTACTTTTAGGGGAGTGCCTCTAAACCAATGGATAGCTAAGATACATCCAAGGTGGAGGAAATCAAGGGATAGGATGAGTTGAGAACTCACAAGCCCTCTCATCTTGACATGTGGATGGTGAAGTGGACAAGGGGAGATGAGGTGGATATGATGTGGAATAGTCAAGTCTTTTCTCATCTACCTATATTATGGGATGATGTGACAATATAATAATTTTAAATTCTTCTAAAATCTCCCTTGGTTTTGGAGATTTGACCTTGGGATTGGAAGAGGAATTTTAAATTAGTTCTTTATTCCTCCAAGGGTGTTGGAGAAATAAAGTGGAATTAAAAATTCTAGATAGGATGCATCACGAAAATAAAAGAAATTTAAAATTCCTTAGAAGGTGGAGATGACTTCTCCAAATAAAGAAAGCATTTAATGAAATTTGACTAAGGACACATGACATAAATGGCATGAGGATTAGGTTAGGCTTAATTAGTGATTAAGGTTGTGCAAATGCATGATTAAGCAGGATATTGAAGGATTAGAGGCAAGTGGGAGATTATGGAGGATGTGACCCAAATGATGATTAGGGATGTGCACACCCTAATCATAGATTAATTAGGTTAATCTAGATTAGAAGGGAGTATGGAGGATGTGACATGGGGAGAGAGAAGAAGATGAATTAAAAATTAGTTTAATTCATTTGGGTAAAGTGACTAAATTAAATAAAGTGGGGTATTTATTTAATTTAGAGATGAATGGGGTAAGGTATTCAATTGATTAATTAAATACCTTAAGGGACATTTGGCTAGTGTGAAATATTAATCAAACAGTAAATTATTTAATTAATATGGCTTAGGGATGTAGGATAGAGGAATGCGAGGGTGAATGCGAGGGTGAATTCCTCTACATCCTTCTCTTTTAAATCCTTCTTCTTATTATGACTACTATTACCTGGTGTCTTTGCTTCTTTCTTTTCCTCATCTTCAGAGAAATGTTCATTCTTCTGCTCATCTTCTTTCCCTGTTTCTTCATTAGTGACTTATTTTATGTTATCCAGAGGAATAATTATCTCTGGTTGAAAATGAATATGTTGCAAGTATGAAGGTGTTGTCATTGATTTCAACTGGGTGCTATTATCATTGATGTCAACTATGTGTATGGAAGTTGGTTATTGGTTATATATGTTGAGGATATTTAGAAAATTGTAATAAGGATGGTTTGCAGGTTGTGCATGCATAGTTTTCATGTTGAAGAACTACTTTGAGTACATGGAGTTATCTTTATATTTCTATGCATAAAGGTGTGTTAGAGTGAAGTATGTGCTACAATGTTGTCTCTGGTACTTGGTTTCCAAGTGCTTTTGAGAAAATTTGATAAATAGAGAAAATAGTGTCATGTAGGTATTTGGTGTATGCTCTAGGATGGGCTATGTATTTATTTTGGGTTGATTCTATGCTTGTGCGTATTTGAGGTATTTTTCATGGATATTGGTAGTTGAGATATCAAAAATTTATGTTTTTGGATCACCGTACAGTGTGAGATATTTTCACTAGTACATGAATTGTGCATTTTAGTGTGTTTGGTTGTGGTCTAGGAGAAATATATTTTCTTTGCATTTCTCCACATTGTGGTTTTAGGACTTGTGGTTTTGAGAATAAGTTGATAAGGTTGTGATTTTTCTTGGTTCAAGAGGATTCAATATTTGGTGTTCTTGTTGATGAGTTTCAGTGTTATAGTGTATTTTTCAGTGATTAGCAGGGTGATTCAAATGTACAAAATATTCATACTCTTCAGGTGAAGTTTATTGCAAAGGTTCTAAATGGATTTTCAAGTGTTCCTTACTTACTCCAGATCATGTTCAAGTGAAGTTTATTGTCTGAAAATATTGGACTAAGTTAACGATGCATGTGCTTAATTTTTTTTATGTGTTTTGCACAAGTGTTGGCCAACCTTGTGTTAAACACTACTTGTGAAGTTCATAGAAGCATGTTGAGGTGTGTTGGGATGTATTTAGGTCCTCATTAAGATTTTTTTTGGGTTACCCTCATTCTCTTCCACTACGGGAATTCTTTTGTGTCAACCTAATTTGAATTTGTAAATACAAATTGTATATGGATGACCTTGGAAGGGTTTCAAGGTTGAATACATTATAAGTATGAGTTGATATGTGTGTGTGATGTGAGTTCGAGTAGATTAGTGCAAAATTCAAGTGTTGAGTTTGTGAAGGCATTGAGTTGAAGGTATACTCTATCTTTCAAGAAAGTTTGCAAAAGTGTGAGAAATTTGAGGTGGAATATCTAATGCATGGAGATAGTTTTCTCTTTGTAAAAAAATTCTTCTATCTTATTTTTAATTCTATGGTAGTGAGCCCTCATTGGATAGTGTGTTTTGTCCTCGCAGTGAGCCTTTCTGGTAGCGAGCCTCTATATTCAATTTTGGAATTCTTTATATTGTAAGGTAATCCTCACCAGGTTTTTTTCGCTTGTTGGTTTTTCCATGTAAATTTGGTGTTCATGTGTCTATGGTTTTACTACTTTCAATTTCTATGTTTGCATTGAATGATTAAGCACACTAGTAGAATAAGGGTTTTGTGAATGCTTATTGATTTAACTTTTGTTGAGGTTTTGATTGTTAAAATTTCTACAACTAATTCACCCCCCACTCTTAGTTGTCTTGTTCAACAATTGGTATCATAGCAAGGTTCCTTATAGAAGAGCTTAACTGCTTAAGGAAGGTCTAGGTTGGTGAGCAAGATCACTATTGAGTGTCCTAGATTCGATGGCATTGACTATGCATTCTGGAAAACAAAAATGGAAGGATATCTTTCATACTATGGATATGAGATCAAAAATTCTATTTAGAACTAGTATGTTGCTCTTGGAAATGGTCCAAGTACTACTGATGAGATAAAATCACATGAAATCAACAATAAGGCAAGGTTTATTATTGTAAACAGTCTTTCACATTATGAATTAGTTAAATTTATGAATTTGAATACTGCTAAAGAGGTTTGGGATAAACTGGAAAATATGTATGAAGGAGATGAGAAGGTTAAATAAGCAAAGTTGTAAAACATGGATGCACAATTTGAGATTCTATGAATGGGAGAAGATGAGAACATAAAATCCTACATGCAGAGAGTAGATGAGCTAGTAGGTTGAGTGAAAGGACTTGATGCACAAATAGATGAATCCAGGATAGTGAAGAAGGTACTCAGAACTCCCCCTAATATATATAGTGAAAATGTATCTACTATTGAGGAAATTTTGTATTATAATACTTATAGTAAAGATTAGTTGATTGGTACTCTAATCTCTTTTGAAATGAGAAAGCTTAGGTTGAAAAATGGATCAAAGATAGAAACTGCATTCAAGGTTGCAAAGGTGGAAATCTCGGATGAAGAAAATCTTGATGAAGTAGAAGAAAATTTTGTAAGGAAAATGAAAAAAGATTCTGGTAAGTATCAAGGTAAATTACCATTCAAATGTTTTAGCTGTGGTGGTATAGGTCATTATGCTTCAAGATGTCCAAAAAGAGCTGAAATAAATAAACATAGAGAAGGTAAAGAAAATAAAGGAAAGATGGTCAAAATAGCATATTATGTCAATGAAGACGTTGGCATTTCTGATGATGAGTCAGATTATGTAGATTTTGATGATAATGAATGCTTGTTCCTAGCTTGAAAAGATGAATCTACTCCTAAAAATGTATGAAGGAAGGTGCTCTAGAGAAAGCTAAAGGTAATGTGGTCTCTACTCTTCATGCTAAATAGGAAGAGAACTACTGGCTCATTAATAGTGGCTACTCAAATCATATGAATGATTAAATTTTTTTGTTAAACTTGAGAAATATGATGGATGCTTAGTTAAGTTTGGAGATCATTCTGGTGCTAAGATTTGTGGGATAGGTTCAATCAATTTTGATGGAAAACATAATATTGATGGTGTCTACTATGTTAAGGGTTTGAGACAAAATCTCTTGAGTGTTGGACAGATGTGTAAAAAGGGATATAATCTTGTGTTCAAGGATGAAAAATGTGAAATGAGAAAAGGGTCCAAAACTATGATTGTTGTTGGAAAAAAGACTAAAGGAAACATCTATCAACATAAATGTGTTGATGGACATTTCTTTATGTCTCATATTAATGATGGTTATGGAACTGAAGGATGTGTCATATGAATTTTGACATGGTAAGAATTAGTGTAGTACAAGTTGTGACAGATTTACCAAGAATTACAAATCCTATTAATGCAGTCTACAAGGAGTATCAACTTGGAAATCAAGCTAGAAACAACTTTAGGTCAAAGGAACAATCTACTAATGAACTACTGGAATTGATTCATACAAATCTTTGAGTTCCTACAAGGGTGAGAAGTCTACAAGGTGATAGGTATTTTATGCTTTTGATTGATGATTACTCTAAAATGACATGGGTTACTTTTCTTAGAGAGAAATATGATGCATTAGACAAATTTAAGGCACGCAAAGCTATGGTTGAGAATGAAATATATTTGAAAATAAATTTTTTGAGGTCTGAAAGAGGTGGTGAATTCACCTCTAATGAGTTTAACATGTTTTTTGAAGCCCATGGAATAAGAAGATAATTACTTCCCCCTAGAACTCCTCAATAGAATGGAGTTGCTGAAAGAAAGAACAAGACAATTCAGGAAGCTGCTAGATCAATGATAATAGAGGCAAGTCTACTGAAAGTTTACTAGAGAGAATAAATTCACACTGTTGTTTATGTGCTCAACTAAGTTCAAGCAAAATCTCACAACACTAAGACTCCTTATGAGCTATGGTGTGGAAGGATTCCTACTATCAAATATTTCAAGGTATTTGGAAGAAAATGTTATATTAGAAGATGTGAAGAAAATATAGGAAAGTTTGATGCTAGATGTGATGAGGGTATTTTCCTTGGATACTCTAGTAGAAGAAAAGCTTATAGATATTACAATAAAAGGCTTAGAAAGGCTGTAGAAAGCACAAATGACATGGTTGAAAAAGCATTGAAAATTTCAATTGAAGTTGATGTATATGTGTCAAATGAATTTGATTGCAGAGAAGTAGAAGAGATTTTTGGAGAACAAGAAGTGGAAAATGAAGAAGAAGAAGCTCCATAAAGGGTTCCTATAACCCCTAAGTATGTGCAAAAGAATCATTCAAAAGATCATATCATTGTAGACAAGAGGAAAGGTGTACTAACAAGAAGCAAAGCTCTTGAAGCTGAGGTAAACTATTGCTTACTTTCTAAAGTTGAGCCTGTTACCTATCTTAGCTACTAGCTCAAATAGGTAGAGCTCTTTATTTTTTTATAAAGTGAAACAAAAGGTACATTCTACTCTGCTATGTTATATCCATGTACATAAATAAATTATCAAAATACTGCATTATTATACTATGCAAATGCATATAACAAAGAAGAGAGTGAAACAATTTTTGAAAAAGTGGTCTTTATTCATAAACATAAATGTATGGTGTCCCACACAAGCCGTGGGACTTACTATTTGAATCCAAATAAAGGAAAATACTATACATTTATAGATACATGGAGGAAAGACTGCATATATAAAGAGAGGGGACCTATCATTTCCTGAATGATGAATCCTAGTTGAGTTGTTTTGCATCTTGATGCAAAGAAAACCACAATATCTCACATAACTTCCAAAACTCAGATTACAACAAAATCCATGAACAATTTACCCAAATTTGACAATTTACATGTCTCAAATTGAAATCGATAACAACTACTCAACAATAACCTCAATTTGGAAAATAAACAATTAACTTAATTATTCATATTTCATAAAAAAAATAGTTACAATTACAAAGCTCTAAAAAATCCATCTGTCTTCAATGCTATCCAACTCTTCAATTCACCTTCTACTCATTCACATAATCACTATCTTAGGTTTACCTCTGCACAGACCTGGCAATTTCATTCCTCCTCCATTTTCATATGACTCGACCTTCCTATCCATTTTTTCCCGCACTACACATCTTACTGCTCTCAAGTTCACATGTCAATTTACTAGCTCATTCCCTAACCAGACTTGAGCCTCCACGATCTCAGCTACCATTAATCACACTACAATTCAAATGCCAATCTTCTCATTGCACAACATTTTCTGACATCTTTTTAAACCATTCAAAATTTTCAAAACTATCTACTCAACTCTCCCATGCAATCCAACCTTCTCTTGGGAATGATTCCATCTTGTTCTAACATATTCTACCATTTATTTATCCTTATCTTCGATGCTTAAGGTCTTCATCATAACTTATTATTGTAGATAGACCCCCTTCTATTTCATTCATCCTCGAACAACAATGTTTCATTTGGCCAATGCCTGCATGCCCATTCACTCATGCAACATTCAAACTTTGGTCTGTAACTTATCCATCTCAAGCAAATTCATGGGTCTTTAAACAACCACTTCACTCTATTCAAAATATTTAAGTGGGGTAAGAAATTGTGTGGCCTGTCTCCCTTATTTCAATCAGATTTTAATAACGACTTGCCTGACCCACATACACCAATCTAATCAAACTTCTATAGATTTACTTGTTTGGTCTTTAATAATTGTATTCTTTCATATTCTCCTCAACGCTGTTTCCTTCTTTGTAGTCCCTCATAGCTCTCTTTTTCTTGGCATCATTAAGGAAATTTCTCTGTATTTGGTTTGATGCCATGCTCTCTCTCTTCCCTTCTAGGATGTTGTTTCTTTCAATTACCGGTCACATTTTTATCTTTCAAGAAAACCATTTATCTTCCCATGCCATTCATGAGCCATGAGTCACGACTTTACACATTTAGGCAGATTAAATTGTATTCTTCTTAACCTCAAAATGTTTCAACTTATTTTCTTTTAATTAATAAGTTAGATTTTATTAAGTCAGATAAGGCTCACTCAACAAACTAAATAACCAAATGTCAAAGGAAAATTGATATAACCGGGATACTCCTGCATCATACTCTCAGGGAAGAAAAAAATAAAGCTCCACTTGAATGGAAGGTAGCAACAAGAGAGCCACATTTGAAATCTTTTGTTGGGTGTCTTCAAGTCTCTACACATTATCTTCTTTGGAACAATTCCATGGTACAATCGAACCTCAATTCTCACAAAGTTCCACTTTGTCTACTGTAATCTTCCTTCACACAACACTTTCTTCAAACTACCCTCTACCCAACAAATATTCTGGAAGATGCTTCCTCTACGCACCTTCTCTCAGTGGAGGAACTCTACACCACCTACCCAACTTTATCTCTGCTAGAGGATAGTAGTTACAAACTCTCTTTCATGCATGCAACAAATATACTTGTCTCTTCACCCGCAGATCTTGGTGTGAATCACCTCTCTCTTAACGCTCTATCCACATGCTCAAAATCTCCTACTCTAATACCAATCTGATGTAGAGAAAACAAAAATCTCTCACACAACTTCCAAAACTTAGATTACAACAAAATCCATGAATTATTTACCCAAATTTGACAATTTACATGTCTCAAATTGAAATCGATAACAACTACTCAACAATAACCTCAATTTGGAAAATAAAAAATCAACTTTATTATTTAGATTTCATAAAGGAAATAGTTACAATTACAGAGCTTTGATAACTCCATCCGTCTTCAATTCGGTCCAACTCTTCAATTCACCCTCTACTCGTTCACACAATCACCGTCTCAAGCTTACCTCTGCACAAACCTGGAAATTTTCATTCCTCCTCCATTTTCGTATGACTCATCCTTCCTATCCACTTTTTCCCACATAGCACATCTTCCTCCTCTTGAGTTCACATGCTAATTTACTAGCTCGTTCCCTAAGTAGACTTGAGCCTCCATGATCTCAGCTACCATTAATCTCACTGCAATTCAAGTGCCAATCTTCTCATTGCACAACATTTTTTGACATCTTTTTAAACCATTCAAAAGTTTGAAAACTATCTACTCAACTCTCCCATGAAATCCAACCTTCTCTTCGACACAATTCCATATTTTTCTATCTTCTACCATTTCTTTCTCCTTATCTTCAGTTCTTAAGGTCTTCATCATAACTTATTATTTTAGATTGACCCCCTTCTATGTCATCCGTCCTCCAACAACAACATTTTTTTTGGCCGATGTTTGCATGCCCATTCACTCATGCTACATTCAAACTTTGGTCTACAAATTATCCATCTCAAGAAAATTTGTGGGTCTCTAAACAACCACTTCATTCTATAGATTTAAGTGGGGTAAGAAATTGTGTGACCTGTCTCCTTTATTTGCATCAAATTTTAATAATGACTTGCCTGGCCCACATACACCAATCCAATTGGCCTTCTACAAATTTACTTGTTCGATCTTTAATAATTGTATTCTTTTATATTCTCCTCTACGCTGGTTCCTTCTTTTTAGTCCCTCATAGCTCTCTTCATCTTGGCATCATTAATGAAATTCATTTGTATTTTGTTTGATGCCACACCCTCTCTCTTTCCTACCAGGGCACTATTTCTTTCAATTACCGGTCACAGTTTTATCTTTCAAGAAAACCATTTATCTTCCCATGCCATTCATGAGCCATGAGTCATGACTTTACACATTCAGGTAGATTAAATTGTATTCTTCTTAACCTCAAAATGTTTCAACTTATTTTCTTTTAATTAATAAGCCAAATTTTATTAAGTCAGATAAGGCTCACTCAACAAACTAAATAACCAAACTTCAAAGGAAAATCAATATAACCAGGATGCTCATACATCACATCTATTTCTGCCTTCTTGCTTATTCAACTCCCTTTGCTCCAATGCTCCAGAAGGTTGCTCAGGTGCTCTGGAAATTCTTGTGTGTGTGAGATAGAGTTTGTTAGAGCAATGAAAGATCACTGATCAATATATATGCAAACATCCATAAACATATAGCCTGATTCTCATAAGCATCAAAATAGTTTGCATACCATAGATGTCCAGGAAAACAGAAGGGTTATAATAAACTTCAAAGGAAAATCAATATAATCGGGATGCTCATACATCACATCTATTTATGCCCTTCTTGATTATTCAACTCCCTTTGCTCCAATGCTCCAGAAGGTTGCTTAGGTGCTTCAGAAATTCTTGTGTGTGTGAGATAGAGTTTTTTAGAGCAATGAAAGATCACTGATCAATATATATGCAAACATCCATAAACATATAGCCTGATTCTCATAAGCATCAAAATAGTTTGCATACCACAGATGTCCAGGAAAACAGAAGGGATATAATAAACATCTATCATATGCTTTGTTTTATCTAATATGTTTTTTCATTCTGCAAGTATAGGTGAAATATTTGTTGCTGGTTTGTTTCATTCGATCACAACATGTGGAGTGAAATGGGATCCCACAAGGGTTGAGCCCAACATGTTTCCCTCTGGTTTCTTTAGAGAGGGATATTTCACATTTTGGAGCATCTATAGAATCCTTGAAGATAAGTTTCAATAACCATGATGATAGATAGAAGCTTTATTAATAGGGGTTCTCACCTATTAATAAGAGCTTTTTATTACCAATAGGAGAAATCACTAATCAAGAGGGATAGTCATGGAGAAACAAAGCATCCATAGTGCAATGCAATGTTAAGTTTCTTTAGGAATGAAAGATTGTTCCTTATACAATATGCATTCATCAATAAACAATACCATTTCATTAAAAATAGATGGTCACTAAGCTACAAACACAAGGAGTCTTTGAAATAGACAAAGAATCGAATAGTAGGGTATCTTAGATGGATGACAGATATTAAGAGTAAAACCCTTCATTACAATCATTTTGATATTAAGATAAGCTAGAATCATAGAGGATAATGCACTTTGACCATAGAGTATTGTGACTGAGACTGTCAAAGTCTATACAAAAGTTCATGACTATGCAATTGAGGACATATCAGTTAGAGAGGATAACCACAAGGTTGTGAACATTTTGTAGAAGAGTAGGACCATGACAAAGGCGACATACATGAAATTGAAGGGAGATGAATGCTGCCATTTCAACAAGATTGTTTAAAGGAAACAATAAACAAATTGCATTGTCAAAGGGAAAGAGTGGAATGAATTCCCAAAAATACACTATGATTATTAGAGGGAAACATCAAAGGACTATCTTATAAGGATCACTTGTGGTGAGAAATGGTAGTGGTTTCATCACAGGGTAGTTGGTAGTGAAGAAAGGTATCAAGGTTGTTACAAAATCTATAACAACCCTTAAGATCTATGTATGTTTTCAAAGAGACCTCAAGATTTACTCTAGGTCTTGGGACATCTCAACCTTTGTGCATCTAAAATGGTAAGGAGTAATTAATAGTGACAATCTATGAAGCGAATATTTAGGGGTAATTTCAAAAGATATCACTCGTGATAGTGAATATAAGGCTTTCCATAATAGTGAATGGCCATGAAAAGTGCATTCTATCAGGATACATTCATAAGAAGACAACAAAGGTTACAGGTCTAAAGAGTATAATGTAGACTTGTAGATTTTTTCCTAGATATAGATATGGATAGTGTGTTACAAAGATTATACCAATGAACTAAAACATTAAAGAGGCCATGCAAAAATAATTTCACATATATGGTTACAAATAGAATGTTGTAATGATTATGTGACTAATGAAGCCTCAAGGTAGTTCAAGAAGGGAAATAGGGGTGTTGGTGATGATGATGCAATCAATGTGGTCCGAATACAAGAACAAAGCATGAAAAATGAACCATTGGCATCAGATAGTGTAGACCCAGGGTGGGTTTTGAAACTCAGAAACTTGCACTTTGAAATGAAACCCAAAATGTATAAGTTGATGCCACAGCCTATGGTTTCTAATAAAATATGTAAAAGAATAGAAAACATTTATCATTTACAGAAAATGAGGAACATGCTAGAACCGTGACTATGGTAGGATGAGGTTTTTCCCTTTTGTATTTTCAAGAGATCTCAAGTAGTAAGCCATGGCCTATGAGCTTTTCTCAAGCTCCTGAATTCCCTATAGGCAAGATGTGAAGCCATAGTATTAAGAAAAGTAACCTTGTGAAATTTTAAGGTCGCTGAGACCTTGTTGATGTCTTGCCAACTGGAGCTATCACTGTGACTCATTGTGTTCAGTGTAACCCTCTACCGAGTGGGTTGGTCTGGCCGATAGGCCATTCTTATCGGATATCGAGGAGACTCTGGGCGACAAGCGGTGTCGGGGAGATTCATAGCAACTAGAGTCATTAGAGTAAATCATACGATTCAGTATGAAGTCTTATCGATATGGAAAGTCTCGCCGATTGTGTTACACTTGAAGTCATCGAAGTAACACATAAGTGTTCGGTATAACTCTTGGCGACGGGTGTTTGTCTCACCGATGTTGTGGGTTGTCTTTAGTATAACTCTTGTCAAAAGCTAATCTCGGGGTGACTTGAATATTTCGGTAAGAACTCTCAGCGATAGCGGTAAGTCTTGCCAACAATGCAACATATGTTTTTTATCAGATGTCTTCGGTATGACTCTTGGTGAAAGGTCACCTCAGGGTAACATGGAGGCTTCGGTATGAATTCTTAGTGACAAATGAAGTCTCGCCGATAGTGGAACATTGCGGTGTAACTTGAAGGCATCGGTATGATCTCTTGGTGAAGAGCGATAGTCTCACCAAAGGAAAGATGATATCTATGTGACCTTTGAACATCGGTATGATGTCTCATGAAATTTTGATTGTCTCACCGATGAAAATGTTGAGGTCGATGCAACTTGTAAACTCGGTATAATGTCTTACCGATGGTCAGGACTCTTGGCGATAACTACAATCGTTCTTGTGGCATTAGTGAGATACAGTTAGTGTCTCACCGACATGTGACACAGGTTGAATGCCTTTGACTGAGTGATGACTATCCTACGTGGTGAGTCTATGATGAATCAGAGAAGCAGAATGGGAACCATTGGAAGTTAGTCTGTTGTGTCTATTCTATGACGAAGTTCGACAGACAAGGATGACATGGATATATTATGTAATTGTAGATGATGTTTGGTTCGATGGATGGATGTTCGATCAATGTTTGATGAACAGTTGGGTGAATAGTTTGAAGAGTGATCAGTGTGAATTCTATTCTAAGAAGACTATAACTTGAATGTTTCCTATACAAGGTTGATCAAGGATTATGCTATTGTAAATTGACATCAGAAAGATAAGTCCAATCTCTGTATGGAATTTCCATTACTATAATACAAAGGGGCTTTACTTGGTGTGGTGGGTTTTTCTCCCATAAGGGTTTTCCCACGTAAATCTGGTGTTCATCTATGTATGATTACATTCTCTGTTTCTATTATTTCTTTGAAGTGTATCTTAATTGCACTGTAATTGAAAATTTAAAAGTATCTCTGCATTCTTCCCTAAGGTTTTGACATTAAGAGAGTTAGTTCCACACCTTAGCTTTCCTTACAGAGTCTTTATGCCTTTGCAAACACACCAAAGGTATGAGTCAAAATAGTTTGGAGACATGGTTAAATAATGATGACTTGTGCCAAAGATGTGAAAAGTGTGTGGGCTATATTTGATTGGGTTTTTGGAGGGAATGAGAGCATCTAGGAGCATTTTATCATGCTTTTATTGTGGGTAAGATCATGGCTTGAATTTTTCTTCACTTTGGAGACATTTTGGAGAGGTTTTGGGGGCTATTTTTAGGGTTTTTTGGTTATACACGACCAAGAAGCTTCTGGAAGTATATATGTGGGGAAAGCTTCAAAAAAGCATAAGTAACTTCAAACATGGGAAAGGACAACATTGTAACTAAATTTTAGATATTTAAGGCAGTATGTAATAGCTTTCTATCAATGAAATTCGGTGTTTTATCTTCTCAAAAGCTATCTCATTGTGTGCAGTGTGATGATGGATGAATATTATTGTGAATTTTGATAATTCCTTTAATGCTTGTCTCATTTTAGCACCTTTAGGTAGAAGAATATTTTTTTTTGGGTTGTAAGCTATGTAGTGGTTCAAATATCTATTTTAGTTGTGAAACAACTCCTTTCCTTCAAAAGTGTTAAGAGAACCAATCCTCCTTGTAAAACACTTATGTATTGATATATGAAAATATCTAAGTTGTGTTAAGTTAAGCTGATTTTTTGAGAAAATTGTGTGTTAAAACAATAGTATGGGTTTTGAAAAAATACATTAGGTGCATCACCCACATAGGTAGAATTCATTTTATGCTCTTCTTTGTACCCTTTTCCATCACAAGGAGGAGTTTAGGTGATTACCATTTAGGAGCCAGCCTTCTATGGAGTTCCATTCCAAGTTTAGGTAACCCACAACCAAGGAATGTTCCCATGTTCCTCCAAAGTGCTAATTTTTGCAACTTAGCAAGGGTACAGCTTTAGGAGACAACATAGCCTAAGATAGTAAGTGAGGCATGTAATGATGAATATTGGATAAAAGCAATGGAAGAGGAACTTATGCAAATTGAGAAAAATTAAACTTGGGAATTCGTTCCTAGATTAGTAGACAAGAACATACATAATTGGAAGTAAGTGGGGTTTTAGAAATAAACTGAATGAGAAAGAAGTGGTAAGAAACTAGGCAAGGATTGCATGTAAGAGCTACTCACAAGTGGAAGGTATAGATTTCTAGGAGATATTTTCTCTGATGGTTAGAATGGAAGCTATCCAAATATTTTTGGCATTTGAGACTCATAAGGATTTTAAATTTTACTAGATGGATGTGAAGTTTTTATTTTTGAATGTTGAGTTAGAAGAAAATTCTACATGGAACAACTGGAGGGATTCCAATTGTTAAATCAACTGGATATGGTCTACAGATTGAAAAAGGATTTATATGGCTTGAAGCAAGCTCCTAGAGCTTGGTATGCAAGATTGGACACATGTTTGATTCAACAAAGTTTCAACAAAGATACTGCAAATAGCAATTTATATTTCAAAATTGAAAATGCCAAAATCTTGATAGTATTTGTGTATGTGGAAGACATTATTTTTGGAGGAAATGAAACTATGTGTAAGATGTTTGTTGAAGAAATGGAAAAAGAGTTTTAGATATCTATGTTTGGTGAGATGAATTTCTTCCTTGGACTATAAATCAATCAAACAAACAAAGGGATTTTTATTTCACAAATAAAGTATGCAAAATAAATGTTAAAGAAATTCAGGATGGATGGTTCCAAACTGGTATGCACTCATATGGTAACTAGCTACAAATTGAGTAAGGATAATGACTCTTCTAAGGCTAATAAAAGTAAATACATATAAATGATTGAGGACTACTGTATTTAACTACTACCAGACTGGATATCATGCATCTAATTTGTCTTGTGGCTAGATTTCAAGAGGATCCCAAAGAAACACTTGTTGCAACTATCAAGAGGATATTCAAATATCTAAAAGGAACTTTGGATCATGGTTTATGGTATCCTAGGGATACTAATTTTATATTAAGTGCTTATACAGATGTAGATTGGGTAGGTTGTGCTGATGAAAAAAAAATTACAAGTGGTTGTACATTCTTTCTTGGATGTAGATTGGTATCATGGTTAAGCAAAAAGCAAGATTTAGTTTCCTTATCCACTATAGAGGCTTAGTATATTACTGCAACATCTTACTACACACAAGTTTTATGGATGATATAGACTGTTAGAACTAGAAAATTCTCACATTTTTACTAGCCTTCACCAACCTATCTCCAATGTACCACAAAAATTTTCCACACCTTAATTTCATGATCAATACAAATTGTTGAAATTTGTGTAACAAGATCCATTTTACAACACATGTTAACTAATGATCCCATTAATGTGGCCCTTGACATATTTGCATCCCTCTTATCATAGTTGAGAAAAATCTTTAAGAACAATTGATCCTTATCAAGAATATCATATGCATGTCTTCCCAATCAACAAGTTGTAGCCTTTCATCTCAGTATTTTCTTCATATCAGGAAAAGGTGAATAAAGTCACAACGATCAAAGACCTTGAAGATAACATATGTGCATAATTGGGAAGACAATGCCTATTGTTTCACCAATGAAAACTTATCGACAGGAACAAGGTAATCAGAGTGAAGTTTTCAAATCATACCGAGCCCGTGAGTCACACTGATGGAAGCCTCATTAGCAAGAAACATATATTATTTCATTGATGAAGTAGAAGAACGAATAGGGAGAGAATAGGAGATATACAAGAGATACTTTTCAGAATGTTTATCATATAAATTATACTATATGGACCATGATGCATGCATGAATTTTTGGTAGAAATCAATTGAAGATCTTTAATTCTATGACTCAATATTGGTGTTTATTATTTTTTTATTTAAACAATTATTTGGTTGTCTCCACATTGTTATTTCTCTATTATTTGAATTTGTGTATCCAAGTTGATATTCATTTTCATCAAGACACATTTGTTGTTATTATGTAATCAAGTTGATTGGTTTCCATTGAGGAATTACAATCCTTTTAATTGATTACAGTAACCTAGAAGTAGCATTTGAATAAGTAAAAAGAGCTAGGTAATTGATAAGATTGGCATACTATCTCCACATTGATGTTATCTTGTTATTCAAATTGAGGATATACTTCATTTGTCAATACACATTTGTTGTCATTGTGTGATTCTTTTAATTGGTTCCTTCAAGGAAGGATTAAAATCCTTTTAATAAATCATAGTAACCTGATAGGATCAATTGGATCATTAAGTAGAGTCTTTCAGTCACATTATTGTACGTTTATACAAGGTATAAACTAATATAATTTCCAAACAATCAGAACTATAACCAATACTGGTCACCTATCATAAAGCTTCATTGACTCCGCTTACCCAATAAAGCCATCATCTATCCCACACTTTATGCCATTGTGGATAGATCCTTAAATACAAATAAGTCACACAATCTGCTTTAGCTATCAAGGTCTACCCACCTAGGTTTAGTAGATCCTGAAGTGTAGGGATTCATAACCATATAGGTTAACTTTGTTCATTGGTTCAAAAACATTGCAAGTCTAATCATAGAGCATGGCATCCTCTTAGGATTTGTAATCTGCATTTTTGATATGCAATAGATTGGAAACTCTACTAGGGTTAAGCCAATTTTGAACCTTAGCCTTCCATCATAGAGTCATTCCAAAGCATCATAAAAGGGTGAACACTCCACTAGGAAGAAACACAATCATTTTCCTACTTATAGGTGGTGACTCTGAAAGATTTGCATGACTAATAAAGTGAATATTAGATCAAAAAGGATAGATGATAGACATTAGAGATATTACATATCATCCAACATGAATGGAAGAATATCTTTCCACTAGGAGAGTCCTAAGAAAAGTAGTGTTAGGTGAATAGACATGCATGGGTCTCCTGATGGAAAAAACAACACAAATAAGGGTGAGATAGTATCCAAACAACAAGAAGATAATGTGAATACATCAGAGAAGCCCTTCACAACATTCAATTCTCCATTTTACACAGATGGTGGAAATCCCTCAACACCTCCTGAAAGAAGCAATACAAATAATAATGTCCTTAATTTTAGATTAGACCCTCAAAATATAAATGAGTTTCAGGAAAGGGTGGAAGAAGAAATAAAACAAAGACTAGAGGAATATGATAGGGGATTCTCATCACAACAAGGAGAAGAGAACCAAGAGGGGATTTTTTATCATACTGTCGATGACTTTGATGGTATGACTAACCAAGAGATTGAATTGCATATATAATGGTAGAAACAACAACTTATAATAAGACACCAGATGATACAAGAAAGCCAGATGCTTGATCAACAATTGGAACAATTAAATATCTAGGTATCGAAGCCACCAAAATATATCCCTCCACATAAGCAAGGTGGCAATATTAGTTCACATGGGATGTCTTAGAATACAAGTGATCCAGGTACTTCAAAAGTACCTCATAATGTTGGTGGTAACCCAAGACAATGTACTCAAAATAATGTGCCATCACAGAGGTCCTAGCCTCCAAATGCTAGCAATATTCCCCAACACTATCCACCACCAGACCATCAATATGCACCACAACATCAACAACATATGCCACATCAGAATGTATATCCTCAACAACACATTCAACAAAATTTCTATCATTATCCTCAATATGGATATCAATACCACCCTAATCCACCACCATTGAACTTGCATCCACAAATCCCTATGAGCACATTTAGACAATTTGATTTAACAGGGCACCAATTATGTCCATACCCAATCGACAGTGATTAGAGGAATACAATTCCCAAATTCACTGGGGATAATGGAATATCAACTAAAGAATATATCAATAATTTCAATGCTTTTATACAAGATATTGGTATGGAGTACGAGGATATAAATATGAGGTTATTCATGATGTCCCTAACTAAAGAAGCAAGGGATTGGTTCAATGGTCTACCTAATGCTTCAATTGATTCTATAGCAAACTTTCTGAATCAATTTTTAGAACAATATGGGAATCATTATGCCCCTAAATTTTCCCTTCATGAGCTGATAAGTATTCAAAAGTACCAAAATGAGTAATTTTATGACTTCAATAAGAGGTTTTCCAAACTATACAACAAATTACCACAAGGATCCAAACTGACTGATCCGACAACCATCAATATTTATTTAAAGGCATGTGATCCAAAAATGGGGTATGAACTTAGAAACAGATGCCCTAGAAGTTTAACTGAAGCAAAAAAGACACCATTAACCATTGAGAACAATAGAAAGGCTACAGGGATGACTGGAAAGAGGGACAACCTTAGAGTTCCCCAAAACTTTAACAATCACCAAAATAAGCAAGAGAATTTATATAGAAGTGAAAGACTGAGACTGCATGATATGTGATACAATACAAATTGGAAGGATGGAAAACCTATAGCTAATAGGCCTAAGTATAAATAAACACATGATCCCTTAAATGAAAAAGGAGCTTACATGGTTAATAACAACCCTTGGTATCAAGTTTGCAAGCTTCCTCATTGCCTATATCATTGTGTTGTAGCACAATCAATACAAGAAGAAGAAATGCCATATGACAATGAAGAGGAAAACCATACAATATATCTAACTTCACATACCCTACATCTAGTTGAATAAGAATATTCATCCTCGGGAGATGAAGGTTATGAGTATGATGTAAACAACCAGAGGTATAGTATTCACATGATAGAATAACAGGTCTTCTCTGATCAGGATAATGAAAGAAATGATGAATCGCATCCTCCTTATAAACCACCTAAGTCATGTAAATATAGATTGATAATTCCAACCAAGGAGGAGATCAAAGAGTTAACCATTGTTACAGTAGAGCAAGAAAAAAGCAATTATAGGCTGAGAAATAGAACGAAAAATGCAAATAAAGGCAATCCAAGAGGATTGTTTGTGAAAGATAAAGAAACAACATAGGAAAAACCAAAGAAGGTATAGAATAAGGAGCCCAATAAGAATGAGTAGAGGCATGTTCCAAAAGAAGAAGACAAGGAATTATGCAAAAGCAAACAAAAACATGATGAAATGAATAAGAAGGAGAAAGAAGAAAATAAAGGAGAACCATTGGAACAAAGGAGGATAGCCAAAGCAAAAAAAATGCCTCTTCATTTGATTTCACACAAGCATTGTCTCAGGTAAAGATGTTTGTGCCACTATTGGAAATGATGAAGATAAAATAATATAGAGATAATGCTATTCAGCTAATATCCAATGGAACTAATAAAGGCACAAGCTTCGAGAACAAATAAATCACCAAAATTAATAATGACAGGCAAGGAGATATAAAGGTCCCTAAGGTTTGTCTTGGTGATACATTAATCAATCCACCATAGGTCGATCCATTTTTTACCACATTACTTATAAATAAGAAAATGGTGAGAAATTGTATGATTGATTTAGGAGCTGCTATTAACATCATTCTAGTAGGGATCATGAAACAACTTGGCATGTGGGTAAGTACTACTGGTGGTAAATGCTATGCTATGGATAGTAGGCCTATTCCAATGGTAGGAATCATGAAGGATGTAGAAGTGAAGTTAGCTACTTATCCACAAGTAGTATAAATAATTGATATAACTGTAATAGACACACCCCCTCACTTTGGGATGCTCCTATCAAGACAATGGATTGTTTCAGTAGGAGGAAATGTGCAATTCGACTTATCCTATGCTACAATACCAATAAATGGTGAAGAGGTTAAATTGTATAGAGAACCAAGAGTGTACCAAATTGTGGAGTATGTTGATCAAAATTAGATAAATTGCTTCTATGATGTGGACTTAGGAAGTTTTAGAATAGAGTATGCATAGCATGAGTTGTTGAACACTAATTGAATTGATAGGGATGTCCCCAAGAATGAGCATGGTGTGTGGCGAATGTATTTTTATGGAGCAGGAGTAGTTTTTATCTCACCTGAGGGTACAACATTTAAATATTCATTCTTGTTGACATTTGAATATACAAATAACATAGAAGAGTATGATGCCCTGCTGATCATATTGAACATGGTTGTCAAACATAAAATTAAATTATTGACTATTTTTGGAGACTTTGAGTTGGTTATTTCACAAGTGAGATCAAAGTATGCTACAAAAAATAAAAGGCTAAAAAAGTAAAAAAATGTTGTATGGGACACCATTGAGTTGTTCGATGCTTTCTCTATTGAATGGATAGATAGGTCCAAGAATTTGATGGTAGAATAATTGGAGAATGTAGCTTTGAAGAGAGATGATGTCACTCTAGTGGGAATTTCACAAGTTGAGCTCAAAACAAGACCTGCAATCCCTGATAACATTTATAGTTGGAAAGTTTTTAATGATGATACTGATTTGATTAATTTTTTACATTGTATTGATCAATATGAAGCTCAAGAAATTGATTTTAACGCATTTGTGGAAGAAGTAGATGGAAAACAAACTGTGTTTGGGAAGGAAGTTGTTTAGCTCAAGACCAATAAGATTCCTAAAGGACTTGTGGCATTAGAGAGGGTGTTTGATGGAAATGATTGAGCCCTTATGAAACAAACACCAATAAAAAGGGAAAGCATTGAAGAAATCAACCTTGGAACTGAATTATCTCCTAAAAAGGTGTACATTAGGAAAAAAATAATCCCAACAATCAGGAAGATGTTGATTGCACTATTAAGGAAATATAAGCATGTCTTTGCATGGTCTTATGATGATCTCAAAGCATATAGAGAGGATTGGTTCCAACATGAGATCCCATTGAAACCAGATGCAAAACCTTTTAGATAGAAACAAAGGCCCATAAATCCTACCTTAGAACCTAAAATGCATGAGGAACTTATGAAGCTTAGGGAGGGGGGTATCATCAAGCCTATCAGACATTCATCTTGGGTCTCTAATTTAGTGCCTGTTAGAAAAATGGAGATATAAGGCTTTGTGTAGACTTCAAAAATTTGAATGTATCCTCTCTTAAGGATAAATACCCACTCCCAAACATGGAGGCTATGTTGTAGAGGGTCATGGGATGTGAGTTGTTGTCTATAATGGATAGATTTTTAGGCTATAACCGGGTGAAAGTTAAAGAATTAGAGCAATGCAAAACAACCTTCACCACACCATGGGGAACATATGTGTCTGTTAGAATGCCATTTGGACTCACAAATGCTGGTGAAACTTTCTAGAGGGCTATGGATGTTGCATTTGCTTATCTAATTAATGTAATAATGGTGGTATACTAGGATGACTTAACTACATATTGAAAGAAGGCAGAAGACCATGTTGAGCATTTGGAAAAAATATTCATCAAATCCATTGAATATGGCATCTCCTTAAATCCTTAAAAATGTCATTTTGTAGTAACAAAAGGAAAGTTAATGGGGCATATAGTGTCAAAAGAATGCATAAGGATTGATCTAGTAAGGGTGGAAGCCATAGAAAAGATCCCTATTCCTAAGACAATTAAATCCATCCAGTCCTTCTTTGGGCAAATCAATTTTGTGAGAAAATTCATATCAAACTTTACTGAGATAGTGAATCCAATATCAAAGATGTTGAAGAAAGGGGCAAATATTGACTAGATAATTGATCCCATAGATGCCTTCATATCCACCAAGAGAGAAATTAAGGAGGCCCCAGTGTTGAAGTCCCCTGATTTCAGTAAGCCTTTTCAGGTCTTTTCATTTGTGTCCTATCACACAATTGCAGCAGTAATGTTACAAAAAAATGGTGAGGGGTATGAACAACCTATTTGTTTCTTTATAAAATCCATCCAAAATGCATAATTGAAGTATGACACTGTAGAAAAATAGGTATATTCATTAGTGAAAGTTGTCAAAGCATTTAGATCATATCTAGTGGGAACAAAGGTAATATCTTATGTACCTAATGCTACTGTAAAAGATGTGTTTGTACAATCAAAATCTATAGGCCATAGGTGTAGATGGATAAACAAAATGCAAGAATTTGACATTGAGTTCCAAATCACCAAGTTTGTAAGAGGACAAGGATTAGCCAAATTAGTAGTTGAAACAAATATTGAAGTTTCCCTAGTATGCAATTTGAATGATGAAGATGACATGATTAATACTATTGAGCATACACCATGGTACATTGATATTGTGTATTATCTTAAACATATGAAATTTCCTTAAGGATTTAAGAACAAAAAGAAAAGGATGCTTAAACTGGAGGCTTCAAAGTATGTATTCATTAAAGGGGACCTCTATTGGAAGAATAGAGACAGTGTTTTGTTGTTGTTCCTAGATGAAAATCAAGCAAGGCATGTTTTGAAGGAAATGCATGAAGGAATATGTGGAGGGAATTTCTCAGCAAAGACCACTACACATAAGGTGTTAAGGGTAGGTTACTATTGGCCTAAATTTTTCAATGATGCCTATGATTATACTAGGAAATGTGAAGCATGTTAGAAGTTTTCTAGAAAATTGAATTATCAAGGGGCATTTCCTTTAAGACCTTTGCAAGTTGAGGCTCCATTCCACCAATGGGGAATTGATTTCATAAGAGAGATTGCAAAATATATAGTGGAGGAAACAAATGGATATTAGTAGCCACAAACTACTTTACAAAATGGGTGGAAGTTGTACCTACTAAACAAGCAACTAGTAAGGTTGTAATAAACTTCTTATTGGAAAAAATCATCACCAGATTTGGAGTGCCAGTAAGAATTATAACTGAAAATGGGATATGCTTCAGATCAGATGAATTCAAGGGATTTTTCCAATCTTATGGTATAGTAATCTCATATTATTCACCATATAATCCACAATTGAATGGGAGAGCTGAATCCAACAACAAGAGCATCCTGGAGATCATAAAGAGAATGTTGGATAATAACAAAAAGGCCTAGCATTCCAAGTTGTGATTAGCCTTATGGGAAAATAGAATTACTATAAAGGTCATAAGAAAATCATCTTTTGAAGTTGTGTATGGGACTCAAGCTAGGATCCCTTTGCATAACTTGTTACTAGTATGTAAGTTCATCTTGCAAGAAGACTTAGAAATTCCTAAACCTATGGAGGAGAGGATGGAAGAGTTAATGGAACTTGATGAGGCAAGGAACCAAGCTCAACAACACAATAAGAAGAAGCAATTACAAATGAAATACCTATATGACAAAAAGGCTAAAACCAAAAAATTGAAGTAAATGGAATGGTTCTCATGTGGAATGCAAGGAGTCAAGACAAAGGAAAGCATGGGAAATTTGAAGCCCTATGGTTAGGACCATTTTTCATTTTTGGAAAGGCTAGTGAAGATTCATATTATCTCCAGAACATGATAGGAGAAGAACAGGAATTGCCAATGCATGGACAATTCATGAAACATTTCTTTCCTTAATCTTCCAAGCACTGTAGTCTACGAGAAGGCCAAGAATCACCAATGCATGGACAATTCTTGAGAAACTTCTTAAAAATAATTATTTTCCATGTGCAGTAGTATATTCATCTCCACCTCCATCTCCCACCATTCTTAACTTCACTTCCATTTCCATAACATATCAATAAGACACTTTGTCTACTTCCCCAGAGACCTAGATTCTTGCTATACCCAAAAGGGGTATACATCCCCAATTAGAGCCACTGTTAGAACTAGAAAAGTCTCACATTTTTAATTTCCTTCACCCACCTATCTCCCATGTACCACAAAAATTTTCCACACCTTAATTTCATGATCAATATAAATTGTTGAAATTTGTGTGACAAGATCCATTTTATAGCACATGTTAACTAATGATCCCATTAATGTGGCCTTTGACATATTTGCATCCCTCTTATTACAATTGAGCAAAATATTTAAGAACAATTGATCCTTATCGGGAAGATCATATGCATGTTTTCCCGATCAACAAGTTGTGGCCTTTCATCTCAGTGTTTTCTACATATCAGGAAGAGGTGAATAAAGTCACAACAATCAAAGACCCTAAAGATAACATATGTACATAATCGGGAAGACAATTCCTATCATTTCATCGATAAAAACTTATTGACAGGAACAATGTAATCGAAGCAAAGTTTTCAAATCATATAGAGCTCGTGAGTCATGCCAATGGAATAGGAGATATGCAAGAGATACTTTTCAAAAAATTTATCATATAAATTATACTATATGGACCATGATGCATGTATGAATTTTTGGAAGAAATCAATGAAAGATATTTAATTTTGTGACTCAATATTGGTGTCTATTGTTTGTTGATTTAAAAAATTATCTGGTTGTCTCCACATTGTTATTTCTCTATTATTTGAATTTGTGTATCCAAGTTGATATTCATTTTCATCAAGACACAATTTTGTTATTGTGTAATCAAGTTGATTGGTTTCCATTGAGGAATTAAAATCCTTTTAATTGATTATAGTAACCTAGAAGTAGCATTTGGATTAGTAAGAAGAGCTAGGTAATTGATAAGATTGCCATACTATCTCTGCATTGATGTTATCTTGTTATTCAAATTGAGGATATACTTCATTTGTCAACACATTTGTTGTCATTGTGTGATTATTTTAATTGGCTCCTTCAAGGAAGGATTAAAATAATTTTAATAAATCACAATAACTTGATAGAATTAATTGGATCAATAAGTAGAGTCTTTCAGTCACATTCTTGCACATTTATACAAGGTATAAACCAATATAAGTGCCAAACAATCATAACTGTAACCAATACTAGTCGCCTATCATAAGGCTTCATTGAATCTACTTACCCAATAAAGCACTGGTCCAATTCAAATTTCATTTATACATTACTTATCCACTTTCATATTCTAAATTTCCAATTGTCACATTAGGGATAGGAATAGTTAACAAGCCATCATCTATCCCACACTTTATGCCATTGTGGATAGATCCTTAAATATAAATAAGTCACACAATCTGCTTCAGCTATCAAGGTCTACTCAGCTAGGTTTAGCAGAGCCTGAAGTGTAGGGAGTCATCAACCATACAAGTTAACTCCATTCATTGGTTCAAAAATGTTGCAAGTCTGATCATAGAGCTTGGAATCCTCTTAGGATTTGCAAGCTGCATTTTTGAGATCCAACACAGACATTGAATGATATCAGAGTAAATTATGATGATCCCATCTCTATTTTTTGTGATAATACAAGTGTAATTAACATTTCAAAGAATCTAGTGATGCACTCAAGGACAAAGCATATATCTATCAAGTATCACTTCTTGAGAGAGAAGGTCATGGAGAATGATGTAAAGCTTGAGTATGTACCTAAAAAGGATTAGATTGCTGACATATTTACTAAGGCTCTTCCTAAAGATACTTTTGAGTATCTTTGGGAGAAATTGGGGGTTATTTCCCCTCCTTTCTTTAACTAGATGCATATGGAGATGCATCATTCCAATGGATCTATGGATCTATCTTTCTTCTGGACTGATGTTGGTGGCTACCTCTCAGGGGGATCAGGTAGTGTCATGTGTTTGCATTGTGCAGTTGATTGGATGTACTCCTAAGGGGGAGGGTGAAATCACAATATTGTGTCTCACTTTTTTCCCAAGATGGACATTTACATAAATATTTTTAACTGAATCTTCATCTTCTGAGACCTATAGCAGCCAAACCATTAAGAATTTGAATATGATGTGAACTAGTGATTTGTGGAAATTTTTGTGTAGATTGTAAATATATTTTTTGTCAAATTTTACAAAATAAATCATGAATCTTTCAACATCTCCTTTAATAACTGGTTTTAGATAGAAAACAACATTTTCAGAAAGTAAAGTTTTTGTTGTACAACATAACTTTTTTTCTATAAAGGATTAAATTCTAATTTTTGAAATATAGATTCTCAACATCAATATATAGGGAAAGGATATTTTTTCATAATTCTTTGTTGCATATTTATTTTTAAATTAATTTTTGAAGTCAATGTAACTATAATTTGGACATATGTGTGTCGTACAAAATAAATTTTTGGGTATATATCAAAATCCAATTTTTCTTTTTTGGTTGAAACAAGGATATAAATACCTAGGGAATGGGTATTTTTTGAATTTTTTTTACAATGGTTTACTATTTTTTCACCTCTGCACAACAAAGAGCTTGACGTTTAGAGAAAAACCTATGTTTACTAAAAATTTAAAATTAAATACATGATAAAATGAAAATATATCAAACCTATACTTGTTAGAAAGCTAATTTCAAGGGCCACAATCTTACAAAATATTTTTTAAATGTTGTTATTTAATCCCTCAAAAGGTAAATAAAAAGTGGGTTTTTGCCATCTTTTTTATTGGTGCGAAGGAGCCTCCATTGTGGGTATGATTTAATACTAGAGTGGTTCTATCCAAGAGGGTTTGGTCTAAGGGGGTCTTATCTATCCCTATTTAATTAAAACCCTTTAGATGGAGCCTCTCAAGACTTAAATCATTAGTTTTTCGAAAAATAGTGATTTTAGGAAAAAATCAGCATGTACCAAAAGTGAGACACAGTAATGTGATTTCACCCGGGAGAGAACAATGCAAAAAATATTTTTCTTTTCCATTGATGTCAAAGGGGGAGAGAAAACATAATGTGAAATTTTTTATCTTCACAAGGGGAGAGAAAGTAAAAGAAATCATGAGAAAGTGTGTTCAAAGTTGTTGTGTTGTCTTTGATGGTTTTTCACTTCATTTGTTGCCATCAATGACAAAGGGGGACATTGTTGAAAGTATGAAGGTGTTGCCATTAATGTCAACTAGGTGTTGTTGTCATTGATTTCAAATATGTGTATGGAAGTTAGTTATTGGTTGTACATGTTGAGGATATTGAGAAAATTGTAATAAAGAAGGTTTGCAAGTTGTGCATGCATAGTTGTGATGTTGAAGAAGTGCTATGAGTACATGGACTTATCCTTTTGTTTCTATGTTTGGAGGTGTGTTAGAGTGAAGTATGTGCTACAATGATGTCTCTGGTACTTGGTTTCCAAGTGCTTTTGAGAAAATTTGATAACTAGAGAAAATAGTATTATGCAGGTATTCAGTGTATGCTCCAAGATATACTCCATGTTTCTTTTGGGTTGCATCTATGCTTGTGTGGATCTAAGCTATTTTTCATGTGTCTATTGGTAGTTGGTATATCTATAATTTTGGTTTCTGGATCATCATACAGTATGAGATATTTTCACTAGTATGTGAATTGTGCATTTTAGTGTGTTTGGCTATGGTCTCAAAGAAATGTATTTGCTCCACATTTCTCCGCATTGTGGTTTCAAGACTTGCAATTTTGAGAATACATTGATAAGGTTGTGATATTTCTTGTTTCAAGTGTTAGTGTAATTAATATTTAATTACACTTGCATAACTTTACTTAGGTAATATTTTAATTCCTAGGTTAATTATTCTCATCCTTATCTTGTTGAGCTATCTTGTTGCTCAAGATAATATTAGGGTTATGCATACTTTTCTTTTATAAAGCAAATCATCTCATGTAATTATGAATTCCTGAATAATATTATTTTGCATATCTTCTTGCAAAGCTCTTGCTTTTTCTGATTTTCTCTTATGTGGAAGGATTTTCTGGATTGCATTTCAGATCTTGGTTTCTAACATGGTATCAAAGCCTTGATTTGCAGCCCCTCATATTTTTGAGAAAATCATTGCAAAGTTTGTTCAGGATTCCTTGAGGGTTTCAAACCTTGAGATTGTCTCTCTATTTGGGTGCTCTTGCATGGTTACTTTTAGTGCACATTGGAGGAAATCTGAGCTCATATTCAAGTTTAGGGTTTTCAAAAAATTCAAGATCAAATTTTGTTTCACCTGAATCTGACATTTTATGCCAGAGTTATGAGGGTTTGAAGATTTTCCAAATCTGGGAGTTGTGAAGCTTCTAGTGCGTTTTCAGGCAGATCATACCTCGCCATCAGATCCAAAGTGTCTGAGAGATGAAAAATGACATATAACTCACCTATATTCGGTGTCAGCTCTTTGTGAGGAAATTATTTTTAGCCAGCAGGCCATACGGCCCGCTAGGTACAGGGTACGATTATTCATGCAATTTTTTTTAAAAAAAATCTCTGCATGTATTATTAATCGGGCTTTAATTTATTTAGGTGGATGAAATATTTTGTGGGGAAATTTTTATTCGGTGGCATTTTATTTAAAATTGTAGTATGAATTTATTTTCTACAATTTTTGGTACCTTGTACCTCTCAACTGTCACATCCGATAGTTTACTCAGTGATTTTTGGCCCTGTCAGCATCCCTTTCTAGCCCTTTTTCTTTCCCGGCCACCGCTCCCCACCACTAGGTTCATCTCACTGGCGTGTGTTGTTACCATCAGCCCTTCATTCTCCAACATCCATTTTTCCTCCAGCGCCCCTCTATACTTGGCTCCTGGTCCTATTGCAGACCCGAGGGGGGCTTAATCGACCTGTGGTGGTGCCACCATCGCACCACCCACCCACCACCCGCTTGGCGGTGGGTTCTTTTTTGCAACTATGTAGCATGCGGCCATATGGCAGACAAAGAGCTAGCGCTGAAGGAGCCTAATTTATACCCCTTGTTAGCCTACATATACCCTGAATTGCCATTCTACAACTTTTTTTCTCATTTTGGCATAACTTTTGATCTCGGAGGTGAATTTTTTGAAAGGAGATATTGCCAGAAAGCTGGCGAGCCCAAGTTTCAGATGGTGCAGTTTGTTTTCAAAGATTTTGTTGTTTCATGGCATTTTTTTCCTGTTGAAGTCAGATGTTTAGATTTCACTCCGAAGGGCATATCTTTTGACTCGGTGATCATTTTGTCGTCATTCTTGTGGCGTTGGAAATTTGGTTCAGTCCTCTTCACAGATCTAAGGTTTATTTTTCTTTTCTATTTATGCACATTAGCATTATCTCCTTTTACAATCATTGGGTTATTGTAATAAATAAACTAAGATAAAGCTCCATCATGGAGGTTTCTTGCATAATAATCTGATTAGAGTGTGCATGTGTTGGAAGGAGCCTAATTGCTGCCCCTTGTTAGCTTGCATATACCCTAAATTGCCATTCTATAGCCATTTTTTCATTTTGGCATAACTTTTGATCCCGTAGGTGAATTTTTTGAAACGAGATATTGTCGGAAAGCTGGCGAGCCCAATTTTCTGATGGTGTAGTTTGTTTTTAGATATTTTTCTGTTTGATGGGATTTTTTTTCTTGTTGAAGTCAGATGTTCAAATTTTACTCCAGAGGGCATATCTTTTGACTCGGTGATCCTTTTTTCGTCATTCTTGCGTCGTTGGAAAGCTGGTTCAGTCCTCTTCATAGATCTAAGGTCTATTTTTATTTTCTATTTATGCACATTATCCTTTTACAATCATTGGGTTATTGTAATAAATGAACTAAGATAAAGTTCCATCAGGGGGGGTTTCTTGCATAATAATCTGATTAGAGTGTGCATGCACTTTGATCTCATCTTGATTTGTTAACAACTCGCATGAGTTTATCTGGTTTCTTAGTTTCTTTTGGCTACATCTTTTCTTAGCTTGACACATATCAGATTCACATTGGTTAACACTTTAGATTGGGAGTTTATGTTTTTTGATCCGCATTGGTTCAGATCCTTCTCAGTTTGAGGGCTATGTTTTTATGGTTAATGTTACAGAGTATTTATGGCACTTTTTCCTATGGAAGAGTTTTAGTCTCAGTTTGGCATCGGCATCAAGATACACAGTTTCTAGATTCTTTCATCATTTCATCTACTGTTGCTTCACAGATTCCAAGGTTGTTCCAGTTTGTGAGTTTTCCAATGTTCTGTGGCATCGGGTCTGTTGTCACATTATTATGATTTTGCTTTGGTTTCTTGTAGATAGAAGTATCTTTCCTTGCTTGTCAGATTGTGGTTCTAGTGTTACTCCATAGTGTTCTTCCAGTGCTTCTTTGCAACAGTCATCTCATTGTAGGGGGGTTTTGTCCCACTGGGTTTTCCTTCTCTACCTCATTATTGCATTTGTACTTGGGTACCTGATTAGGCCTTGTTGCTGGGAACCATTCATGCTTTCTTGCATTCATATTAGTTTTAGGTGCATGCAATTTTAGTCTCCCTAAGTTTCACTTATGGGGGGGGTGTTAGTGTAATTAATATTTAATTACACTTGCATAACTTTACTTAGGTAATATTTTAATTCCTAGGTTAATTATTCTTATCCTTATCTTGTTGAGATATCTTGTTGCTCAAGATAAGATTAGGGTTATGCATACTTTGATTTTATAAAGAAAATCATCTCATGTAATTATGAATTCTTGAATATTATTATTTTTCATATCTTCTTGCAAAGCTCTTGCTTTTTCTAATTTTCTCTTCTGTGGAAGGCCTTTCTAGTTTGTATTTCAGATCTTGGTTTCTAACATCAAGAGGATTCAATATTTGGTCTTTTTGTTGATGATTTTTAGTGTTACAATGTATTATGAGTCATTGCAAATCATACTTTTCAAATGAAGTTTGTTGTGAAGGTTCTAGATGGATTTGCAAGTGTTCATTAATTACTCCAGATTGTGTTCAAGTGAATTTTGTTGTCTGAAAAGATTGGACTGAGTTAAGGATGCATGTGCTTAATTGTTTTATGTTTTTTACATAGGTTTTGGTTGACCTTCTATTAAACACTACTTTTGAAGTTCATAGAAGCATGTTGAGGCGTGTTGGGACTCATTTAGGTCCTCATTAAGAATGTGTTTGGGTCACTTTCATTCTCTTCCACTGTGAGAATTCTTTGTTGGCAACCTAAATTGAATTTGTAAATACAAATTGTATATGGCCAACCTTGGAAGGGTTTCAAGGTTGAAGAGGGTATAAGTATGAGTTGAGATGCGTATGAGAGACATAGAGAGATGTGAGATATATGTGTGTTATGCGAGTTTAAGTAGATCAGTGTGAAATTCAAGTGTTGAGTTCCTAAAAGTAGTGAGCTAAAGGTGTACTCTATATTTCAAGCATGTCTGCAAAAGTGTGAGCAATTTGTGGTGGAATATCTGTTGCATTGAGATAGTTTTCTCTCCATAAAAAAACTCTTTTATCTTCTTTATAATTCAGTGGCAATGAGCTTGGGTAGTAATCCCTCATTGGATAGTGTATCCTATCTTGGCACTCATCCTTTCTAGCAATGAGCCTTTGTATTCAATTTTGGAATTCTTTATATTGAGAGCTAATTCTCACCGTGGTTTTTCCCTCATTGGGTTTTCCATGTAAATTTGGTGTTTATGTGTATATGGTAGAACTCTAGCAAGACACCTTACACCTCAACCACATATCGAAAATGGTAGGTAACTTCTCATGATGATTGTATCATGATGCACTACTATATCTTGATGCAATGGCCAACAAGTCTTAGGCTTCTAAAAATAATGTCTCGTAATGACTCGGTGATTAGTGGGACCATCTATAATAGCTTGAGATTGGGAGGAAAACTCCCACTCTCATCACTAGCCGATCTTAGCTGACGAAGGATCTTGTGGATTTCCTTCAAACAATACTAGAAAAACCACTTTGAGGTACAACTTTCATTCTCTCTCCATTTATATAGTGCACTTAAACAAACACTGGATTAAACAAACAATGGAGGTCATCCCTAGGGTGATGAAATCCCTAGGCAGGCCACCACTACTAAAATAAAATGGTGAAGGCTTAATTGTACCAATATTTATCAGCACTCAGGATCACACAAGGTGCAAGGGGAGAGGATACGTATAGAACACACCTTTGATGAGACAAAAAATAATACAATTCTAAGGTATTTCTCATCACCCAAGATTGCACAAATCGCAAGGGGAGAGTATATGTACATTTTGACCTAAAAATCATGAAAGCCAAGTTTTTTTTATGAGCACCAAAGTAAATATGAGCTAATCTAGAAAAATGAAAACACAATGCTTGCTTGATAGTTTTTTTGACAACTAGGGATTCAAAACAAACATGTTAGTAGTCTTGACTTTCAATCTTTGACCACTTGAAACCCGACAAAACAAGTAAAGTTAGTAGTTTGCAAAAGATTTATCTTCACTCCCAACATAATGCTGCACAAAATAGTTAGATAAATCATAGCAGAAATAATAGACAACAATAGGTTAGGGTTAGGGTTAGCAAAATTTAAAACCCAAAATTAATTAACAAAAAACCAAAAATCATTATAAATAGACAAATATGATTCTACTATACCTCAAATGTGAGAATCCTCTAGAATACGCGTGCCACTATAAACAAACTGTAATGACGAAAAATGTATCCCACTAAATTTTCACACTTGTTTAGGACCTCATTAAATTAAGCTTAAGTTGCCTTGATTTAGTGTTGTAATTTGTTTAACACATTCATGTTAGGTCTTGAGCCCTTATAAACTAGGTGGACCTAACAATGCCTTATTTAAGGTGTTGTAAAGTGTACCTTTACACTTTCACACTAATCTAGGGTTTTATTAATAAATTGGACTTCTCTATGCCTTAATTGGCCTAATTTTGCATCTACAAGCCTTAATTAATCCATCTTTCTGAGACTAATTCTGATATTTACCACCATCCAAACATAATTCATGTGTTTTTGGATTGTATGGCCTAGATTTAGTGATCTAGGACATACACCACCTTGGGTGTGTGGGTACCACCTAAGTTTTGGGGCCCCAATCTAGATTTAATATAAATCTAAGCCCTTTCTTGAAAAATGTGTCCCAAGCTTAGCCTAATGGGACTCATATGTCACAACTAGCGTATAAGTCCTGCTTACCTTAGAACTAAATTTAATTCAAATTCTTGACAGGATTTTATTCTCCTAGATCTGATGTCGTCTTGTAGTGCTGTAATTTCAAGAAATTTGGTGTAAACAAGTATAAATACAAGGTTGTTTCACTCATTTTCCACTTACCAAGCAATCAAGTAACCTAATACTTTCATGAGATCATTCCTTATAGAAAAATTGAGTTCACAAGAGCATTCAAGAGCCTTCAAGAGCTGATTATCAAGCATTTT
Organism: Sequoia sempervirens; assembly: GCA_007258455.2. Classification (NCBI taxonomy): domain Eukaryota; kingdom Viridiplantae; phylum Streptophyta; class Pinopsida; order Cupressales; family Cupressaceae; genus Sequoia; species Sequoia sempervirens. The sequence continues at coordinate 419,813,208 of VDFB02075321.1, read as the reverse complement.
GGAGCATTATTCAAGTATCAAGAATCATGTCAAAGCCATCATGCATCATGTTTGTTTTTTAGCTAACATTTGTGATGTAGGGTTTTATGATTCAAGCAAGCATTCAAGTCAAGATCCATATCATTTAATCAAGAGTCAAGATCCACATCCATTGGAGTCATTTCATACATGTTTGCAACACTTTATTCCTAGGGTTTGGTGAGTTGCAACATAGCATTTCGTTCATTCATCATTCCTCCTTTCTATTTCATTTTATTTCAAGTTTTGATTACCAAGATGGGGTTTGACCAAGGAAAACCTATTTCTACTAACAAAACAAAAAATTCCCCTCCCTTTAGTGTGTGATTTGTAGATCTAGGTTGAAGATCCTCTAAAGAGAAATATTGGAGAAAAATTGTCAGGGTTGCAAAGTTTTCAAAGTTGTCACCTTGTTTACAAGACCATTAAAGGACACCCATAGAAACAAACATGGTTACCTTCCCAAACACGGCCATCTTCAAATGCAAATTAGAGTGTGTTACTGTCAAAAACGGCCTTGTTAAGAAATTGTGACTATCCTTAGGTGTATACATGGCTTTTTTACTTATGCAAATAGAAAATCCTAAAAAACCAGAGACCCAAAATACACATATGTGACCCTTTGTTCAATCACTACCCTATTAGAAGAGAAAGTGTGGATAGATATTTAGCAGATGCAATTGAATGTACATATGTGACCTCTGTTAGAAGTAGACACACTCAAAAAACACAAAAAACTCACAAGAATTGTTAAATTTAGGGACATGGGTCCCACCAAACATGAAAAAAATGTAAGAGGGTTAAGAAAAATTTCATAAATAGATCATAATTCATTATATTATGGTAGAAATCCAAAGTACCAAAACATAAAACGATCAAAAATCTAGTTACCAATGAGATTGAATGCACTACACAAGGAATTCAAACATTCAAATGATTAGTAAACTCAAATAAAATTAATAATTTAATACATACAAAACCTTATATCCCATTTAGAGGAGAATCTTGTTTATGGATGTTGTACTTCTCAAATCTTAGCTTCCAGATGCTTGCAAAAGCTCAAGATTACCTAGATGATAGATGAAAGATCAAATTAATTCTCAAATTCTCTCAAAACTCAAAGAAACATTTTCTCAATGCTCAAATTATAGATGATGAATATGGAGGAATGAGGGTTATTTTATAGATTTTCATGATTTGGATCAAGAGTTTAGATTGAATCTCCATGCCTACAAAGAAGGGTTAAGATTGTACATCAACACCCACAAAGGAGAGTGAATAAAGGAAGATGAGATGATATTAGTTGCAACTCAAAATATCTCCTCATTTTCAGGAAATTGGTTGAGATACTTGAAGATGAAGGGTGGACATTTGATCTCAAAATGGAGGGTTAGAAATGTTTGAGACAAGAGGAAGTCAATATATTTTTGAAAAAGGAATATTCCTTGGGAATATTCTTTGTGGAGGGAAATTAAGATAATTAAATAATTAGAAATTATTTAATTATGGAGGATGAGAATAGCTCTTTTTGAAAAAGAATATTCCATTGAATGGGATGAAGATTGAAGATGGGATAATTAAATAATTAAAATTATTTAATTATAGTAGATTAGAAAAAAGTTAGATTAGCCAAATCAAATAATAAAATATTATTCAATTGGGATGATGAAGGGAATAATTAGTAATAGAATGATGAATTAATTAAATAATTCAAAATTATTTAATCAATATGGTAAATTGGGGTTAAATGATGAAAATGATGTTAATTGATGTTAAAAGGGAATTATTAATGCAAATGGTGATAAATGATGAAAATACATTGATGATGATGAAATGATGAATCATGATGGAAAAATGCAATGTTAAGATGTGTGATATACATTAGGTATTTTTACATGTCTACAAATCTAACAACACGCTTTAAATGCATGCCATTCAAAATATTGTTAAGTGTAAGATCTACAAAAATGTGCAGTGTTGATAGGTTCTTTTAAATGTGTACCATCTATTTCTTTAATTTTATATGTCCCAGACCCATAAATCTCATCAGTAAAATAGGGTCCTAACTAATTTGGGCTAAAATTTCCTATTCCATTAGGAGGAGCATTGGCATTATGTTAATAAATTCATACAACACCAAACCTCCTTTATTGAAAGAATGGTGAATAACATTTTCATTATACTTCCATTGCATGGTTTTGGAGTAAGCTTGAATATGCTCAAGAGTGTTTAGGTCTTATTCATCAAGAATTTCAAGTTGCTGCAATCTTTGTTCTTTATAAGTGTTATCATCAATAAGGCCACTAAGAGAGATTCTCAAAGAGGGAATTTCAAACTCCAAGTGCATTATTGCATCGACTCCATAGAAAATATTATAGGGTATGTTTTCTATGGAGATACAAACACTTGTACGATAAGCTCATAATACATATGATAGTTGAGTATGCCAATCCTTGTTATGTTTACTAACTATTTTTTACAACATTTTCTGAATTGTTTTATTTGTTGCTTTTTATTGACCATTTGATTGCAGATAATGTGGTGTAGAAAAATGATGTTGGATGTGAAATATTTCCAAAAAAAATTTAAATTCCTTCTTCTTAAATGGTGCTCCATTGTCCTAAGGGAATGCCAAATTGAGCAATAATGTTCTAAAATAAAATGACAGATTACATCAAGAGTCATGGAACAAAGAGGGATTGCCTCTACCCACTTCATGAAATAATTTTTTGTAGTTATGATGAATGCATACCTTGTAGATGAGGGAGGGGATATTTTTCCAATCAAATCCAAACCCCAAATCGAAAATGGCCAAATAGCAACTTGGGAACGAAGTTAAGATGCAAGAGAATGGTTCAAGTTGTTATGTTCTTGACACTTGTGACACTTCTTGACATGATCAAAATAATCTTGTTATATATTTTTCTAATAATAACCAATACGAATTAACTTTTGAACTAAATACCATCCTCCAAAATACCCCTTGCATGCATTTGCATGACCTTCATCGATGGCCAAATAAATTTTAGATTTTCTCAGACATCTAAGAAGTCCATTGAATGATAGTCTATACATCACATCAGGGAGGATGATATAACAGGTTGCCAACTTTCGTATGTTAGCCCTTGTTTTTTCATTGGTTGGTTGATGTAAAATTCCATCCTTTAAATAGTTAAATATTGGTGTGTACCACTCATTGGAAACTTCAATATTAGAAACTATCATTTATTTTTGTCTTCATTTATTGATGGTTTTGTGAGTGTGAAGAATGAATGTGAAGTTTGCAAAATCACCATCGAGAGAAATAAGGGAATCAACACTTGACATTGCATCTACGTGTCGATTATCCTTTTGTGGAATATTATCAATAGTGTATGATGTAAAACACTCTAATATTGTTAATGTGAGATATTTATATTTAGATAGTTTATCATGTTTTTCTTGATAAGACCCATTAATTTTTTTGATGATTAATTGAGCCTCTAAAGATGTGAATGTGTTGAAAACCTAAGGATAAGGTTGCACGTAATCCTACAATAAGAGCCTCATGTTTAGCAATGTTTGTACATAGGAAATTTAAGTGATAAGATAAGGGAATTGGATTTTCTAAGGGAGGAATTAGTATAACTCTAGCACTAGAGCCAATTTGACACTCAGAGCCATCAAAGTATAATTCCCATGTTTCATTGTCATCAAGTTTCAACACATTTTCATCAAAAAAAAATCTTGATTTGGTAACATTAATGTTGAAGGGGCTTCAGCTAAATTGTCAGTCAAAACTTGTACTTTGATTTCTTTTTGAGAAATGAATTTAAGGTCAAATTCAATTAACAACATAACCCATTTAGCCAGATGTTTGGATAAATCCATTTGTGCAAATAGGTGTTTTAGAGGATCAAACTTTGTTATAACTTGCACCTTAGTATTTAACAAATAATGTCTCAATTTATTGGTTGCAAATACAAGAACCAAACATTTCTTCTCTATATATGTATATTGAGTTTCATAATCAATTAATGTTAGACTAATGTAATACACAAGATACTCTTTTCCATTTTCATCTTTTTACACTAATAGGACTAGAAGAGAATGATTTGAAGTTGATATATAAAGGATAAAATGTATCCCTTGAATTATTGGTTGTAAGATAGGAGGATTGACCAAATATTATTTCAAATCTTCAAATGCTTTGTGACAATCCTCATTCCATTTAAATTAAAAATCTTTCTTAAGGAGCTGAGTGAAGGGAAGAGTCCAATCCACTAAAGATGCCACAAATCGATGAATAGCTTGAATATTTCCTTGTAAGTTACATAATTGTGAAATGTTCTTAGGAGGTGGCATGTTTATTATTGCATCAGTTTTCTTTGTTTCCACCTCAGTTCCTCTATGTGACACTATAAAACCCAACAACTTTCCACTATCCAAACCAAAGACACATTTCTTCATATCAATCTCATGTTGTACTGTCAAAATCTTTCAATGATTTTATGAAGTATTTTGAAATGGTCTTGATGTGTTATAGACTTATCCAAAATATCATCAACATAATCATCCAAGATATTATGAATGAATTCATGAAATACTAACGTCATAGTTCTTTGATATGTGGCTCCAAAAATTTTCAATCCAAAAGGAATCACAAGACAACAAAATATTCCCCAAGGTGTGGTAAAAGCTATTTTATATTAATCTTGACAATTAATGAAAATTTGATTATATCCCAAAAAACGTATCCATGAATGATAACAAAGCATGTCCCGTAGTTGAATCAACTATCACGTCAATATTAAGAAGGGGAAATTTTTCCTTTAAAGATTCTTTATTAAGATCAAAAAATTGTTGGAAGTTGAAGCTTGCATCAAATGTTTGTCATTGATGCCAATAGGTTGTCATTTATGTCAACATAGTGCTGAATCTATGAGTTGTTTACTAGAAGCTATTTCCTATCGAAGATGACCATTATAGGTGGTCTAGTGTGTTGCTTTTTAGTTCTAGTTCCTACTGTGAAAACAAGCTATGATTCAGATATTCAAAGATCTTGGCTGACTCAGTGTGTGCAATATTTTATATGGATATAAGGTCGACCTAATTGACAAGCAAGATATACATAAATATATATATAGACTCTTCGTGAAAGAAAATTAAGACAAGGAAAAGATACATGAAAACAATGTGATGATAAGAAATAGAAAGAGAGAGTACAACATAGCAAAGTAAGTGAAGTAGGCGAAGCCAATAAAGTGTATGATCAGATCAAAATTATTGAGTGATTACTAAAATGCAGTACTATCTATATAGAGCTTCATCTAGAATTGAACTCTACTCAAGGTGTAATCTATTAGATCACACTTTTGGCTACAAGCCTTAACTCTTATTTTCTGGTAGTTAGCCATCTTTTGTTTCTCTGTGGGAGTGAGCCCTCTGGGTTGTAGCCCTGTTGGAAGGTGAGTCCTTATTGTAGGTAGTGAGCCTTATCCCAAGTAGTTAACCTTATCTTAGGTAGTGAGCCTTATCCTAGGCAGTGAGCCTTATCTTAGGAAGTGAGCCTTATCTCAAGCAGTGAGCCTTTTTGTAATCAGTTTTGATATTCTCTATAGTGTGAGTTAATCCTCATGGTGGTTTTTCCCTCATTAGTTTTTCCACATAAATTTTGTGTTATTGTGTTTATGCATTGAATTTGGGTTTCTGCATTGGCATTTGATGAGTAATCATTTAATCATTTAATGTATTAGTTATGGTAATTGAATTGAAGGTTATAATCTGTGACAACTGATTCACTCCCCCTCTTAGTTGTCTTATCCAACAATTGGTATTAGAGCTTGGTCCTTTGGAATAAGTTTAATAGCTTGAAGGAGATATTGGGAGGTTGAACTAAATGATGAAGGGATCTGAATTAGATGAAAAATTTAGAACATAGACTTCAGAATCTTGAAATGAAGATATGAAAGAAAATGTTAAGCAAGCAGGGGAATGCATTTGGAAACTAAGAAATTAGATCTAGAAGTTTAAGTTGAAACATAAAGAACTTTACCATGAACTAAAGGAAGAAAAGGAGACTGTTAAAAATCTAAGGATGAAACTTGAAGAAAGAAAAAGAGTCGAAGAGAACTTGAAATTGGAAATTGAACAAAGCAAGGTAGAGGAAGGATGCCTAAAAGAAATTATCAATCAAAAGAAAAAAAAATGTGATAAGCTTGAACAAGAAGTAGTAAGCCTTAAATCTAATCTAGAAAAAGTGAAAGCTCATGAAGAAAGGTTCAAGAAAAGCTCTACAATTCTTGATGAATTGATTTCATCTTAAAAAATTGCAAAGGATAAAGGTGGTTTATTACTTGAAGAAGGACAAAATTCAAAGACTAATCCAGTTTTCAACAAAGTGGACAATCAAAGGAAATCTCAAGGAAGTACTTATGAAGGAAAGAATTGAAGAATCAATACCAGAAGAATACCCATTTGACAACCTAATGCTCAAAGGTACCCATCCTTTAATGGATTTTGTTTCTCATGCAATAAATTTGGACATAAAGCAACCAAATGTAGAAGTAGAATGAAACAAAATAGAAAGAGTCAGAATGTTGGATTCTTTGCTAGAAAATGTTATAGTTGCAACAAGTTTGGACATAGAGCTACTGTATGTAGAAACCATATGACGATAAAAATATTTGATACAAAAGAAGAATTCAATATTTTCAAGGCTGCTATTACATATGCAATATCTTTGGACACATGGATAATCAATGCATGATACAAGAAAAAAAAATCATTTGATCTTGGATATGTTATGTGTTACACTTGCAACAAACTAGGACATATCTCAAAATTTTGCAAAATAAATGTTGGGAAGAAACCAAATCTAGAACAAAAGAACAAGCATATGAACAAGGAAGATCCATAATAAGTAAGGAAAGAAATGGAAAAAAATGGAGAAAGAAGGAAGAACCTGAGAGAAAGGATGAATCAAATGATCTTGTATCTGCATTTGGTACAGATCCCTCTTCTAAGGACTAAACCCGGTAATGGTTTCAAGGGGAAAATTCATAGAAAAATCTAGAAAACCCATGATATATGAGGTGTCATGTGAAGACACATGGATATGTGATGGGAATATCTATTTTGAAAGCGTTGAAATTTTTTTTGACATAAAAGATGCAAATAAAAAAATTTGCGGAGCCCCTTTTGGGTCACAGTGTTTCTAAAAAAAAATACAGAATTGATCTAGTAGCTTTGGTAGAAGAAGGTACTAAAAAAATGAAGTATAGATGATGATGTCACAAGCAATAAATTATCTTTTATGATGAAACCATAAATAGCAACAAGTTAAATAAGAAAGACTGAGTAGTCATTTTCATCATGAAGTGAATGAGCTAAGGAATAAAGAGCAGCTGAGAAATAAAGAGTTGAGGTTATTGGAAAGTGAAAGTATGAAGAACAAGGATGAAACAATGGAGTCGAAGGAAAAGGTGATATTTAATTCGCTCAACAATGAATTGCAAAAATTGAGTAAGTTACAGATTGATGAATTTGATCATGAAAAGTTTCAAAATTTTGAGACTTCTCTTTCAGTTGAGCAAATGCAAATGATCAAGAATTTAGGGCACAAAGGTTTAGGAATTTTGACCGAATTTCCATACTTTTTGAATGTGGACATTTTTTAGTTTATCTTAAGAAGAATTCAAGGTGATCAGATGATTTTTGACAAACCCTATGAGATCACAAAGCAATCAATTGCAACAATAACAAGATTATACAATAATGGACCCATTCTAGTCAAGAAGTTAGTAAAGAACAAGGAGGTAAAAGCCCTAACTAGAGTAACAAGAGATCAAAGGGAACTTCTAATTCATACTATAATCAACTCAGTGATAAGGTATGTGACATATGGAATTTCATATAATATTTATTTCAGAAAAAGGGAAGGCTCTACTTTAGCGATTGTCATTTATGTTGTGCATCAAATGGTTGAGAAGAAAGAGGATTTTGATTTGTGTGAGTTATTGAAGAATCAATTAATGGAGAATATAAATATGACAAAGAATGACAATTACCCTTTTCGTTTTAGATCTTTGGTTATATGTTTGATGATGTATTTTCTGAAATTGTTACCATTGAAAGAAAATGTTGTGTGGAAGTTAGTTATACCAGTTGGGAAGTAGGTCTATCGATAGCTAGAATTTCTACCAGTAAAAGAAAAGGTTTTTAAAGAATACTTTGAAAATAAAATAAATACATGAATTTCTAGCGTTATTTCCATTCTTATTGGGATGTCTAGAGTAGGATCCTCCTTTGAAAAGAGGAAAGCAAGAATTATCTCAAATTCCCCTCTAAACATAAAGAAGTTGAGGTTAGAGAAAAATGAAGAAGAAAAAGAAGAAATATTACAAAAGAAATTTATTTGGCATCAACTGATGATGAAGAATACTTTATGAAGGAAAAGGTGTTGAAGATTCTTGAGCAATTTGGTGGACTAAAGAAGATTGGAGATGAATGGTTGTTACGACCATCATATGAACATGATGAGATTATAGATGTCATGGATACTTACATAATTCATAATAATATTGACCCAAGTAATGTGACAAGTAATTTACTAGAAGTATTGATTGAGAAAATTGAAGAAACAATAATGGCACAGTCACCTAGTGAAATAGCAAAAAAAAAAAAATTCAATTAGCCATGGAAGAAAGATGCTAAAATGCATAGAAGAAATTGACTGATAGTATAAATCAATTGAAAACCTACATCAAGAGTGTAAAAAACATGTACAAGTATTGTCTATGGTGGCCTACTTCTATTGGAAACTACAGAGAAAAATCAATGCTATTGAGCTCGAACTAAATTACATTGGAAAAACATATGATATCCTTAATGACAAGGATGATGTGCAAAAGAAAAGGATCAATTCCTTACAATCTAAACTTGTAGTCATTATGGTACATAGGGATGGTATTGTGAAGACCTTTTGGAAAGTTAAATAATTAATTGAACTAAGATTGGAATAGCTTCCAGTCTCCTGGTAGAAGTTAAGAATAATACACAAAATATTGCTATTTTGGATACTCTTCTAGAAACAATTGATTCAATAGAAAAGAACAACAATATTTGTTTAAACATCAAGGTGACAGTGGTTTCCTAGAAGACATATCTTCTGGAACTAAAAGAAAAATAAAAGGAGATATTTTAAGGGAGAAGGATTAAGGTAAAGAAGCAATTTTGATATCCTTTTTGAAGACTTTTTTTTCTGAAGTAAGAGGGAGATAGATCTTTTTTTTTTCATTGATGTCAAAAGGGGAGAGGAAGCATGCGAAAAAAATGAAAATCATTTCATCTCATCAAAATAATTACAAAGGTTGTTGTTGTTGGATTTTCACATCTTGGGTTTCCATCAATGACAAAGGGGGAGATTGTTGGAAGTTGAAGCTTGCATCAAATCATTTTCATTGATGTCATTAGGTTTCCCTTGATGTCAACATAGTACTGAATCTATGAGTTGTTTACCAGAATCTATTTTGTATCAAAGATGACCGTTATAGGTGGTCCAATGTGTTGGTTTCTAGGTCCGGTTCCTATCGTGAAGAAAGCTATGATTCAAATATTCAAAGATCTTGGCTGACTCAGTTTGTGCAATACTTTATGTGGATATAAGGCCAACCTATTTGAAAAGAAAGATATACATATATATATAGAGAGACTCCCTAGGAAAGAAAAGTAAGACAAGGAAAAGAGCATGATGATAAGAAAGATAAAGAGTGAGTACAACAACTCAAAGTAAGCGAAGCAGGTGAAGACAATAAAGTGTATGGTCAGATCAAAATTAATTAGTGATTACTAAAATGCAGTACTATCTATATAGAGCTTCATCTAGAACTTAACTCTACACAAGTAAGGTGTAATCTATTAGTTCACACTTTTAGCTGTAAGCCTTAACTCTTGTATTCTGGCAATTATCCATTTTTTTTTTCTCTGTGGCAGTGAGCCCTTTGGGTTATAGCCATGTTGGACAGTGAGTCCTTATTATAGGCATTGAGCCTTATCTTAGGTAGTGAGCCTTATCTGAGGAAATTAGCCTTATCTCAGGAAGTGAGCCTTTCTGTAATCAATTTTGATATTCTCTATAATGTGATTTAATCCTCATCGTGTTTTTTTCCCTCATTGGGTTCTCCACGTAAATTTGGTGCTATTGTGTTTGTGCATTGGATTTGGGTTTCTACATTGGCATTTGATGAGTAATCATTTAAGCAGTTTATGTATTAGTTCTGGTAATTGAATTTAAGGTTATAATATGTGACAACTGATTCACCCCCCTCTTAGTTGTCCTATCCAACAAAAAATTCATACACATCCTAATATGGCTATCAAGTTTTGCAACTACCACAATATTAGAAATTCAAGCTGAATAATCGATAGGGTAGATGAAACTAGCTTGTAAGATTTTTTCAATTTCATCCTTAACCAATAGAGCTATCTTAGGATCCATCTTGCATATCTTTTTGTGTCACTAGTTTAGCATATTCTTCAAGAAGAATGTTATGTGTGACTATCTTAGGGTCAATACCCGACATGTCCAAATAAATCCAAGAAAATATTTTAGGAAAGTCATGTAATAAAGCTACATAACCTTATTCTTCATCTTCATCTAGACATTTTCCAATTTGTATCACTTTTTTTGCATTATCCTTATCCATCGAAACTTCTATGGTATCTCCCACAATTAATGAATTATGGTTTGACTCATCGTGAAATGCTTTACTTTAATCTTGTTCATCATCACATAGCTCCTTTTCTTTCTCACAACATGCCTTGGTATTTAAACAATAGGAAATCTGTTGATTATAATGTGTAGATGAAGTATCATTCATACCCAAAAATTCTCCTAAGGACTCATCATCTTGAAACATATCCAATGACATATTCTCACTAGGATGCACTAGTTTTAGTGTTTATTTAGGAGGATCTTGCGTGATAACACTGATATTAAGTGAAGGCCTTCTTGATTCCTTAGTTTCTTTTGAAGGATGATAATCAAGACCTCTTGTTGTCTCTTGTGTATTAAGTGAGCTATAGTGACACAAATTCCTTGTTCTTTCACTCCACATCATTTTCCATTATAGGGTCTTTGCAAGATCATGGGGGTTCAAAAAGTAGAGATGTGAAAAAAAGGCATTTTTAACTTGCCCAAAAATGTGAAAATCTTCTTTGACATTTTCTAGGCTCGGGTAGAAAGTACATTGTGCCATAGAAAACACCAAAGCTAAATAGATATCCGTTTAGAATGGATATCCATTCTAAAATGGATATCTGTTCCAAAATGGATATTCATTTAGTTTAAGTCATTTTCTTTATTTGGTTGGGTCCAGCATGAGGGTTTTCATATTATAACAAAAATCATTTATAATAGAATATGATATTATATTATAATATAATATTAAAATCATAAAAAAGTATTCAAAGTCAATATTATATATTAATCTATATATTGTCTATATTATATTATATTATATTATAATATAATATTTTGTATTGTAATATAATATATTATTATAGTATATTATAATACAATATATTATATTATATTTTAATATAATAATATATATGTTATATGTTGTAATCTAATATATATTACCATATAAATTTATGCTCATACCATATAAGTTGGGTCCCCAGATTTGACAAAAAAAAAAATTAAACTAAATGGATATCTATTTCAAAATAGATATCCATTTTCTATGTATTAAAATCACAAAAAGGAAAACCCAAGAGTCATTTTCACTGTGCAAAATACCTTATGTGCACGTATTTGTAGTTGAGAGACTCAAATATCCATTTCCCTTGCATTTTTTTGCTCAAATGACTCAAAATTCATAGGTATGTATAGATTTTAATGTTTTTTTTCAATTTTATTTTAGTTGTGCATTATTTTTTAAGAATTTTAGTCAAAAATAGGTTTTTGAATAGGTTTATTTGTTTTTCATTAAAATGATTGTTAATTTTAAAATTCTCCTCATCAAACATGCTTATGAATGGATGATCGTGATGTAGGAGCATCCAGGGCATAAGAGCAATCTTGCATCAACCAAAATATTTGTGTTGTTTATTTTTAATAAGGGATGAATCAACTTGAGTTTGCTGAGTATGGAGGTCTCCAAGTGTTTTATCTTTAGGAGTAAGTGGCATGAAGGAAGAACATGCTCTGACATCTAGCCTTCAGTCAATAGACTCATCGGAGTGACATGGGAATTTCAAAGAATCCCTGTTTCATGTCCCATCAACATAGCGATAGCAAAGGCGATAGTGGTGGATGGTTGCGAAGGCTTCACATCGAAGGGAGATACTTATTTTGGTAGGAATTAGTGGCTAGTCCCTTTGGAATCCCAATAATCATTTCATTGAAGAGATAGACACATATTGACGAAACATAATAGTGAGTCTCTTTGATGTTTCAATAGGACTTCTTCAACGAGACTTCACCATAATTTCAGGAGTCACTTAGGATTCCCTCTTATGGAGCGATAGGGAGATGGAAAAGGACAACAAAATAAGGTAATGACACATGTTCCATTGTGATATGTTGATTTCACATCTTTGTTGTGAATCAACGTGATTTTTCATTAGTGATTGGTGTCAATCTAATGATGAAGCATAGATTTGAAGGTGGTATTCATGGAAGGTTTAGGGCATGATGTTCATTGGATGATCGTAGCAGTACTAAGACAACATGGGGGGAAAGAACTCCTATAAAATAAGCCAATCAAAAGGAGGAGTATAGAGAAGGTAGCAGAATAGCATGTAGGTTAGGAGATATTGAAGCAAAGTTTGAAAACCCCGATTTGCATATTTGACCAATGTTTCTGTAATCAAATAATATGCAATGCTATAATTTTATTTTCAATTCCAATAATAATAAAACATCTTTGTTTTATTCTTGCATATTGGTGATTCTATCTGTGTGTTGCAGTGAGGTTGAGATGGCAAGGGGAGTACCCTTCATCAAGTGGTATGAAATCTAGGTTTTCTTGAGTCTGTAAGCAAAGTGTCAAAGGGAGATAGTTTGTAGCAGGACCTATGAGTGTGGGTTGAGATCAAAATGCCTCCTAGAACTTTCTAGTGTGATAGAGGTAGAGGAAGAGGTGATGGAGGAAGAGATCCTCCTAGAGATGAAATTAGAGCCCTTAGAAGCTAGTTGGATACCTTGTAGGAAGATGTTCACAAAAGAGAAGTGCATTGAGAAAGTGATGACAGTGAAGATGAAATTGAAGAGGAAGAGGAAGGAAATTATCAAATGGATCCTAGAGAAATTAGATTGTTGAGAGTGATATCAAAATTGGGAAGAGACCCAAAATGGAGGTTTCAACTTTTAGTGGAAGTGCAAATCCTGAAGAGTTGATTGATTGGATCAATGATATGGAGGAATTTTTTGAGTTCAAGGAGATTGAAGACCCTCACCGAGTGATGTTTGCAAAGACAAAGTTAAAAGGTCATGCAAGAATATGGTGGAAAGAGATCTAGCTTGAAAGAGGAAGACAAGAGAAGAGAAAATTTCCAAATGGGATAAATGGTGGCCAAGATGAAATGAAAATTTATTCCTGTAGATTATGAGTTGGAGCTGCTCAAGAAGATGTAGAGTTTGAAACAAGGAACGACGATGGTGAAAGAATACATGGAATAATTTCATAAGGTATTGATTCAGATAGGACATTCTAAAGTGAATAAGGAGAAAGTAGCTTGTTATATTAATGGGATAAGACCTAGCATACAAGAAGAATTAGCATTGGTGAGAATGAACACCATGGGGGATGCTCATCGATTTTAATTAAAAGTTGAAGAACAAATAAATCAAATATTTGAAGACAAGAAAAGAGGTGGAGGTCATGGTGGAAGAGTTGGCAGGCGGTCATATGGAGGCCGAAGTGAGGATTAAAATAAGGGAAAAGGATCCAATACCAACCAAGATCAGAAAGGAGATAACTCCTATCACCCTCATTATCAGAATAATGGAGATCAAAGAGGTAGAGGAATATCTAGATAAAGACTAAGAATAGGAGGCTTTTGTGGAACCTATTATCAATGCAGAGAAGGACATAGATCCTTTGAGTGTCCTCAACATTAGGGAAGGAAAAATAGAAGACCGAAAGGTAATGCTCGATTTACCCATGTAGATGAAGATGCTCGGTCTTCACATTTTGAAGATGTTGAAAGGGGTGAGTCCCTTGTTGTCAGAAGAGCCTCGCTGAGTGAGGAGAAGGAACTATACCAAAGAATCTGGTGTCAGTGGAAATGGTAACTAAGTTATAGTTGGAAAGGAGAAGGCATCCAAATCCATATAATATTGCATGCTTTCAGAAGGACTAGAGGGGTTTGGTCAATGAGTAATGTCTGATAAAGTTTAAGATTGGTAACTATAAGGATGATGTTTTGTGTGATATCATACCTATCGATGTTTGTCGCATGTTGTCAGGTAGACCATGGTAGTTTGATTGATGAGTGATGCATGATGGACATGCGAACACTTATTCATTGACAAAGGATGGTGTTCGACATAAGTTAAAACCCCAGAAGGAGGCAAAAGAAAAGGTATGCAGTAATACAATAATTTACTTGGTTGATGGAAGAAAGTTCCTAGAAGGTATGATACATGATCGTATGTTTTCTGCTTTAATCCCTAGAGCTGAAAAAGAAGACAATAGTGAGGACCCTATAGAGGTTTAAGATTTGTTGAATGAGTTTTAGGGTATTATTTCTAATAATGTACTTGAAGGTTTTCCTCCAGTAAGGAAGATCAACCATCAAATGGACTTGATTCCTAGAGCTAGTTTTCCAAATATGGTAGCCCGTCGAATGAATCTAGTAGAAAATGAAGAGTTGAACAGACAAGTACAAGAGTTGTTACAAAAGGATTGATCAAGGAGAGTTTGAGTCCATGTGCAGTAACTGCATTATTATCACCTAAGAAGGATGGGGAATGGAAAATGTGTATAGACTCTAGAGCCATCAACACAATCACTATCAAGTATAGGTTTCCCTTGCCAAGGATGGATGATATCATGGATTGTTTGAGTGGATATGAGTACTTCGCAAAGATAGATATAAAGAGTGGTTATCACTAGATCTGAATTAGAGGAGATGATTGGAAGATAGCCTTCAAAACCAAAGAAGGTGTGCACGATTGGTAGTCATGCCTTTTTAGCTAACCAATGCATCGAGTACATTCATGCGGCTCATGAACGAGGTATTGAAAGAATTTCTTAGTAAATTTGTTATTGTTTATTTGGATGAAATTTTAATTTTCAAAAAGACATTGGAGGAGCACTTGATGCATATTAGAAAAGTTTTTGAGAAGCTGAGAGAGGAGAAGTTGTTAATCAATTTGAAGAAGTGTAGTTTTGTGAAGAGAGAATTGGTGTACATGGAATTTGTTATCTTAGCAAAGGGTCTTAAGATAGACCCAAAGAAGGTGAAAGCTATGAATGGCCTACACCAGGAGTGCTATAGAGGTGAGATCTTTTCATGGCTTATCAAGTTTATATAGAAATTTTATGAAAGGATTTAGTATTACTTGTGCACCTCTAACTAAAACAATGAGAGGGGATAGAAAAGAGTTTAAGTGGACTACAAGAGCAACAAAGAGTTTTGAGATGTTGAAGAAGAAAGTTACAGAGCAACCTATTTTGGCACTTCTATATTTCAACAAAGTATTTTAGGTAGATTATGATGAAACTAGTAGTGCCATTAGAGTTGTTTTGAGTCAAGAAAGTAAACCTATTGCTTATTTTAGTGAAAGTTTGGATGATGCAAAGAAGAAATATTTTGTTTATGATCAGAAATTTTGTGCTATAGTTCAAGCTTTGAAGAAATGGAGACACTATTTGTTGCGAAATTAATTTTTTTTATTTACCAATCATCATATCTCACAATATTTAAATAGTGAAGGGAATTTGAATCAAAGGAATTTGAAATGGGTTGGATTTCTGCAAAGTTATACATTTTTTTTTAAGCATAGGAGTGGAAGATCTACTAGATTTGTAGATGCCTTAAGTAGGAGGCAAAATTTGGTAGTAGCAATGTAGATTGAATTTGTTGAGTTCAATGAACTCAAGAGTTTGTATCCTGAGGATCCTAATTTTGCAGAGGCTTGGAAAGATTGTATGGAGCCTATCACTCAGGATAGGACACTATGGTTGAATTTTACAATCGAGGATGGGATGTTGTTTCGAAGGAATCAATTGTGCATTCCAAGGAGTTCCATGAGAGAGAACTTGATCAAGGAGAAACACAGTGGAGGATTTGTTGAACACTTTGGTTGGGATAAGAATGTTGCTATTGTTGGTGAACATTACTATTGGCCGTAGTTACAATAGGATGTGAAGAAGCTTGTGCAAGGTTACAGAGCATGTCAGATGGAATAAGGAGCAAGTTACAATATTGGACTATATCAACAATTACCTGTACCTGAGAGGCCATGGGAGGACATTAGCATGGATTTTGTTCTTGGATTACCAAGGACACAAAGAGGGCATGATTCTATATTTGTGTTGGTGGATAGATTTAAAAAATTGAACACTTCATTTTGTGCCATAAGACCAGTGATGTTCATGATACATAATTATTTTTTAGAGAGGTAGCGAGACTACATGGTCTACCCAAGAGCATAATTTCAGATCGAGATACCAAGTTTGTTGGTTATTTCTAGAGGATGTTGTGGAAAAAGGTGAATACTGATTTGATGTTTAGTTTTGCACATCATCCATAGATAAATGGAAAAATGAAGGTGGTGAATAGGAGTTTGGGTAACTTGCTAAGATGCTTAGTAGGGGATAAACCCAAGGGATGTGATCTGATTTTTCCACAGGAAAATTTTTCTTACAACAATTCTATCAATAGGAGCATTGGTAAATAACCATTCCATAGTGTGTATGGGAGTAGTCCTAGAACTTGTTCTGAATTGAGGAAGATGGATAAGGGAGAGAAGAGTAGTGCTGAGGTTGAATATTTTGTGAAACACCTAAAAAATTTGCATGAAGAGGTGAATAAACATATCAATAAGATGAATTCATAATATAACACTAAGGAAGATCAAAAAGGAAGGTATAAGGAGTTCCAGGTAGGTGATGAAGTCAAGGTTCATTTTTGGAAGGAGAGGTTTCCAATTGGAACATAAAACAAGTTAAAGATGAAGAAGTTTGGGCCATCTAAGATATTGAAGAAGCATGATTCAGGAAATGCTTATGAGGTAGAGTTGCCAAGTGGGATTCATGTTTCACCTATGTTTAACATTTACTAATTTGAAGGAATATCATGAAGGGGATAAGGAGAATGAGTTGAAAAAGGCATAGTGGAGCATTCCAACACCTACTATAGAAAAGGAAGAGGTAGAAGAATTTTTGGATAGTCGTGTGGGTAGAAACACAAAAAACATGCAATATATAGAGTACTTGGTGAAATGGAGAGGAAGGCTTGTTGTAGATTCATTGTGGATATTTGATTCTAAGGTTAACTGTATTGGTTTCCCTCTAGCTCTCGAGAAGTGATAGGGTCACTTTTCAAATTATTTCTTGCATCAACCAAAAGATCTGTGTTATTTCTTTTCAATAAGGGCTGAATCGACTTGAATTTGTTGAGTATGGAGGTTTGTAGGAGTTTTGGATTTAGGAGTAAGCAACATGAAGGAAGAATGAGCTCAAAAATCTAGCATTATGTCAACAGACACATCAGAGTGACATGGGGATTTCAAACAAACCCTATTTCATGTCCCATCAACATAGCGATAGAAAACGTGACAACGGTGGATGGTTGTGAAGGCTTCACATTGAAGGGAGATACTTATTTCAGTAGGACATAGTGTCCAGTTCCTTCAACATCTTGATAAGCATTTCATTGAAGAGATGGACACATATCGACAAAACATAATAGTGAGTCTCTTCAAAATTTTGATTAGACTTCATCAGTGAGACTTCACCATTTTGGAAGGAGTCACAAGGGAGCCCCTCTAATGGAGCAATAGGTAGATGGAAAAGGAAAATTAAATAAGGTGATGACACATGCTTCATTGTGATCTGTTGATTTCACATCTTTGTTATGAATCAACATGTTTTTTGGTTATTGATTGGCATTGATCTAATGATGAAGCACAAATTTAAAGGAAGTTTTCATGGTGGTTTTATGGCATGATGTTCATTGGAAGACCATGGTAGTACTAAGACAACATGGGGGGAAATAATTCCTATAAGATAAGCTAACCAAAAGGAGGATTACAGAGAAGGTGGCGAAATAGCATGTAGGTTAGGAGATAGTGAAACAAAGTTTGAAAGCCTCGGTCTACATATTTGACCGATGTTTCTATAATAAAATCCCATGTAATGTTGTAATTTTCTTTTCCATTCTAGTAATAATACAACATCTTTGTTTTCTTCTTTCATATTGGTGGTGCTATGTGTGTGTTGCTGTGAGGTTGAGACGGTAAGAGGAGTACCCTTCATTAGATCCCAACCTTGGTCCATATGAAAACCTTACAAATCCTCCTCCACCAGCAATTTCTCCATTACAAAATGTACCCATAATCCATTAATCTATCCATAGGAATTTAAATCAATTGAGAAACATATTTCAAATTTATGAGACTCTCCTTAAGCTCTCAGATATGAAAAACACTTTAGAAACAATCATTTCGAATGTTGAAACTCTGATAAATGAGCATAATAGGTTTGAAGAGTAGTGAGAGTCCCAAAATAAATATTATTCTAATGGTTTATCATATGATGAAGTGAGGGGACTTGATATTGAAAAATCCCAATTAGCCTAGCTATTCATCAATCCCAAAATAGGATAGCTTGTAGATGTGTGGAAGCCTAAATTTTCAATTAAATGGTGCACACATAGAGGCATATTAGATAATTTCTAGAAATTTTGGTGGATAGTTTTTGATAAACCACCCAACAAGAATCTTGATGTCCCACATTATTTTCTAAGAAAATTATATGGCAAGATTTTCCTAGGGAGGCATGTCGATTACTTTGATATGCGAGATTTCTAGGGTGTCGGTAGAGGGATTCCACATGATAGAACCAAAGCACGTCGAGTCACCCCACTTCTTCTTGCTCCACCTATTGCTTCCTTGACTCTAATAACTTACCTTGAGATTGTTTTAAATGTAGGGAGTCAGAGCATTTTGGCCATACATGCATTGAGTGATCATTTGATCACCCAAAGCTCACATGTTGCACAACCGCATGATGGTGCATCCCATCATGTTGGTGATGCACCTGCTACATCCCATTATGATGGTGATGCACTTGTTGCATCAGTTATGACTAGTACACCCTCCTCTTCAACACATATTTGTGTGTCAAAATATATGTTTGGGTCCTCTTAAATAGTCCAGTGAGGCTCCAATAGACACATCTGACTATGAGGTCCATGATATGTCAGATGTAGGAGTTGATAGAGCATGGAGTGGAGCATTTCCAAGAGAGACATTAGGTGGAAGAAATGATGTGGAAGCACTGGTAAGACTTAAAGTAATTTCATAGTGTGTTTAATCTAAATTCCTTCATATTTTATAAAAGATATTAGTACTAATAAATGTTTATGTGCTAAAATATTTAATAGTTCTTGATAGAGAACCAAATTTCACAAGTGTAGGAGGCTACACAATCAACCATTTTATTTGGTCTAGAGACTCAGTATACGGTATCATTTAAATTGTTATTTAGATGTTAATTTTTGAAATCTATTATGTTTAAATTATACATGTACATAGATTGATAGTCTAATGTAATCTTCTAATGTAATCTTCTCTTTTTATGTAGCAACCTGGTAATTTTATAGCCATGTTGACTGAGCTTGACCCATTGGAAGAAGTTGCACAATAGGTATACATTTTTTTTTATTCTCGACATTATGATTATATGTGCATGTGCATTTAAACTATGTTACATTCTTGTCATTTTTTATATAGGAAACTATGTTAGCTCCTTCATCCATCATGAGCCCATTTAGTGTACAAGAATCATAGTATGTATCTATTTATTTAATATTGTAGATATTTGTTTAGATAGGAGTAGATATATTTTTAGTAAATATGATTATTTTTCAACAATTATATGTTAATTTGTATCATTTTTATTTTACCTACTATAGTTCTCTACCCAGTTCAACAATGTGATAAATGTGGGACCATTTCATTATACGAGGGATCTCGATCATCTTAAGGGACAATCATATGTAGAACGTCTTGTAGAAAAGAGAGAAAGACTTGAGGTAAACAAGAATTGAATTTTTTATATAATATAGTTCAATATAGTGATTTTGATGTTAAATTGATAATTTCTAAATTATAGTATATAAGTTTCTATTTACTAGTCTATCTTGTCAACCATTCACATAATTAATCTAATTTGTGGTTTGAATTTTTATTGTGTAGGAAACTTCAAAGCCACTAAGCTCTTTGAGGAGGCTCAATTTTGATGATGCAACAAAGGATTAGGATTTGATAGAGATTTATACATTTAGGGTTTGATAGATCTTGAGATGGCATATATGCCACAATTTGTAAAACTTATTTTGAGTAGGCATATATGCCAAATTTGTATATGTACAAACACAATTATTCTATATTTTGATATATAAGAATTCATATTCAATCTAATTTGTTCCTCGTGTGCATGTCTTTCTACTTTGAAACTTCAAAATGGAATGTATAATTATTTTAGAATGGTTTAAAGTTATGATCAATAACATGTTATAAATTAACGAAATTGCATTGTAATAGAACTTATGAATTACAATAGGTAATCCATTTGTGTTAAATTTCATTCCTATTAAGGTTCACATACATTACATTCCATGAGATCAAATTTCTTTGAGGATTTTTTTCAAATAATTCACCACCTTTTCTATTGTACCACATTTTTCATACATGTCTTCCAAAGCATTTTATCAAACAGTTTGTAACTGCCTTTTTGCTATGGCTAAAAGCTTAAATCAAGTTCTTTTGAAAAAGCTAGTAGACATTAACAACATAATATGAATAACTTGAGCTAAGACTACCAATGTGACTGCGGGAAAAGTTTCATAGGGGTACTAACAAAGATGAAGAGTAATAGAGTTTTCAAATATTTGATTACCTCCATATGTTGCATGTTGAACACTCAATTTGAGAATACACATGATTTTAAGATCTCTTGAATTAATTTACATTTGACATTATTTTTCTTTTAAAACTCCTATAATGAAGTGGGAAGCTAATTTTTTTAAAAAGAATCTAAAATTAATGAAGCACTATATTTGTTGAGAAGAACTATTTGAAAAAATGCCTCAAAGAATAGTGGTCTCATAGAAAAGGAAATAAATATGAAAACAGAAACTTATGACAGTCTTATGGCATTGATTATTTTGATTGATTAAAAAATTCAAACAAATCCCATACAACTTAATGAAATATATGTTATTATAGTGTTTATTCAAAAGAGATATAGTCATCTTGATACAAATAAATGTCACTCAGTGGTTCTAAACACTCTACAAACCATGAGTGATGCAACCATTACAACTCAATTCAACATTCATTCCATTTAAACCTTCAAGCTTAATAAAATTTCACTCTAGATCCTTCATGTAAAAGGTATAAAATCATCATGAATAAGAATTACTATCTTTCAACCATGATACATGTTATGCCTTGCATAACCACCCCATTTTATTTTTGGTCAAAATAGGGCCCCCTTGTTTTTTTTTTCCTTTGGTGTTTTTTTTTCGATTTGGGCATTGTCTTTTTCCTTCCAAGCTTGTTTTCCTTGTTTTTTGAGTTTGGATTTCAGATTGGAACCATCACCTTGCATCTTCAAAAGTGTGAGTTCTTGGTTCCATCTTGATTCTGATCCCTATGTTTCTTCCTTGTTTGTTTTTCATTTTTAGATTTGAATTTCAGTTAGGAAGTTAAACTTTTCACTTTATGAAGGTTCACTTTCTCTGTCCCATCTTGATTCTAATCTCTGCTTGTTTTCCACCTTTTTTTGGTCTAAATCAAGTTTCGAAATGGAATTGACACTTGAACCTTTTTTGAGGTTTGAGTTCCAATTTCCATTTTGACTCTAATCATTGATTCTTTGTTTTTATTTTTTGTTTCAGAATCGAGTATTGGATCGAAACCAAAACCAAGAACCTTTTCAAGGTTCCAATTCTTGGTTCCATCTCGATCTTGATTCACACATCCGCTATGATTTTTTCCTGTCAGGTTCGGGTTTTGGAACTATCTTGGAACCTTGCACTCTTTGAAGGTTCTTGTGTTGAGTTCCTTCCCAATCCTGACTCCTAATCGACCTTATGGGTTTTATGATGGCTCATTAATAACACTTGTTCTGATCCCAAGGCCCGACCTACTTCGTATTAATGGCCATTAGTTCACATGTGTGAACTAGTTTAGATTCCTCTATCTCTTGATTTTGGCTTATTATTGCTTTGCATTTTCAATGAAGGGAGCCAAAGCAGAGTAGAGGATTAGGCTGCAAGGTCGACTATGGTGATATTCAATTAGGCTTTAATGATTTTCACATTGTGATTTTCGAGCTAGGGGTTTTCCTTCCTTTGTTTTTCTCATTTTCCTATTTCTTTCTCATTTCCTTTTCATTTTTCTTGCTTATTCATTCATGCGTTTTCTTCCTATTTGGTTTTCTATTTTTTCATTACTTGTTTTTTCTTTTTCTTTTTGTCGTTTGGGTCATTTGGGTCTTTCCTTTTTTGGGTTTTTTTTTTTTTTTGTTGTGTCTCATTTTCTGCATGTGGGTTTCTTTGTTCCTGCCAAAACCCTAGCTATCTAGGGTTTTTGTATCATCACCTTACAAAACTATGTTGGAACCCTAGGTATTCCCTCATCTGATCCTCAAAATTATAACATTTGATTAAGCATAGGGTCAGTCTATTGTTAGGGTTCAGACATTTGAAATAATCGCAATCTTGATCCTAAAGGGTTTTGTTGTTAAATATTATAAAATAATTTTTCACCTACCTGTTTTATCATGTTTTGATTTTGATCATCACACATATTGCGAGATTAGGTTTCAAAATGGAACCTTAATTATGCACCAAGGTGTAGTTCTAGTTCTTGACACTGTTTAGACTCCAACTTCTAACCTTTGGTCAGGATCAAACATTAGAACGAAACCCTACCTTGACCAAATTCATTGATCTGGTGTCAGGTTCCAACCCAATCCTGACCTCTGACTCTAAGTTAGAGATCAAAATTTGTATGAAACCTTAACCTATTACCTCAAGGAGGGTTCCAATTCCAATTTTTGTCCTGATTTTGATTTCTGTATTCATTTGGGATTAGACCTTAGAACATAACTAGACCCTCAACCCCATATTGAGTTATGATACAAATTTCAATCCTAATTCCAACTTCCAACCTCTGGTCTAAATAAAACCTTAGAGTGAAACTTGCACCAGTTTGTTTTGCAAGGTTCCAACTTTGAGTGACATCTCGATCCTGATTTTTGCTACACTGTCTTTAAGGTTTTGATGCTGAATTTTATTCTGATCTCAACTTCTAATACATCTTTTGTAGAATTCAAGTGTTGACTTTTAACCCAATTCAGATGTTTGATAGTATGGTAAGGTGGTTTTGTAAGGGTCATGTTCCAAGTGCTACCCTGATCCTGACCTCCAAAAATAATAGAAATTCCATCAGAATGAAAATTCTTTTGAGGATATGGGGTTTTAATATGGAATAATTGAATGCCTAAATCTTTGTATTCCACCTTTTTCTTAATGAATTTCATGGTTGCAGATCTATTAAATGTCTGATTCAGAAGAGGACATTGGAATTAAAAAGGTGAAAGAGGTACAAAAAGGAAAAAATCCTAAGAGATTGAAGCAAGAACAACTTCCCCTGACTTTGAAATATAAGTTTCAAGAAAATCCAGTTCCATCAAAGTTCGGGTCAGAAGTAATGAAGATAATTGACACATTGGTTGGTCATATTGACCTAGAGTAGTTTTTTAATGATATTTTTGTAGAGAATGCTAGTCCAAGAGCAAAGAAAATTGATAACTCAGGGTTAGCACATATAGCATCATTCCCCATAGTTGTGCAATGTCCCAAGTTTATATTAGCTATTGCACATGCATACAACCCAGTTTAGAGAAAATGTATTGATCCTTGGGGAAATTATATTATTGACTTAACCCCAGGAATGATGAGATTACTCTTTGACTTTCCTCCCCATCCTAACCTCAAAATCATGATGGAGGTTGAGGCATTGAGGCAATATGAGGTAGATGTGGATGGAAACAAGAGGTATATAAATAAGAGATGGCTAAAAGCTAAAAAGAAGTTAATAAAGAAACTTCCCCCAAAGCTTAAGAGGTTTGATTTCTCTATCAAAGTAGGTGAAGTCATTACATTATTATCTAGGGCATTTGGGAAGGAAGATTCACATGCTTTCAAGGATTGGATGTTCCCTTTTATCTAGATTTTTCTTGATGGAAAATAGTATTTGGATTAGGGACAAATGGTATCAAATGCAATTCATGATCAAATTACCAAGGTAATGGATACCAATATATTTTACATGAGCTTTTATGTTATATATTGTGCTGCTAGAAAGGGGAACTTCCTAGGATTGAACCCAGTGGGTATGCTTGGAGAGGCAACTAGATAGAATAAAGTTTGGAAGTATTATGACCAATTAGAGATCAAGAAGATAGAAAAGCATTTTAAGAGAGTTAATTATGCCTTCCTCTATGTGGTTATCAATCAATTGATGGGAGATGTGGTCTTCAAATTGTCTCAAGAATTCATGGACTTCATTGAGGAATGGGGGAATTGGTTTATTTACTACCCCAAAACTACTTACATCAGATTGTTTATCTTTGAAAAGGATCCATTCAAGCTGCCAAGGTGTTGTAGGAATAAGATGATTTTAATGGAATTCTCTCGATAAGCTGCAGAGGTAAATGTTAAGTTCTCAGAGAAAAACAAGGAAGGGTGTCACATCTTTCCTATGGAATTAGGATTTTATTCATGTCAATCAACAATGGAAGACAAGGCTGCAATAAAGGAGTTTCAATCATGCAATTTTAAGTTTTAAGAGGAAAGGAGGAATTTTAACCCAAAGGGGAAGATGAATGAGTTATATGATTCCTTGTTTCCTTATCATGAACATCACCTCAAAGATTTTTTGGCCAACTTGTAGGATCAATTTGAGGTCAGGAAAAAAGGGTATGAAAGGCCAGTTGTTCCTCAAATGAGGGAATTTAATATCAAATAAGATATACCTAAAGGGTTATTAGATGATGGTGTCCTCATCGATCCTCAATATGAGGAAGATGAAATTATAACCAAAGAATTGGAGCCCATCGATTAGATGGAGAAGAAACAATTTGACATAAATAATATGTTAGAGGTGGTCATTGATTGGAGCATCAAATGGGTCCACATACACCTCAACCAGCCCCAAAGTAGAGGTACAAGGAAAAGGAAGGATTCACAAGTTGAATCATCCTCAGTTGCTAAGACAAAGAAATATAAGAGGACTAAGAAGTAGTCTTCACAAGCAGAAGAAGAAGTTACAATGGAGAAGGTTACAAAAGCCTTAAAATAGACTAAAGTTACCTTTCAAGTTTCTACTATTGGAGTTATTTCAAGTCTTGGTATTGAACCCATTTCCACTTTATACCTAGAAATAGAAACTGCTCAAGAAGGTCCTTCTACCACTCCTCCAAAAACTAACTTGGGAATCCCTTCTACTATACCAACCACTACAAAAACAATAACTAAATAAGAGGAAGAGCCTCTAGTAATATACGTCATAGAGTCCCACCTCTCATCTAATTCTAAATAGAGTCCACTTTGAGAGGACCTAGCTAGATAAGAGGAGGATGAAGAATACTTTGAAGAAGAGAATGTGGATATAGGAGAAGTAAACCTGTGGAATCAAGAAGAGATGAGCCATGTCCTAATAGAAGATGAGCAATGGGAGATATTGGAGAGTGCTCAAAAGAAAGTTGTTGAGGAATTGGCTCATGAAGGAGAAGAAGAGAAAAGGAAAAAGGATGAAGAGAAGGCTCAAAACAGGGAAATAGAGCTTACAAATATTACCGATATTAAAAGTTGAAAATGAAAGGAGGGAGAAGGAGAAAGTTGATAAAGAAAGGCTTGAGCAACAAAAGGTTCCATTTACGTCAGAAACTACAGAAATTTCTACACCTCCACCACATCCAAAGCCAACACCTCCAAGTGCTCAACAAATGATAGTGTCACCAAGTACCCCCACATGGTTGAAGCTAAATTTAGAAAAGAGACAATAGGTCCAAGCTCAACCACTCAGCTAGGTTGAAATGAAAAGGGAAGTAGACAAGGTGAAACCCAAGAAGAAGCCATGATCCATACATTCCACAAGATTGATTGATGATGGAGATTTAATAGTTGATATTGAAATCTCTACAGTTAATAAGGATGACAGGGAGCTACGAGTTGCTGATTAATAGGTGAGTACAGTCAATCTGGGAAAATAAACTCATGGTCAACAAATGTCACTATTGGATTTGATAGCTACTTCATCCAAGTACTGAATTGAAAAGGACAAGCAGGTCAAGGATGAGCAAAAAGCACAACTTGGACAGATGAAGAAATTTTTAAAAGAGCTCACCTCATCAGCCCCAAAGTAGCCTTTGTCTTTAGAGGTACCCGTGTGTATGAGTCGGAAGGAAGTAGATGAATTGAACATTATGAAAAAGAAGGATACATGGTTTAATAACTAGCTTAGTTATTTCAAGGAGGAAATTGAGAAGCTTTTAGAGGAAGGATATAAACAATATGATGAAGCCCATACTATTCTCAAAGAGATAGAAGAGTATGCATAGAAATGGTGGGAAGAAGAGGAAAAGTATAAAAAATTCTTAAGAGGGCTAAAAACTATTAATAGAACACCCATGGAAATGTTGATTCAATAAGGGATCTTAGGTGGCAAAGATTCAGAGTATCTTAAGAAGGATATTAATATAATCACCTTTGGATTAGTAATTCTCATCAAACACATAATAATTCTCCTCAAGGCTCAACAAGACATAAGGGATCATACAAGCATAGTCAAGGAAATTGTTACCCAAGTCACAGTCAAAGATTTACTCAAAGATGGATAATTAAATTCACTATAGAAAATAAAGGATAATTGGGATAAATTATTAGAACAGTTAATAGAAGAAGGCAATGGTCATGAAGGGAATCTTTTGGATAAGCTGATCGACTATTAAATTTGAGACTCATTGGTCCACGAAAGATGTCAACAAGCTATGAGAACTAGTTCCTGTGGTTGCCGAGATATTTGAACAGTCTAACTTCAAACTAGAATGGATTGATAGACCTGAGGATGAGGTTCTAGAGATGATTCTTAATAATTATGATGAACATCATGACTTTCCAAAGGAGACTAGCAAATGAGAGGAATATTCCATTTTAAAAAAAAAGAATAAAGTCAATAGGTCAACTTCTCCCAAGCATCCCATTGATAGGTAGTTAACTCCTAATCATTTTTTGATAGACCAGGAAAAAAATGCCACTCTTTGTACTTCAACATTTTTGACAAAGTGAAGACTCTAGTTTAACTTGAAGCATCCCTACAGTTGTGGATTTGGGCACCCATTTTATGGATCAGGATTTTTGGAGGGAATTTTTTGTGTTTTCTATTTTTCTATAAGTTAAGAAACTCTCCTCATTGTAAAAGTCGGAAAATTAAAGTCGAATTTGCAGTCTAAGTTAGATATTTTGAAAATTTTATGAAAATAATTAAATTTTTACAGCTTTTATGCAATTAGTTAAATTTCAGAGATTTCTTAGTTTAAATATGATGTTTATGGACAATGGTTTTTCATGTGACAATGGATCTTTCTATAAGTAAATGTTTCTTATTTGGTGAAAAAAAATCAATAGAAGAGGTCAATCTTAAAACCATCTATTGCATTATCTATGAATGGTATTTTCTTATTGTTTGTTGATCTGTAAAATTATGTGATGAGTTAATAATGTTTGTTATTAAATTAATTCTAAACAAAATGAATTGCAAGTTATTAAATTTCTTGTTATAGAAATTGCATGTTTGAATTTGAGAAAAGTGTTTTTTCACATTTTCCTATTCCAGAAACTGAGATCTATCTTTTTCTATTTATTTAAAACCCATTGCTAGAATATATTGAAATAGTTAGTTTTTTACCTTTTTACATGCAAAGGCCCCTTGAATATTATAGTCATGTTCACCACTAGGTAAAACAACATAATTGTGAACCAACTACTGAAACCTTGGAAGATAGGTGATTTAATATTGACTATCTTTTTTAGGAGAAGTAGGATAGAAATATTCTGCTTTCAACAATACATAAACAAGAACATTTTGTACACCATAGGGGTTTGATGCAACCTTCAAACAATTTCCTTACAACTCAACAAGATACATGCTCATTAAATTTTTTATGTGATATTTATAGAATAATTATGGTCAAAAAATAAGACATAACTCATCCATGATGCATGAAAAAACACTATATATATCCACACCATATCAGTGTGATACAACCATTAAATAAACCAAAGACAACTCCATGGCATGCATGTTATTTGACCTTCCACAAAATTTGTAGTATCACGTAATGCACAACAATGGATGTTTGATGAGGGCACAGTGCGAGACACAGAAAATAACCCACAAACAAGAGAATAATTTTATTATTTAGAAAATGGAGCTTCTTACATGTAGAGGATCTCAATCCCCAAGTTCTACAACACATGCAAGTTACAG
>VDFB02075321.1:419556288-419784307 GCA_007258455.2 Sequoia sempervirens | reverse complement strand
TCGTAGTTCACTAGTATGAACTGCTTCTTCAGTTTCTCTACCATGCGATCCCATCTGGTGATATTGTCTTTTCCTCTTCGATTTCTCTCCAACTGGACCTCTTTCCACCAAATATTAGCATGGCCCTTCAGCTTCATTTTTGCAAACTTAACTTGATCTGGGTCCTCTATTTCCTTATACTAAAAATATTCTTCTAACTCGTTGATCCAGTCGATCAACTCTTTCGGGTTCAAACTTCCGGAATAACTGGGGACTTCTGCTCTGGGTCTTTTCCCGATCTTTGAAATAGACCTTATTAGCCGCATTTGGTCTTTATCTATTGCTTCTTCTTCCTCTTCTACATTTGAACCTTCTTCCTCTCCTTCATCCTCACTCTCCTCCCTTGGGTTTAACCCTCTTCTCAACTACTCTTGTAACGCATCAATATGTCTCTGGAGGGCTGCTAGTGCATATCTTCCACCAGCATTTCTGCCGCCTCGACCACCTTTGACACCACTATGCCTACTAGGCATTACTCTTTGAGGCATCTTTCTTGACATCAACCCACAACCACGGTCCTGGTGTGAACTGCCTCACGATCGACAATCTATCCACATGCTCAAGAAAACTCCCTCTTATACCACTTGATGAGGGCACAGCCTGAGACACAAAAAATAACCCACAAACAAGAGAATAATTTTATTATTCAGAAAATGGAGCTTCTTACATGCAGAGGATCTCAATCCCCAAGTTCTACAACACATGCAAGTTAAAGAAAGCTATAGAATAACCCTTTCGCAATATGCAAGCTTGTGCCCCAAAAAGTTACCCAAAAATTAGAAACCCGTCCATAAATAGAGCTCCTCATTAGTTTGGAGCCAAAACAACATTCAAATTTGAGTTTAGGTGGTTTGGCGCTGAAAATTACAACATGAAGTTCAAATTTCAAAAGAGCATTTGCAATTGTATCTTCTAGAAAGTGCGCCAATTTCCTAGGGCCATAACTTTTGATCCAGGACTCTGATTCACGAACTGTTTGAACCATTGGAAAGGTATCAAAGTCAATAAAACACTCAAAATCTGCTACATCAATTTTTGCAAGTTTTAGGGCCATTTTGGGAACTCTAAGTGCCTCAAATCTAACTCGGAAGATTTTTAGGTACAAATCTAGGAAACTAAAACTGCAATATCTTTCCACCCAGGAATAGAAAATAAAAACCATAAATTAAGAATTTCATTATGACGAAAAGGGTATCCAAAAATGTAAAAACATCTAAAAACTGAGAAACTTGAAATTTAACTACTTTTGGGTGATGCAAGATTGCCCTTACACCACTGGATGCTCCTGCATCAGACACCTAGGGTAATTTGAGAAATGACCCCGTCACGTCTCAGATGGTGGAGGAAAACCCAAACGGTCAACCTCTACCTTAGGCAACTAGGATGAATCTTCAACAGGCCTTCCTTTCCATTTCACTAGATATTCTTCATACTACCTGTTCCTGGTACTCCTTCCCACACGACTATCCAAGATTTCTTCAATCTCCTCCTTTTCTGAAGTAGGTGCTGGAATCCCACACTGTTCCATCATTGGTACTTCCTCTGCGCCACCTTCATGATACTCTGTCAAATCTGAAATGTTGAACACAGGGGAAATGTTGAATCAATTTGGCAATTCTATCTCATATGCATTCCCTGAATCATGCCTCTTCAAAATTTTACAGGGACCGAACTTCTTCATCTTCAATTTGTTATATGTTCCCACTAGAAACCTTTCTTTCCTTAAGTGGACCATAACTTCATCACCAATCTGAAACTCCTTATACCTCCTCTTCTGATCTACCTTAACCTTATACTGCATATTCATCTTGTTAATATGGTCTCTTACCTTCTCATGTATATCCTTGATGTGTTCTGCAAAATCTTTGGCTTCAACACTTATTTTCTTCTCTTGGTCCATCTTCTTCAATTCTGGAGCTATTATAGGGCTATCTCCACACACAATCTGAAATGGTGATCTACCAGTGCTTCTGTTGACAGAATTGTTGTAAGAAAATTCTGCCTGGGGTAAGATCAAGTCCCATCCCTTGGGTTTATCTCCTACCAAACATCTCAGTAGGTTACCCAGACTCCTGTTAACAACCTATGTCTGCCCATCTATTTGTGGATGGTGTGCAGAACTGAACTTCAACTTTGTCTTCAGCTTCTTCCACAAGATCCTCCAAAAAGTACTCCCACAAATTTGGTGTCACGACATTCTAAACAATACTCTTTGGCGCATCATGTAGCCTCACCTATACCTCTTTAAAGAACAAGTCAACAATGTGGACTGCATCATGGGTCTTCTAACATGGAATGAAATGTGCCATCTTCAAAACCTATCAACCACTCACAAAGACCTAATGATTCCTCAAGCAGGTCCTTGAAAACTTCAAGAACAAAGTCCATACTTATATCCTCCCATGGCCTCTCTAGTACGTAAGGGCTAGTATAAGCCTATATTCTCACTCTCAATTCCTTTAGCCATCTAACATACCTTGCAACTTTGTACAAACTTCTACACATCTTGTGATAATTGAGGCCAATAATAATGCTCACTGGTAATGGAAATGGTCTTATCCCAACCAAAATGTCCTTCCATTCCTCCACTATGCTTCTCCTTTATCAAGTTCTCCCTCATGGAACTCCTCAAGATACACAATTGACTTCCCTTAAATAACATGCCATCCTGATTATGAAATCTAGCCACCTTGTCCTGTCCACTGTAATAGGTTCTTTGCAAAGCTTTCCAAGCCTCTGCAAAATTAGGATCTTCTGCATACAGTGTCTTGAGTTTATTGAACCCAACCACTTCAATCTGCATCTTTGTCATCAATGTATGCCTCCTACTTAAGGCATCTGCAACCCTATTTGACTTCCCACTCCTATGTTTCAAAACAAAGGTATAACTCTACAAAAACTTTACCCATTTCATATGCCTCTGATTTAATTTTCCCTGACTATTTATGTAGTACAACGCTTGATGATCAGTATATAGAACAAATTCCTTCGACAACAAATAATGTCTCCATTTCTTTGATGCTTGATCTATTGCATAAAATTTTTGATCATATATAGAATACATTATCTTGGCATCATTTAACTTTTCACTGAAATAGGCAATGGGCTTACCTTCTTGGCTCAACACTGCTCCAATGGCACAACCACTGGCATCACAATCCACCTGAAACACCTTGTTGAAATCTGGGAGGGCCAGAATAGGTTGCTCTGTCACCTTCTGCTTCAACAATTCAAAACTTTTTGCCGCTCCAGTGCTCCACTTGAATTCTTTTCTATCCCCTCTCATTGTTTCAGTCAGGGGTCCACAAATACTACTGAAATTTATAATGAACTTTCTATAAAAAATAGCCAAACAATGGAAAGATCTCACCTCGGTAGCAGTTCTTGGGGTAGGCCATTCTAGAATAGCCTTCACCTTCTCTGGGTCCATCTTGAGACCTTCTGCTGAGACAACAAACCCCAAGTACACTAACTCCCTCTTCACAAAACTACACTTCTTCAGATTAATCAACAGTTTCTCTTTTCTTAACTTCTCAAACACTCTCTGAATATGCATTAGATGCTCATCCAATGTCTTACTGAAAATCAAAATATCATCTAAATACACAATAACAAAACTTCATAGAAATTCTTTTAGTACCTCGTTCATGAACCGCATGAATGTGCTCGGTGGATTGGTTAGCCCAAAAGGCATGACTAACCACTCGTACAGGCTGTCTTTGGTCTTGAAGGTAGTCTTCCATTCATCTCCCTCTCGAATCCGGATTTGGTGATATCCACTCTTTAGATCAATCTTTGTGAAGTACTGAGCTCCACTCAAATAATCCATCAAGTCATCCATCCTTGGTAGGGGAAATCTGTACTTGATTGTTATATTGTTTATGGCTCAGGAATCTGTACACATCCTCCAATCCCCATCCTTCTTTGGTGCTAGTACTGTAGGTACTGCACATGGACTCAAACTCTCCCGTATCAAACCCTTTCTCAACAACTCTTGAACTTGTTTGTTCAACTCCTCATTTTCTGCTGGAGTCATTCTATGAGCTGCCTTATTTGGCAAACTGGCTCCAGGAATCAAGTCAATCTAATGATGAATCTTCCTTATTTGTGGTAAACCCTCAGGTACATTATCAGAAACAATATCCTGAAACTCATCCAACATTCCAAAAACTTCTTCTAGAACCTTCTCACTATCCTCCTTACTCACTCTAGGAATCAATGCATAACACACATGCTCATGCTTCATAGCTTCCAAAAATTTTCTTCCATCTACATAACAAATTCTAGCACTATTGCATACCTTTTCTTCAGTCTTCTTCATGGGTTTCAACTTGTGACGAACCCCATCCTTTGTCAAAGAATAAGTGTTTGCATGGATATCATGTATAGCTCACCCATCGAACTACCACGGCCTTCCCAACAACATGTGACATGCATCCATGGGGATGATATCACAGAGTACCTCATCATGGTAGCTCCCGATCTTGAACTTTACTCGGCACTGCTCATTGACCAAAACTTTGTGTTCTTTCTGAAACCATGCAATCCAATACAGATGCGGGTGCCTTTCCCTCTTCAGCTTCAACTTTGTGACCATCTCCTTTGACACCAAATTATCAGTGCTTCCATCGTCTATAATGACATCACAACATTTTCCTTCACACTTGCACCTTGTGCAAAATAGATTCTTCCTTTGTTTTGGTTCATTTTCCTCAGTCACCAGGGCTCTCTTAATCACTAGGGCTTCTCCCCTTTTAGCATCATCAGAATGTTCAGATTGGGCCTCCTCATCTACATGCACAACCCTTCCACGACCTTTTGGCCTTTTGTCTGCCCTTCCTTGGTGTTGTGGATATTCATAGGCTCGATGCCCTTCTTCACCACACTGGAAACACGTTCCTCTGAAACCACCTCTTCTAGATCCTTGTCTATATCTCCCTCATCCTCTACCTCTTTGATCACCACTATTTTGATCATGAGGGTGGTAGAAGTTGTCATTTCTTTGGCTTTGGCTAGTACCCACATCTTCACTTTTCTTTTCATCATCATTTCGGCTTCCTAAAGGTCTTTCATTGCCCCTTCGGCTTTGACCTCCTCATCTTTTTTGCTTGCCATCAAATCTTTTGTTCAACTTCTCTTCCACCTTCAGAGCAAACTGATACACATCCTCAATGGTGGTCATTCTAACTAGGCTTAACTCCTCCTGAATGCTAAGTCATAACCCATTAAGATATCGGGCTACTTTCTCCTTATTGGCCTCTATGTGACCCATTCTGATGATTATCTTTTGAAAATATTTAGTATATTCTTTAACAGATATGCTTCCTTGCTTCAACCCTTGCAATTTCTTCAACAAATCTAACTCGTAGTCCACTAGTATGAATAGCTTCTTCAGTTTCTCTACCATGTAATACCATCTGGTGATATTTCCTTTTCCTCTTTGATTTCTTTCCAATTGGACCTCTTTCCACCAAATACTAGCATGGCCCTTCAGTTTCATTTTTGCAAACTTAACCTGATCTGGGTCCTCTATTTCCTCATACTCAAAATATTCTTCTAGCTCATTGATCCAGTCGATCGACTCTTCCGGGTTCAGACTTCCAGAATAACTGGGGACTTCTGCTCTGGGTCTTTTCCCGATCTTTGAAATGGCCCTTATTAGCTGTATTTGGTCTTTATCAACTGCTTCTTCTTCCTCTTCTACATTTGAACCTTCTTCCTCTCCTTCATCCTCACTCGCCTCCCTTGGGTTTAACCCTCTTCTCAACTACTCTTGTAACACATCAATCTGTCTCTAGAGGGCTGCCAGTGCATCTCTTCCACCAGCATTTTTTCTGCCTCGACCACCTCTAGCACCACCATGCCTACCAGGCATCACTCTTGGAGGCATCTTTCTTGACCTTGACCCACAACCACAGTCCTGGTGTGAACTGCCTCACGATAGACAATATGTCCACACGCTTAAGAAAAACCCACTCTAATACCACTTGATGAGGGCACAACCCAAGACACAAAAAATAACCCACAAACAAGAGAATAATTTTATTATTCAAAAAATGGAGCTTCTTACATGCAGAGAATCTCAATTTCCAAGTTATACAACACATGCAAGTTACAGAAAGCTACAAAATAACCCTTTCACAATATGCGAGCTTGTCCCCCAAAAAGTTACCCAAAAATTAGAAACCCGCCCATAAATAGAGCTCCTCATTAGTTTGGAGCCAAAACAACATTCAAATTTGAGTTTAGGTAGTTTGGCGCTGAAAATTACAACATGAAGTTCAAATTTCAAAAGAGCATTTGCAATTGTATCTTCTAGAAAGTGTGCCAACTTCCCGGGGCCATAACTTTTGATCTAGGACTCCGATTCGTGAACCGTTTGAACCGTTGGAAAGGTCTCAAAGTCAATAACATGCTCAAAATCTTCCATGCCAATTTTGGAAAGTTTTGGGGCCATTCCAGGAACTCTAAGTGCCTCAAATCTAAATCAGAAGATTTTCAAGTGCAAATCTGGGAAACTAAAACTGCAATATCTTTCCACCCAAGAATAGAAAATAAAAACCATAAATTGGGAATTTAATTATGATGAAAAGGGTATCCAAAAATTTAAAAACATATAAAATTTGAGAAACTTGAAATTTAACTATTTTTGGGTGATGCAAGATTGCCCTTACACTGCTAGATGCTCCTGCATCAATGTTGCTAACTATAATGCATGAATAAGAAAACTAGGCATACCATATGGGCTTGATGCACACTAGTCATAGTGCACACTTTGCACAAAAGCAATAACACTCATAAGATATTGTCATATATTTCAATCAACCTTGAACCACACAAAACCTACTATATGAGTTTGATGTAATATTAAAATAAGAATATATAAATGTAATGCAACCTTTGAACAAAACCAAAGATACAAACAAATGATATATCTCATCAATTCCTTCATGCAAATGTCATATAGTCATGTAGACGCATCAATTTCACTCAACCATAATACAAGCAACTTTCAAAAAACTTCCATACATAATAATTGTTAGCCATCAAGTCAAATCCATACAAGCTAGTGGCATATATGTTATTAGAAATTTCACTCAAAAACTCATAATCAACATGCATGAATAAACACATTAAGCACACCATAATGAACACTAGTTATGATGTATGCTTAACACAAAATCCAAAATTGATAGGATGTTGTCATATATGCTATTCAACCTAATGAAATTTTCATACTCCATTTGAACAATCAAAAATAATATTCATTATCATTCTATTATGATGCATAAAAAATTCATTAGACATGGCATAAAAGTTTGATGTATGATGGAAATATAATCTACACCATTTAACCGTAATTATCCATTATCCTACCCTCATCATCTTATCATTGTCATCATCATTGATTTCATCATTGATCATCCTTATCTTCCTATCCAATTTATATCCTATCATATCATATTTTCTCCTATCTCATCACCTAATCATAATCCATATCATATCTTAGATCAAAATCAATCTTGTGATGAGTCTATGAAATAAAAAAGGAATCTTCTCTAAAACACTTGAAAAGAAGTAGACCAAAGTGAATGAGATAGATAATGTATTGAGTGAAGAGACTCTTCTTGGTCTCGAGAAGTTTTAAGGAAGGTGCTTGTGTAGTAAGTGGAATGGGAAAATGGAAATGGAGAAGTGGAAAAACTCAAGGGGTTTTGTAATTGGTAAGAATTTGTGCAGGAAAAGAAAGTGAGAGATGATGCTATAGGTGGATTTGAACAAATGAAATAAAATATTCTTGAACTTAATACTTTCATGGAGAAAATACAACTAGAAATAGATGGAGAAAATAAAGAGAATTGGTGCAGTGGACACATGAAAGTATTCAAGACATTGAAAAATTTATCAAAAAAATGGATGTTATTGTCTTAAGCGTTGATGACATTGAAACTAATCTAAATCTCAAAGTAAAAGATATGAAAAATAAGTTATAAGATCGTGAAAAGGAATAACAGGGGTTGTTAACAGGTAATAACAATAGAGATGAGAAAAAATGTGTAGATGGTCAAGTTGTAGATGCAAAATCAATAGTTGGAAGTGTTGAAATTGAAGAAAAACAATTGAAGACTAAAATTAACCAATTAGAAAATGAATTAAAAGATAAGAAGATGATTTTACCATCAATGAAAAGGAGTTTAGTCTGCTCTAAAAACACTTGAAAAATAAGTAGACCAAAATGAATGAGATAGATAACGTATTCATTGATCTTTCTACTCTTGAGAAGTTGAGGAAGGTGCATATGCATACTCTTCTTTGTTTGTTGTGCAACCAAACCGAGAGTTCCAACGCATCTAGATGGGTATGTGTAGGCTAGGCATGGTCCTATTTCATACCCAAACATGCCAAAATAGTTTGAGCTACATTATACCCGCCATATCCCCTAAAAGTCTAAAGTGCAAAAAAGAAATAATATTTGATGAGCTATTACTCAAAAAACTTTGTTAGTTAGAAACATTTTGTCTAAGGCTACAAGATCCTGTAGGGCCCCTCTACAATAACCTCTCTCTATTTTTTATATCTCTGAGCCATTTTCCCATGGTGTCGAGTTTTCAATTGATGGAAAAAAGGTTAGATGCATGCAATGTAAAGTTGCATAGGGGTGTAAATTTCATTTTTCTGCTCATGTCACCAAAATGATAGTTCCAACACATTAGGATGGGTATTTTTAGACTAGGCATGGTCCTATTTCATAGCCAAACATGCTAAAATATTTTGAGCTACATTGTACCAACGATATTTGATGCAGGATCATCCCTAGTTCTTGGAAATCTTGCATCAACCAAAATCATTTTCCTTTTAGCTTATTCTTGTTTCAACTCTTGTTGTCACTTCATCATAGTTTCTCACTAGTCCCTGCGGATCTATTTTTACATCATGGACATGTTCATTTTCCTTATTCCAAGATTTGAGCGTGATTGGATCTTTTTCCGACAAGTTATTGCTTCCAGATTTTGTGGTAGTTTCTTGAACCGACATTGGAATAATTTTCAAACCTAATGGCTAGTTCGATCTCGTGGATCTTTCTCATGACTTGCAAATCTCAACAATGTGTTTTAAATTATTCAATGGAGTGTTCCCAGGCTTACTTCATCTCATGCATTCACCGAGGAGTAATTCAAATTTGAGGCTGACCTATTCATGCACACGCTACAATTTCTTTAATCGGAGATTGTAATATTCCTTGGCCAACATAGATGATTCTAGATCACTGGATATGATATAAATCAATATAATCAATCATTAGAAGGTAGTAGTGCTAGATTAGAAAAAGATAAGATTTAATCTATAATATTTTCGCTCGCATTAATGAGCATGGAGGAAGATGATATTTTGAACATGTTGTATCAGGCCTGTGAGCCAAAACTGTAAGCCCAGATGTTGCCAGTTGTATTAAATTGAATTTTTTGATTATAAAATATTTGAATCTACATTTGCCTCCATATTTCGTGTTGCTTTCATTTTGTGACTCTTGCTTCTTTGTTCGAATTGCTCTCTTTGAAGACCCTCCTACCAAAGGTTGCACTAGATTGGTATCAGAGAAAGCTTCATTCCGTGAGAGATCATCAGAGTTTGTGGAGTCCTTTTGAAAAGAATTTGTGGGGTGGTGGACTAAGGATCCAACCTACAGTTGCAAAGGACTTGTGTAAAGATGGCAAGAAGAAGAAATGTTAGAGGAAATGGAGCGCATGGAAATGTAGATCCAGCTTTAATGGATATGTTGAGAGGATTTGCTACTAGATTAGATCCAGTCAAAATAGCCTAGAGGAGAGGTCAACCAGTTGATGATGTAATTGATGAAGAGGTAGAAGTACATGAAGAAAGGGGAAGAGAAGATCAACCTGGCTTGGATCAGGGAGAAGAGAGGTTCATAAGAGCCCTAACTAGAGAAAATACATTTCAATCCACCAAATTATAGTGGTAAGTTGGATTCAGATGAATTGCTTGATTGGATAACAAAAATGGATTTTTTTTTTAATTTTGAAGGTACCGTCGAAGATAAGAAGGTAAAATTCACCTGTACAAAGTTGAAAGAACATTCCTTCCTTTGGTGGGAACATTTGCAGATAGATAGGCAAAGAAGAGGAAAGGAGAAGATAAAATCATGGGATTAAATGCTGAATAAGTTGAAGAAATTTTTTATGCCTATAGATTATCAGATCAGTTTATTCCAGAAGTTGCAGAATTTGAAGTAGAAAGAATCAAGTGTGACAGAGTATACTGAAGAGTTCTACAAGTGGAATATCAGATGCAAACATTCAGAAGATTAAGTGGAGCAAGTAGCTAGATATGTGAATGGTTTGGGGCCATCTATACAGGATGAAATCAGTTTAATAAAGTTGTTGAATGTGGAAGAAGCATATCAATGTGCCTTAAAATTAGAAGAGAAGCTGAATAAAAGGCACAAGCATGGACAAAGAGGAAGAGGTGGAAGATTTCAGAGAGGAAGAATTTTTATTGGAGGAGGAAGAGGAATTTTTGGAGATCAAAAAAAAAGATAAGGAAGTTAGTAAGAATGATAATTTGTACCGTAGAGATGATGGAAAATCTTACCAAAGAGGAGGATATGGTGGTTACCAGAATGAAGGTTATAGGAAAGTTGATAAAGGACAAGAGAAGAGGGTATTCAGAGGAACTTGTTTTAAATGTGGAGGAGAATGACATAGAGCATTTGAATGCAATCAAGGAGAGACAAGAAAGAAGACAAAGAGTAATAGAATAACATCCTTTGTTGACGAAGATCATGTCGGGTCATCTAATAAACTAGAAGGAGTAGTGTTGGTGAAAATAATATTAGTGCGTCAAAGTGAGTTGGAGCAGGAACCGTTGCAAAGAAAGAATTTGTTTTGGACTAGATGCAAGGTGGCTGGTAAATGTTACATTGTGATTGTTGACAGTGGAAGTTCTAAGAACCTGGTTTCTGAAGAGATGGTGACCAAATTGAAGTTGGAAATATTGAAACACTCAAAGCCCTATGAGATAGCATGGATTCAATATGAACATAAGGTATTGGTAAGTGAACAATATTTGGTGAAATTGAAGATAGGAAATTATCATGATGAAGTTTTGTGTGATATCGTGCCTATGGATGTATGCCATATTTTTTTGGGAAGACCCTATCAGTATGATAGACAAGCTATTCATGATGGAAAGAAGAATATATATACCATTGTTGCTAATAGGATGAAGTAAACTTTGTTACCATTGGAGGATGTTCCTAAGGTTGAGGTTTGTACAAATGCTATAATATTTTTGGTTGATGGAAGGAGATTCCTGGATGGAATGATACATGAGAATGTGTGTTATGCCTTGGTCCCTAAGAGTTCTAAAGACTTGAAACATATAGAAGAACAATGAGAAGAGATAAAAGAGTTGTTGACAGAATATGAGGAGATCATTTCAGATAATGTACCTGATGGACTACCACCTGTGAGGAGTATTAGTCATTGCATGGACTTGATTCTTGAGCCTAGTTTTCCTCATAAAGTAGCACACCAGATGACACTTGTAGAGAACGAAGAGTTGAATAGAAAAGTACAAGAATTGTTGAGGAAGGGTTTGATTAGAGAAAGCTTAAGTCCTTGTGCAGTACCTACTGTGTTAGCACCTAAGAAAGACAAAGAATAGAGGATGTGTACAGACTCTAGAGCCATAAATAAGATCACGGTGAATTATAGATTTCTTTTACCCTAGATGGATGACATTATGGATTTTTTTAGTGGAGCTAAATACTTTACAAAGATAGATTTGAAGAGTGGATATCATCATATCAGAATCAGAGAAGGGGATGAGTGGAAGACACATTCAAGATGAATGAATGATTGTATGAATGGTTGGTGATTCCTTTTGGACTAACAAATGCACCAAGTAATTTCATGAGACTATTGAATGAGGTATTGAAGAAATTCTTGGGTAAGTTTGTTATTTTCTATTTGGATGACATCTTGATTTTCAGTAATACTAGAGAACATTTGTTGCATATAAGACAAGTTTTGTATAGGTTGAGAGAAGAGAAGATGCTGATAAACGTTAAGAAGTGTAGTTTCATGGAGGAATTGGTATATCTAGAATTTGTGATATGTGTGGATGGATTGAAGATGGACCCTAAGAAGGTAAGAGAAATTATTGAGTGGCCTACACCAGATAGCATTGGGGAGGTAAGATCATTTCATGGATTGGCTAGTTTCTATCGGAAGTTCATTAGGAATTTCAGTTCTATTTGTTGTCCTATGACAAAAACAATGAGAGGAGATAAGAAGGATTTTATATGGACATCTGGAGAAGAAAAAAGTTTTGAGTTGTTGGAAAAAAGGGTGAATGAGCAGCCTGTGTTGGCTTTACTAGATTTTAGTAAGGTATTTCAAGTAGACTATGATGCAAGTGGAAATGTAATTGGAGTAGTATTAAGTAAAGAAGGAAGACCAGTAGCTTATTTCAGTGAGAAATTTAATGATGCTAGGAAGAGATATTCAGTGTATGATTAGGAAGTTTTATGCCATAGTTCAAGCCTTGAAGAAGTGGAGACATTACTTGTTTCCTAAGGAGTTTGTGTTGTATACAGATCAACAAGTACTGCAATATTTGAATAGTCAAGGTAAGTTGAATCAGAGACACATGAGATGGGTAGAATTCTTGCAGAGTTATACATTTTTTTTGAAACATAGGAGTGGGAAGTCAAATAGAATTGTTGATGCTTTGAGTAGAAAAAGGAATTTTCTGGAAAATATGAGAATGGAAGTATTAGGCTTTGATGAATTGACAAACTTGTATGAAGAAGATCTGGATTTTGCAGAACCTTGGAGAGCTTGTAAAGAACTAGTCTTGGAGGATAGAAGTTAGTGGTTGGATTATTTTATTTAGGAGGATATGTTGTTTAGAGGAAATTAGTTGTGTGTACCCCAGACTTCAATGAGGGAGAACTTGGTGAAAGAAAAACATAATGGAGGATTAGCAAGACACTTTGGGATTGATAATATAGTGGCATTGGTGAGTGAGAGTTACTTTAGGCCGCAGATTCATAAGGATGTCAGGAAATTTGTGCAGAGTTGTAGAGTTTGTCAAGTTGCAAAGGGAAGTAGTTAGAATGTTGGATTGTATAAGCCTTTGATAGTTTCAGAGAGACCTTGGGAGGATATCAACATGGATTTTATACTTGGATTGTCAAAGACACAGAGAGGTAATGATTCTATATTTGTGGTAGTGGATAGATTTTCTAAAATGGCACATTTCATACCTTGTAGGAAGACAATAGATGCAGTACTTGTAGTAGACTTGTTTTTCAAGGAGGTGGTGAGATTACATTTATTTCCTAGGAGTATTGCTTTAGATAGAGATATAAAATTTGTTGGTTACTTTTGGAGAACACTTTGGAAGAAGTTAAAGACAGATTTAAAGTTCAGTTCTACTTTTCACCCAAAGACTGATAGACAAACAGAGGTAGTAAACAAGAGTTTGGGGAACTTGTTGAGATGTTTAGTTGGAGAGAAGACCAAAATTTGACCGAAAGTTGGGATATAATCCTTGCACAAGCAGAGTTCACATATAATAATTCAGTGAATAGGAGTACTAGAAAGACACCTTTTCAAATTGTGACTGGAGTTCATCCTAGAGGTATATCAGAGTTGTGATACATCAGTAAGGAAGCTAAAAGGAGTGCAAAATCAATGGAGTTTGCAGAACATATGAAGAAAGTGCATACTTAGGTAAAACAGTAATTGGAAGATATGAACTAGAAGTATAAGGAGCGAGCAAATGAAAAGAGGAGACATAAGGAGTTTGAAGTTGGAGATGAAGTGATGGTATATTTGAGGAAGGAGAGATTTCCAATTGGAACATACAATAATTTGAAGTTGAGGAAGTTTGGACCCTGTAAGGTTCTAAAGAAGTTTTATTTAGGAAATGCATATGAAGCGAAGTTACCGGATGGAGTGGGTATATCACCTATATTCAACATTGCAGATTTACATCAGTATCATGAAGTAGATTTCAATGAAGACAATAAGGAAAAATTAGAGATTTAGTTTCCTAAAAAATGATTAGATGAGATTGAAGAGATTTTGGATACCAGAGATGGGAAGAAAACTTGTGGAAGACAGTACAAAGAATATCTTGTGAAGTGGAATGGAAAATTAGTGGAGGATTCTTCTTGGATTTCTCAGGCTGAGGTAGAACATATTGGTTTTCCTTTAGCCCCAAAGTGAGGGACTCACTTTAAATCAACCCTAGATGTCTGATGCAGGAGCATCCTTGGTTCTTGGAAATCTTGCATCAACCAAAAATACTTTCCTTTTAGCTTATTCTTGTTTTAGCTCTTGTTGTCACTTCGTCATATCTACTCACCGGTCCCTGCGGATCTATATTTACATCATGGACATGTTCATTTTCCTTATTCCAAGATTTGAGCGTGATTGGATCTTTTCTTGGAAAGTTATCACTTCCAAATTTTGTGGCAGTTTCTTGAATCGGAACTGGATTAATTTTCAAACCTAACGGCTAGTTTGATCTCATGGATCTTTCCCGTGTCTTGCGGATCTCGACGGTGTGTTTCAAATTTTTCTATGGAGTGTTCCCAACCTTAATGTAGGCCTAGAATTCATCTCATGCATTCATTGAGGAGTAATTCAAATTTGAGGCTGACCTATTCGTGCACATGCTACAGTTTCTTTAATCAGAGATTGTAATATTCCTTGACTGACAAGGATGATTCTAGATTGTTGTATATGGTATAAATCAATCTAATCAATCATTAGAAGGTAGTAGTGCTAGATTAGAAAAAGATAATATTTAATCTGTAATATTTTTGCTTGCATTAATGAGCATGGAGGAAGATGATATTTTGAACATCTTGTATCAGGCCTATGAGCTGAATCTGTAAGCTTGGATGTTGTTGACTGTATGTAATTGAATTTTCTAATA
The DNA here is from genome assembly GCA_007258455.2 of Sequoia sempervirens. Lineage (NCBI taxonomy): Eukaryota > Viridiplantae > Streptophyta > Pinopsida > Cupressales > Cupressaceae > Sequoia > Sequoia sempervirens. The sequence continues at coordinate 419,769,295 of VDFB02075321.1, read as the reverse complement.
ATAAGAATATTTGAATTTTCATTTGCCTCCATATTCAATGTTTCTTTCATTGTGTGACTCTTACTACTCGATCCGAATTGTTCTCTTTGAGGACCCTCCTACTGAGGCTACACTAATATCCCTTAAGAGTACAAAGTGTAAAAAGGCAGAAATATTGATGAGCTATTACTAAAAAATCATGTCACTTAGAAAAAATCCTTCCAAGGCTATGGAATCATGTGGTGCCCCTTTACAATAGCCTCTCTTAGTTTTTTATATCTCTGAGGTGTTTTCTTGTGGTGTCCAGTTTTCAATTGATGAATAAAGTGTCAAATGCATGTAGTGTAAAGTTGCAAAGGGGTGTAACCTTTGTTCTCATCCTCATGCGACCAAACCAATAGTTCCAACTCATCTATATGGGTATTTTTATGCTAGGAATGGTCATATTTCACACCCAAACAAGCTGAAATAGTTCAAGCTACATTGTACCAATAATATCCCTTAAGAGTCTGAAGTGCAAAAAGGGAACAATATTTGATGAGTTGTTACTTAAAAATTGTGTCACTCAGAAAAATTATGTCTGAGGCTATGGGATCATGTATGTCCCATTTACAATAACCTCTCTCAATTTTTGAAATCTCTAAGTCCTTTGCCCGTGGTGTTGAGTTTTCAATTAATGGAAAAAGGTTCAGATGCATGTAGTGTAGTGTAACTTTTTTTTTGCTACTCGTGCAACCAAAACAAAAGTTCCAATGCATTTGGATGGGTATGTTTAGGCTAGGCATGGTCCTATTTCACACCTAAACACACTAAAATAGTCTAAGCTACATTGTACTGGTGATATCTCTTAAGAGTCCAAAGTGCAAAAAGGAAGCAATCTTTGAAAAACTATTACTCAGAAACCCTTTCACTTAGAAACAATCTATATAAGGCTACAAGATCACCTAGGACTCCTCTACAATAACCTCTCTCAATTTTTGGTATCTCTAAGGCATTTTCCTATGGTGTCAAGTTTTCAGTTGAAGGATAAAGGGTTAGATACATGCAGTGTAAAGTTGTAAGGTGGTGTAACTTTCATTCTATCTACCGTGCAACTAAACCAACAGTTCTAACACAATTAAAAGGGTAGGTTTATGATAGGAATAAATGAATAAGTGAAGCATGTACTCAAATACATGTAATTCATGAAGTACAAAAATGAATACAAAGTATACACATGAACACACATAAGTCACAAAGTATACACATAAGTTGTAAAATATACACTTGAATACACATAAGTCATAAGTCATAATTCATGATCAACACCCATGCCTACAACATTCAAGATGTAATTTACATAATATGCATGATATCATTATTCAAGAATTTCTATCAAATATAGGATTTACAAAATGCCTCCTAGACATACAACAAATGACCCAAATACATAGTCATTTCCCACTAGGGGAGGAAAAAGATCACGCAATGCCTTCGTGGTCAATTGGATGGACTTTCTATTGATTATTTTGTCTTTCAAATGTGCCCATTAGTCCTCTCTTCACTCATCTAGAGATGAAACTCATACTATAAGAAGTATATATGTTAATATATAGAAATTGAATTATGGAATGGAATATTACAAAATAATCACAAAAAATAATCATCATGCTCTTCCAAAATAGTAGCATGTTGATGATCTAGAGTGACAAGCACATGTAGCAACCATCAAGATAGCAATCAAACTACATACAAGTATCATGAAATTTTTCAATAATAGACCATAGAAGAGCAAATATAATATCAAATTCACTAATCTGTTGCATACCTCTACCAAAGGATTAGAACTAGCTATTGTTGTAGAAAATCCATGGTCCATCGTGCCACAAACATCATAATATACTTAGAATAACAAATTCATATGATCATTTGTTTTTTATCACTCTCATTAGTTTCTTTGTAATGCAAACTAGAAAAGATGCTTAGAATAAAAAATCTATATTATTCTAAACAACCTAAACGACGAACCTTAGTAGATCTAGCAATTTAATTATTATGAACATTAATCAAAATAATATGAACAATATCGTACCTATCCCATACAACAAATGATCTACTACTCAAGTGTTTCTGAAGGGTCATCTCTTACCTTCAGAGTATCGAGTAATGCTTCGTGATCAACACTCCTAATTTTCCATAGTTCCTTTGGTCTTGGTTTAGCATGATGTATTAATAACTTAAAATTTTTTGCTATAACAAGGTGTGAATACATGAGAATGGTTTTGTGTTTCTCATATTCTTCAAATATAGGTATGTCATTCTTTCTAATCATATATGTTAGCAACCAATTTTCAGCAACAACAACTGAACCTATAGGATACATGAACCCATCATCATCTACCATCAGTTGTGTTAGCTTCTTCTTTCCTTGTACACATCATTCCAACCAATTATAGTTTGATCCCTCTTCATTCCCTTGTGGTGCTACAACTGAATAAACATGTCTTGGTTGTACAAGATCTAAAAGATGGTCATCGTCAAGTGAATTTTCCATTCCATCTTCTAAGGAGGATTATTCTATAGATAAAAGGGTTAGGTAATGTGGAATCCATGTATCTACCCACTCACTTGAATTGCATTGATCCCAATCACACTGAGTACAATTCTAACAAAAACAAGCCAAGTATCATGTCCATATGGTCCATGCACCCACATCTGAGCTTCAAAATGAATGCAACTTTGGAGATTCTCTATTTTTTTAAATTCCAATTCGTCTCCTACTATGCCCTCCTCAACCAACCAAAATAACCTACACACTTGTGAATCAAGTGTCCCTCCTCACGATAATGCATAATTACACCAATCAACAATAGAATGTGCATCATTGAATGTTGCAGGTCACCTCTAATCTTCTTTTTTTCCTTAACCAAAGCTCTCTTCACACATGCACTTGAGCCATCATGCTCACCTTTTCCATGTCCAGTTTCAATAAAACTCCAAATATGTGGTACACCCATCTTTACATGTGTCCTGCTCAACCAATAAAACATACAAGCATTCTTGAATTACCCTATGCGGTTATTTGACCAAATGAGATGTCGAACCATTGCAATACCTTTTTCCTACAAGATCTCAAAAGAGTTTTCAAAAAAAAGTTGCATAAACTCAGATGAATGAGATCTATCATCACTCATGTAAAAATGGTACTCCCTGATTATCTTCTTGTCCTATTCTGTACTATCAAGGGCATTTCTATATGCTATGTGGGAAAAATAGCAATTTGAATAAAATTGTAATATTGTGATTGTACCTCATTTTGTGGTTGCAATGTGTAATTTTCAGCAAAATAAACCATGAATATAATAGTTCCAATCGAGAAAGATTCCTTACACATCTTGAATTTTCAATCCAACCACTAGGACCTATGGCTATGCCTTGCATACTTGTAAAAAATATTTTTCTTAAAATTAAAAATAAAATCAGCAATACTTACCTCTCTTGTAACCAACTCACATCTAGAACCTTCACCTCCACTCTTCAATGTGTATTTGACTATCTCAAACACTTTTTTCTCAACAATCTTCTTAGAAAAATCATGTTTTCTGCCCTAAAGACAACATGTTACAAATTTTGATAAACCACCACATTGTAAACACGTTTCATTTAAACAATCATTTCTATAAACTAAGCAGCCATCACCTCTAACACATAAAAATAAATCTAACAAGTCCTTGGTTGAATTGGTAATTTGCATTGCATGACACTCCTGCAACATTTTGTTAGTATGCTTAGTAGAACAAATATAGCATAATAATACATGATACATTGAAAACTCAATGTGGTATTTACAACATGTATGATGAATATTAATAGCTATACAATAAAATGGCTTGCAAGAATCAAAATACTTTTGTGAGATTTGCAAATTTGGATGTGCTTCACAAAATTATTTGCACCATATTGTTTGGCTACATTCCAAGAAATGTTTAGGATGCAATGTGTGATCTCAATTACCTATTCTTAACTTTAAAAAATCCTTTACATTCGGTGATACTCTAGAGTGAGAGTTCCAAAATTGTCCAATTTGCATCTTTACATTATCGGGTGGCTTCTTATCAACAAGTGGAAGCATCCTACTAAAAGCCCACATATCATTTTGAAGACGACTATCAAGTCTTCCTCTTCTTGAGAGTTCTTTATTCAATGTTTTATGATTTATATTTAAATCAATACAAGTTTGTCTCATTAAATGAGCCTTTCTCAACTGATGTCTTACTAGTGAGGTTGTGATCACTCTATGAGCAACTCTTTTATCTTTCTCCTTACTGGTCTTTCCAATAAAAGTTAGAGCATTATAAATAATTTTTACAATAATAATATTTTTTTCCCCAATTTTTGGTGACATGAATCTTCAATTTTCTTAATAATGGTCTCCTTTTGTAAGAATTTAGCAATTGCACAAAATTTTGACATTGTTTGGTTAATGTCTTATTAGAAAAGTATTGATTGAAAATATTGGTAGGCCACAACTGATCTATTTGTGATGACTTTTTTCTATCAAGATTATCTATTATGTTCTCATATATTTCAAGTTGTAGACGTTCAAATTATCTTGATTGATATTAAGCACTCAATTCTGATTCACTAACACCCATTCTTCCTTAATCACTTCATTACTAACCAATTAATTGAATAGTTCTTATTTAATTAATTCATCAAGATTCCTCTTTTAATTAAATAAATAATTTTTATTTAATTAAATCCTAATATTCTTCTTTTGATTAAATAAATCATTTTATTTAATTAAATCCTAAAGTCATCTCTTTTAATGGAATAAATCAACATTATTTGATCTAATGTTATTCATTTAATTGAATAAATAAAATTTATTTAATTAAATTGCTAATCCTTCGTAATCATCTCATTTGATTTAAATAAATCTAAATATCTAAATCAAATGTCATATCAACTAATTCCACCTAAGTTAATTAAATCCTAATTAACTCCTAACACATCTTCAAATCCTCTAGCTTTTGCAACTTGCACATATAAATCAATTTATTTGATTTATTATTTCATCTATTTCCATTCAAATATGGCATCTTCTTAGAATATTCCACCAATTTGAAATCTCCCTCCAAAAGGACTTTTGTCCTCCAACATGGCATTTAAAGTTCTTACATGTCCTTCTTATTGAGCCAACTTGGCATTAACTCCTCGTACAACTCTTCTTGCACAAGTCATCTTTTGAATGTCAAAATCCACCTATATGCATTAACTTGCACATTGTTCAAAATGTGCTCCACCTCTCTTCCATAACATGTTGACAAGTTGCACAATTCCATTAGTTCAAGTTTAATACCACATTCTCCCTATCTCTCATTTCTCCATCCTTCTTTCCCATAAATAGAGGACTTATGTATTGATTTGGGATCCATAACTTCATGCAAGGTTACTATCTACAAATTTGAGCAAGTTCATCCACATTTTCATCCAAGTTTTCATAGATTTCATCAATCTTAGCTAGGTTATTAACAATTTTCATCAAGGAGAACACAATCATCATCAATTTCATCAAGGAATTGGGAAAGGGTTTCTTTCCACATCAAAGAAGCACCAATTCCCCCATGGGATGATGGTTTGAGTATTTTGAATAAGATTTCAATAACTTTCATTCGATATTCTATCTTTGTTTTCTTGTTCATTGTGTTTGAATGAATTTCATGGGGAATGTTTGTTATAGACTATTTTATTGACTAATGTTTGATTTTTTGTTCATGTTGGAGTAGGTCTAGACCAAGCATTCACATTTTGGTGCTAGGAGGGCGAATCTTTCAAAATTAACACATTTTTCTGGTTAATTCCACTATTTTTTTCAAATTTTTGTGCTTTTAGGAAATAAAAAGTTGAGAAGAACAAACAATTACACTATCAATCTAGCGTCCCTATATAGCAACACTACCTCCACTCCAAAAAGTGATGCTATAGTGATTCTCTTGAGGACCAGACCAATCAAACTCCAAAATGTGACACTGGGCGAAAATAGCGACGCAATCATAGTCTTTTTTTCTCCACAAAGTGATGTTGAATTCACCAGAGCGACGCTGACTTTTCCAAACAATGAAGCCTTCATGGATTATGACCCTGGAGCTGTGTAAAAGGTCAACTTTCAAGATTATTTTAACATGTGCTTCTTGTAACGCCAAATAAAATCTTTGCACAATAGACAACAAAGAAGATTAGAAGCACACATGCATGCTAAAATCTAAAATGCAAATTCATTCGTTAAGCAACAAAGAACATGGGAAAGTAAAACGTAATTAAAACTAGAACAATCTCACCAATTTTCAAACATATTTCCATGATTCATCTCGATTTCCCTTCTCCATTTTGCTTGTGTAGTATAATTGCCCTCGGATTTTTAGTAATTCGTGCAAGTATAGCCTAAGATAGTGATTAGAAAAATATCGAAGATTCAAGACAAAGTGCTCTCAAAAGTTATAAAATTCGCGAGAGAGATTGGAATGAAGAATGACAAATCAATTTATAGAAAATTGATTATTCGAACGACATGCCAGGATCGAAAGATCAACGGACGGTTGAGATTGACTGATTAGACATGCATTCGATAACTGTCAGTAATGACATGAGTGATTCAATTAGAAATAGACTTAAAGATTAAATAAATGATTTAATCTTTAGTTCGGCATTCGAAAACATTAGAAATATCTTTGCATGAAAAGATGAAGATTGATTATAACGACTCTTGTTGAATGCGCACAATTAATTAAATAAGAATATTTAATTAATATGCATGTGTACATGCAATTGAGTTAGAACTGACGAGAATTGACAAAGAGATTACTCGAGAACGCCACTACATTAAATCAAAGGTTAACCTAACGATTAAAATAGATGTTGAGTCGAGTAAAGTGAATACTTAGATAACTCACATAATTATCTAAAATATAGAGGAATGTTTTAAAATAGAATTAATGAATTAAATAATTCATTTAATTCAAGACTCGATATTCGAAGAATAATTAAATAAATAAGATTTATTTAATTAAATGATGAAGGATTTAATGAATAATTAAATAAAGAATTTATTTAATTATAGTTGAAATATGATAAAGAATAAATTAAATAAGAATTTATTTAATTTGACAAGACGAATAAAGGTTAATTAAAAATAAAAATAAAAAATACGTGAACCGATATAGAATAAAAAAGGTGAATTAAAATAAAAAAATTATTAATCAATAGAAGAATTAATGTTAAGATGAATTAATTAAATAATTGACATTATTTAATCAATGACCATGAAGGATAGAAATAATGAAGAATATGGAAATCACAGGCCTAAACCAAATTTCAGTGTCTACATTTGCCCCTCTTTGATACAATGTCATTTAGGCATTGTGTCAAAGAAAGTCGATAAAAATATGCCCCAGTCATGCTCCAGATTAAAACCGGTGAAGGTATGCCCCCTCGGGAAAATGGACAAATTTCCGAAACGTTCAGAAAAATTTGGAAATGCTCCCAATTAGTCCAGTAGATAGGCAGAAATACAATGCAGTTGACAGAATTGGGTTCGGAAATGGGAGGGATGGGTACGGGATGATAGAAAATGGAAGTTTACATGGCCAGTAGGAAAGAAATGCCACCTAAGCCCTAGGTATATATTTGAATTGGGGTGAAAAACTATTCATATGCACCCACCTAGCTTAGAGATTTGAAAATTTGCTCTGAATTGATAGCGACGATGTCTCCAGTTCCAGCCACCCATCACCGCACATACAAGATCTGGGCATACCAGAGACCAGCCGGGGCGGACCCCCCGGTATGGACCTAAAACTTTCCTTTTGAAAAATTTTCATTTGCACGCATTATAAGACATTTAATGCATTTTTAGTTATGCGTCATTTTTTATTTTGAACCACATATGCTTGCGCGAATGACGCATGTGTATGCAGAAAACCGCATTTGAAAATTTACGCCGGTCATTTAGAATAGGTTTAGCAGTTAAACACATGTGTTTATTTGTATACGCATTTGAATTTATGAAACACATTTGCATATTTATAGCCGCATTTGTATATCTAGAAATGCATTTGGAATTTTGCAACGCAAATGATAGTTTTGTTATGCATTTGATTATTATTAGCTGCATTTGCTTAATAATGACGCATATAGAATTTGTGAACCGCATTTGTGAAAAAGTGACGCATGTGTAAAATAATGAAGCATGTGCAAAATAACGATGCATTTGCATTTCATGTAGTATAGTCAGTTTGCACTAGAATAGATGATTCAGGCTAACATGAGGCATGTATAATGTTGTTGTAGGTTGTATTAGACCCTATTTATACATGGGAGTCGAGATCCACAATGTTTCGATTTAGAGACAGCTTGTGGCCGGCCGAACGACGGACTCTATGGCATTTGGGTTTGTTGCATGTGACCGATATGCCCCAGATTCGGTCAAATCGGGGATTACTGACAGTGTTATATGAGAGGTGGCACTCTAGGACGTCATCCTTCCACCTATCAACTGGAGAAGCCACGGTGACCTTAGAGGATGTATATAGGATATTGAGACTACCTATTAGAGGGACACGGGTGGTCTATGATACTTAGAGGGGGATTGCTGAGATGTGTAGATATTACCCCCATGCTAATATTAGATAGCTAGGGGTTGATGACTATGAGATCAGATGGCGGGTGTTGGCTCAGAGGTATAGATAGTTAGACTGTCTAGTAGCAACATTGATAGGTGGTATAGTATTGTCTTACCGCCGAGGTCATGGATTTCCCATGGGATGGGGGGAGATGTTAGTGGGCATGCTTGAGTGCCGAGTTGTATATGCCTAGGGTTCCTGTGTGCTATGGATGTTGTACTTCCACTTGCATGATATTGCCTACAGAGGCACAATCGATGAGTTGCGGTACCACGCTTTTGATGATATGGGCGTGGGAGCATATCGCTATATTCAGACCACCTATTATAGTAGACTTACCTCACAGAGCTCCATATGCCTTCCGTTATGCGGGGGCAACCACACAACATCATATTGGGGACACAAGCTACTTTAGACATGCTATAGACACCATGCAAGAGTTTACATGGAGACCGTACCTAGGCTGCGAGCAGTGGTCAGATGAGGATGAGCACCTGCCATTTTGTAGATAGGCACAATATTTGGTGGGACGGACAGTGTCCCATTTGCACATTATAGAGCGGTAGTTGCCAGACCGGGTATTGAGATAGTTTGGAGAGGTACGGGATGTACCTCGAGGGAGAGCAAATTTTGCTCGGTCATCACAAGAGGTCTTGCTATGGGGGCCAGAGATTCCAGTTGCCACTACAGAGGCAGATATTGATGAGCTACAGGCACTTCCATGGAGATGGAGGAACAGACTAGCAGATCCAGGGACCACTCCAGCTTATGATCAGTGGTGGGCAGTACACAGGCCAATCCCCTTGACAGATCCAGAGTAGCCATCACTGGTAGAGTGGCGTGGGAGAGGTCCTAGAGGTAGGCGAGGTAGAGGGAGAGGCTGAGGAGGCAGAGGAGGCCATGGTGATGGAGGGGATGATGGCAGAGGTGGCCGACGTGGAGGCAGGAGAGGGAGGCATGGTCGACAGGGACGAGGACCAGCCTTGTCACCGATTCGGGAGGAGAGGGGAGGAGAGGAGGATGTAACCATGCTAGATGTGGCTAGAGGTGGTGAGGAGGAGCAGCCAGCAGAGGCTTTTATCCCAGACATCCCAGATATCCCAACAGAAGCAGAGGTAGGTGTCGAGGAGGCAGGTAGAGAGGAGGGAGGTGCCGAGGAGGCAGTTGGAGAGGAGGCAGAGGTTGATGCCCTTGGGTTGCTAGGTGCCTACCAGGAGGACGATGATGAGAATGATGATCACGAGAGAGAGATCCGAGATTAGATCCTAGAGGAGCTCGATGAGGAGGAGGATGGGATAGACAGGGCCAGACAGGATGAGAGAAGGGTGGAGGATCCAAACATGGATACATTACGAGCCCAAGTTGCCTCCTTGGAGGATCAGATGAGAGTTTTGATGGCCGAGAGGGATGCCTATTGGGTGGAGAGAGATAGAGCCTTGATGGATAGGGATCAGGCCATAGCTTGGTGGTAGGAGACTGAGCAGCAGTTCACAGAGCTTAGAGCATTATGCATAGGACCATCAGCTGCATTTTCCAGAGAGCTAGTCAGAGAGGGAGAGAGGGAGAGATATTATCAGGATCTGTATGAGGCAGAGATTCCACTAGAGAGACGAGCTCCCAGTTTCTCAGCAGCACACAGTAGCAGGTCCTAGACCAGGACCCACACTCGGACAGTCAGCACAGAGGGGGTGGATCAGCCATGCAGAGCAGGGCCATATGACAGACCTCCTTCAGCGCAAAGATCCTCAGGTTCACATCATCATTCCCCCACACACTCCTGGCATGATGGCATTGGCAGCTCAGGATAGGGGTACCGTTTATGGAGACACTGTATTTTGATTTTATAGCCTGCAAGCTTCCATGTATTATTGATACATTATGACATTGTGATGTGACACAGTTGAGTGATATATATATATATACGATTTTGGCGGAAATTCTCATGATATGCATTTCTATGTACTGATTATGCAATATTTATTTATACATGTGATGTTTATATGACATGCCTATGTGATGGATGAATGTATGCATTTTATGATGTTTATACAGCTAATGAGATAATGTTGATTCTATGTGATGTATAATTCTATATGATGTTGATCCTATATGATTATGAGATGCAATGTGATGTTATATGTATGATGCAGATGACATGTGATGTTATACAAATGTAATGTGATGCATGTATTTACAGTTGCTTTGTACATGAAATGCTTATAATATGTATTGTTTTTAATGATTATTGTCTATTATGCCATGATGATCTAGATATGACCTATGCCTATATGTATGAATGTTTCTAATCATGTATGTTGATGCAGGATGATGTATAATGTTTTGTGTCATAGGACTCCATCATAATGCAAGAAAGAAGAACTGTTAGTGCGGGAAGAAAGATCGACAAAGAATGAAAGACAAAAGATAGATGTTAGTATTAGGAATCTTCGATATTTTGCTGTATCACAAAAGGTATTGCACTTTATCATCATTGGGTGGGACTAATACAAATGGAGAAAAACACCATGATATGACATAGATCAAGGTGTGCAAGGTCATCCACTTGCTAATAACACACAGTCACAGACAAGGAGTGTCGTTAACTCATACTAAGGACACAAGTTGCCCTAGTCTTTTTGTTAGGACAAACCATAGACAGCAAACAAAAGAAAAGACGGATCATGAGACGTCATTGCTCCTCTAAATCCTTCATGGGACATCCTTGAGGAAACTAGTAACATGACTCAAAAATCAAGTTGAAAAGACAGTTGACAAACAACAGTCAAAGAAAATAGAATTCTGATACATCGTTGCTTCTCTAAATCCTTCATGGGACATCCTTGAGAAAGCTAGTAACATGAATCCTAGTCATCAATTCAAGATAAATGATAAGATAAATAAGTCAGAAAGTCAAAAACCCAATGAAAATATTTGCCAAACAATGATTTGTTTGTTTGATTTGTTGATTGGTAGAGCATGATTTCAAGAGATACACATATCGGATAAGACTGTGAGTCTGGTTTCAATGTTACGACTATCTATATAAGGCATGACAAAGCCGGGTTTCAGAAAGACATGTATTGTATAAGATGTTGAGTCAGATGCCGTTGATGTGATAACCTGTGTAAGGCTATGTTTGATTGTTTGACCTTGTCGATTATGCAGGAAGGACTCATCCTGAACAAGACATAGGTTGATTGTTTTGATAACATCTGTTTCCAAGAAGGGCACATCCTCTAGTAGACATTAGCTGATCTGTTTTGATTGTTTTGTTTGGCAAGTTGTATGATTTGACTTAGAGACATTGCTGACTTGTTCACCAGACTAATGCATGACCTGATATGATGTGTTGACAATTGACTGTGTCTGATGAAAAACCCTAAAGGACTGACCTAGTGTGGCCTGGGTGGCTCATCGATTGATGGCCTTGCCTACATTATACACGTAGAGACCTCGTAGTTCGACACGACCAATGACCTTGTCATATAGATATATGGATTAAATCAAGAATTTATATAGACAAACCTAAACGGATTGACCTAATGCCTCGGGGGCACATCGGCAGATGGCCTTGCCTACGTCCAGTCGTAGAGGCAACGTAGTTCGACAAACAACAAAGACTGACAAGTGCGACTGACTCTGACTCTATTTTTGGATTTTCAGAATGTTTTGATTTTTTTTGTCCTTTTGAAATTTTCTTATTTTTTTGTGTTTTCTCAAGTCATTTTGCAATGTTTATGGATGTGTCCATGGTTTTACGTCTTCAACATAGCCAATGTAAGAACCAATATGACACATGGAAAGTGTTTGCCCCCAGTCGAGTATAAGACCAATTGACTATGAATAGGGTAAAATGGGGGATATGAAATTCGCTTGATGTCAATCGTTCCAAGTTATGGGAAAGACTACCACTTATTATGAATGGTATATACAAGCGATGGACATGAAAGATAAGGACTATGTACAGGGATAGGTAGTATGTACAGGGTAGTGGTGTATGTACAGGGTAGATTAGAATAATAGTAGACAAAGGAGCAGAGTTGAGTACACATGGCACCTGTTTGCCAGGTTTTCACCATGGTACCTATCCAAAGCGTGACCGAAGTGGTTTTCACTATTGGACGAATGATTTGTCTTTACTATTTTCCAAATTATCTAATTTTTTTGGTGTTACCAAGACACCTGTTTGCCAGGTTTTCACCTTGATAATGATTTTTTTGTGATTTTTTTTTTTTTGCTAATTAAGACAAAGGCTCCCTGAAGCTATGCGTAGAACTTCTTCAGATGCATACTATTGATTGGTGAGCACAATGGTTCCCCTTCAGGAGTAGAGAGTTGGTATGCTCCTGATTGAAAAGCTTCTGTAACAATATAAGGTCCTAACCAATTAGGTTCAAACTTTCCTGGTTTGTCTCTTTCTGCTTGATTCTTTGGGTTCTCCATTAAAACTAGGTCACCAATGTCAAAGTTTATGTTCAAGACCCTCCTGTTATAGCTACGACAAAGGAAATTTTGGTATGCTTGAAGATGGTCTAGTGCCTTCTGTCTTCGCTCATCTAAAAATTCTAGCTCATTGAGTCTCGACACTCGGTACTCTTCGTCATCAATGTGGCCTTTTAGGGATACCCTTAGGGAAGGAATCTTGACCTCAATAGGCAAAATGGCTTCAGACCCAAAGACAAGTGAATATGGGGTAGCACCAGTGGGAGTATAGATACTTGTACGATAAGCCCATAAGGCAGGGTTAAGTTGTAAATGCCAGTCATGACCAGCATCATTGACAGTCTTCTTGAGAATTCTAATGATGGTCTTATTAGATGCCTCCGCTTGGCCATTACCTTGTGGGTAGTATGGAGTGGAAAAGTGATGTTGGATATGAAATTCATCACACAAGTGACAAACTTCTTGGTTCTTAAATGGGCGGCCATTATCAGTGATTATGGACTGAGGGACACCATATTGACAAATGATATAGTTTAGGATAAATCTAGAAATCTGTGTGCCGGTAATGTATGTCATAGGAATGGCTTCAATCCACTTTGTAAAGTACTCAGTGGCAGTGATAATGAACTTATGTCCATTAGATGATGTGGGGTGGATCTTACCTATGAGGTTGAGTCCCCATTGGGCAAAGGGCCATGGTGACGTGATAGGACAGAGCTCCTATGCTGGGGCATGTATCAAATCTCCATGAACTTGACATTGGTGGCATTTTGTTACAAAGACATATGAGTCTTTTTCCATAGTAGGCCAATAATAACTGAGTCTCATAATTTTTTTGGTTAAGGTAGGACTGCTAGAATGGGAACCACATATACCCTCATGCACCCCACGCAAGGTTGCTTGTGCTTCAGTAGAATCAAGACATCTCAGTAGGGTATTATCTAAGGCGCGTCTATAGAGGGTGTCTCCGACAATGGTGTATTTAGCTGACTTGTGGAGGAATGTCCTACGTTGGTTATTGGATAGGCCAATGGGTATGACTTCGGCATAAGGTAGTCATAGATTTCTTTGTACCATGGGGAATCGGGACCAACAATGTCACACACCATTTCAGAATCTAGAATATCGTAGGCTAGGACCAAAAGCTGTTCGACCAAGAACTCAAACTTAGGCACATTGTTAGGAATGTCAAGAAGTGATGCAATTATAGCCATAGCATCTGCTACCCTATTTAAAACCTGAGGTATTTGATGAAATTTGACTTTGTCAAAGTACTCTTTAAAGCTATCAGCCATGCACTTGTATGGAGCAAGCTTCTCATCCTTAGTCTCATAATCATCATTTACCTGTCTGATTACTAGTTGAGAATCGCCATATACCTGTAGGTTCTTGATTTTCCACTTGACTGCCATGCGTAACCCTATCACTAGAGCTTCATACTCTGCCATGTTGTTAGTGCATGGAAATGCAATCCTGAATGACTTAGGGATGGAATCACCCTATGGTGTGATAAACAATATCCCAGCCCCTGAACCATGATTTGTATGTGAGCCATCAAAGTACAGTTTCCATGTTATGTTTGTGTCAAATGTGAATATGAACTCATCAGGAAAGTCTACAACTAATGGGTGATCTACCTGTATGGGTGCATCAGCTAATTGATCAGCAATGACCTGTCCTTTAATAGCTTTTCTTTCTACATACTGGATATCATACTCACTAAGTATCATTACCCATTTGGCCAGTCGCCCCATTAATGCCGCCTTGCTAAGAAGATATTTCAGAGGGTCTATTTTAGCAATCAACATTGTTTGATGGTTTAGCATGTAGTGCCTTAGTTTTTAGGTAGCAAATACCACTACAAGACATGCACGTTCAATGTTACTATAGTTGAGCTCAAAACCAACCAAAGTCCGACTAATATAATAGACTGCCCTTTCATGACCTTCATCGTCATTTTGTGCAAGCAATGCTCCAAGTGATGAATGGGTTGCTGTAATATAAAGAATTAATGGTCTTCCTTCAATAGGTGGCATTAAGACAGGTGGTGTGAGTAAATATTCTTTAATCAGTTGAAAAGCCTCTTCACACCTAACTGTCCATGCAAAGGGTACTCCTTTCTTAAGTAGATGTTGAAAAGGATGTGTCTTGTCTGCTAGCTGCACTATAAATCTTCTGATAGATTGTAACCTTCCCTGTAATGTCCTTAGTTGACTGAGATTGTTGGGTGGTGGCATGTCCATGATTGCTTTCACCTTAGCGGGATCTACTTCAATGTCTCGTCTAGAAATGATATAACCTAACAACTTTCCTGACTTGACTCCAAACACACATTTCTTTGGATTGAGTCTCACATTATACTTCTCCAGCCTCTAAAATATCTTGTCTAAAACCTGTAGATGTTCTACCCTTGTCTTGGATTTTACAATAAGGTCATCGACATAATCCTCCATACAAGTGTGTACTAGATCATGAAAGATAGTAGTCATGGCATGTTGATAGGTTGCTCCTGCATTCTTGAGTCCGAAGGGCATAACATTCCAGCAATACGTTCCCCAAGGACAAGTGAAAGTTGTCTTATGTTGATCTTCAATTGCAATTCTGATCTGGTTATATCTTGAAAATTCATCCATAAGGGACAACATCTCATATCCTGTTGTCATGTCAACTATCATGTCTATATTAGGCAAAGGGAAATCATCCTTAGGACAAGCTTTATTGATATCTCTAAATTTAGTGTAGATGTGGATGCCCCCAGTTGGTTTAGTGACTGGTACAAGATTGGAAATCCAATCTACATAGTTGATAGATCTGATGAAACCAGCGTCTAAGAGTTTCTTGAGTTCTGCCTTGACTAATAACGCAATTTGTGGATGCATTTTTCTCAACTTCTGTTTTACTAGTTTGGCACCTGGTTGTAAAGGAAAGTGATGTAGAACAAGTTCAGGATCTAATCCAGGCATGGCAGCATATGACCAAGCAAAATTTATTTGTCTCTGTTCAAAGAAGTCGTGGAACTCTGATTTCTCTTGTGTTGTCAATGACGCTGCCAAATAAATCAGTTGAGGATTCTCTTTTGTGCCTATGTTGACTTCTACTGATTCTTCAACGAGCATGGGTGACTTTTCCTGTGCAACAGGGAGAATGTTCAAGCCTCCATCCTTAGGCACCTCAGAGAGGTTTTCACCTTCAGATGTGTCCTTTCTTTTTACTTTTTCATTGTCTAGAGGTGCCTTTCGGTTTTCACCTAGAGACTCATCCTTTTTATTTTGTTTATCCTTTTTCTCATTTTTGTGATTGGAGGGTTGAACAGATTCCCCAAAATATGCTTTATTGTCCAATTCAATGGTAAAACCAGCTTTATCATCTTCGTTAGGTATGCCTTCTCGTAATCCTAGGAACTCAGCAATTGCTTTGTCGTTCTCAAAAATGTCTAAGATGGGTGTGTCTTGTTGATCCCAATCAATGAGTTGGGGATAAACTAAGGGCATGTCATCGTCGGAGTTATCAAAGTCTAATGTGGTCAAGGTAAAGATTGAATTATTCATGTGATTACAAAAATCTTGTACCAGGTCCATTTTTCTCTTGGGTTTGGGTCGAGGTAGATGAATAGGTGGGCCTAATGCCAAGGTTTGACTATCGGAAATAGGTGGCTCGGGTTGCCAAGAGGTAGGATCAAGTGATTCCCAATAGTAGTGTTTAAACCATTCCTCTTTTGTCATTTTCTTTGGTGGACAGGAATTTAAGGGATTGGGTGAGGAACTTAACATCAAGTCAAGTTCTCCAAATAACTTGTCAAGGTCCATGGAGGAAGTAGAGGATAACAATTCCCACTCATAATTGTTAGAATCGGGGGAGTCACAATGATGTTGGTCCACTGGTTCGTGAGATGTTTTAATATCTTCTAAAGCACGTACTTCCTCAAGTAAGGGTAATGGAGTACTAGGAACACCAATCTGAATCAGTTGAAACCCTAGCCCTACTCCTTTTGGCCACTGAGAAACAAATATTGGTTCAATTCTGCCATCTTGGTTTAAACCTAAACCACTTTGTCCATCATATACTTTGCTTTGCATGATTTTGAAACCCTTTCCATATAGACTTGTAGGAATATGAGCAAGTAAAAGGGGTTCCTGATTATCTTCCTTATACAGCCAGGAAGTGACATCTTCTGTATCTACAACCTCTTTGCTTAATTCACCCCATTTTGTGAAAGTTGTCATGGGGGGAACATGTATAGTGATCATAGACTGTACCCGACCGGTTGTAGGTAAACCATATGACTTAGGAGGAACCAAATGGCTAACACAATAAGAAGTTTTCATGTAATACTCTCCACAACCCTTGTCTTGGATCTCGACCCTAGGAGTGGTAGGAAGTGAGGGTGAAATAGATGTTCGAGTGAGCATGGACGGATCAACATAAGAATATGGATTAGACGGTGAGGCCTCTTGGTTGACTAGCACTTGGCGGTGAGGGATCTCCTTTAGATTAGTGCAATACTGGAAAGGATCAGGATCACCATCTATAGCTATTTCGGTGCCATTGTAAGGGAATTTAAGACACTGATGATATGTGGAAGGGACCGCCTTCATGGCATGAATCCATGGTCTACCTAGTAGAAGGTTATAAGGGAGGGTGAGATCCAAGACCTGGAACTTTGTCTCCATTACCGCCGGACCAATTCTGATAGGAAGTGTTACCACCCCCTTTGATTTTCGTTCTTCATCATCATAAGCCTTAATTACAATACTCTTAGTGGTGTCTATGCATGCTTCTGAGATACCTAATGCCTTAATTAGTTTTAATGTGCATAGATTTAACCCTGCTCCTCTGTCTACCAAAACTTGTCTAACTTTGGTGTCATCAACAAGGACTTCTAGATGTAAAGGGTCATTGTGGTTCGTCTTGTCCATGGCATAGTCTTGTTCAGAAAATGTGGCATGATGATTATTGGTCAAGTAGCCCACCATTTCTTGGAAACGATTGACATCAAGGTCATTAGGGACTGTGGTGTTCTGTAAAGCATTATCAAGGATAGACTGATGCTCTGGGGAAATGCGCAACAATTCCAAGATTGAGATTTGGGCTAAGGTCTTCCCCAATTGGTCAAGTAGGTTATATTGTAACTTGGAAGGTTGGGGTGTTTGCTGTGACGAAGGGCCTGGGATAGTAAACTTAGTACGACGAGTATTGACTGCACACTCAGGATTAGCATTGATAGTAATGGTATTGATGTTTTGATTAGCGGCGCGAAGGCAATGAATGATTTTTCCGCTATCATAATCATGTTTGATACTCGCATAATTAGCTGACATATTGGTCTTAGTACTCAAACTGGGGACAGTTCCTTTCCCATGGTCATGTAGTGGGTCTAAAAAGACTTGATGATCAATGTTGGATGTCTTTTATTTTTGTCCACTAACCTCAATAATTCTCCTGTCAACAAGATCATGTATGATATTCTTCAGTTGTCTACAGTTTTGTAGGTTATGTCCCTTAGTCCTATGATAATCACAAAAGGCATTGTCATCCCACCAAGCTGGTTTAAACTATCCTGGATTGCATAGTCTTGGTTCCTACAACTGTATGAGGTTGTGTTGTAACAGTTGTTTGAACACCGACTCAATGGGTTCCCCTAAGGGAGTGAACTTACATTTTTGAAATCTTCTTGGTTGCGGACATTGAGTATTTTGGATCACGTTAGGAGGTTGATTGATATCATTAAGCGTGTTGGCAAAAGTATGAGGTCCTTGTAATGTGAGGAGGGGTCCTGCTTGTAGTTTTTTAGCATCAACTACCCCATCATTGGTGATATTTTTGTTGCAAGACTAGAATCTGTTTCTAACCATGGGGGTGTTTTGTACGATTGGGTTTCTATTGGATGTTGTCATTTTGATTTCACCCTTTTCAATGAGATCCTTCTTTATTATCACCTCTTTTTCCACTAGTTCTGAAAAAGATATGCAACAATGTACCCTTAAGTTACTTCTGAGTTTTGGATGAAGGTTTTCTTTAAACATTGTAAACTTTTGTTTTTCGGGTATTTCAATAGGACACCTACTAGCAATAGTTCTCCATCTCTGGAAGAAAGCAATGAATGTTTCACCTTCGTCTTGCATTGTATGGCACAAGGTTGCTATATTTATCTCATGGTAAATGTTGAAGGAGAATTGCTCCACAAATTTCTCAACTAATTCCCCCCAAGATCTAATGCTAGAATCTAGACCTGAAAACCACTCTAGTGCAATTCCTACAAGACTTCTTGGAAATAGCCTCATAAGATACGTGGGGTCATAAGCAACATCTATGCATATGCTAGAAAATTCCCTGATATGTTCTACTAGATTTCGTTTGCCATTGTACTTAGGAAGATTTGGTATGACATATCCATGAGGGAAAGGTGTCATGTACAATGATCTATCGAAGGGGAATGGGCATATGTCCTTTGTTGAAAATGATTTCTTAGTTGACACCGACATGTTATCCATTTGTGTTTGCAATGCGTGCATTTGTGTTTGTAGGATGTCAACTTGGGTCAAAGATGTGCTAGGAGGATTATGCGGATCCATGTATGTATTCTGAAACCCAAAGTCTCGTGCTGGGTTTTGATTGAACATTGGCATTTGAGGTGGATTTGGATTCAGAATGTTGGTAAATGTATTATGGTTTGGTATCTGCATAAATTGGTGTTGACTTGGGTTCTGTGTAAATGGATTCCGAGCACCACTCTGTGAAAAGGGATTCTGATTTAGAATTGATGTGAATTGGTTTTGACTTGGAATCTGTGTGGACGGATTCTGACTACCAATATGTGAAAAAGGGTTCTGATTCAGAATCGACATAAATTGGTTTTGACTTGGAATCTGTGTGGATGGATTTTGACTACCAATCTGTGAAAAAGGGTTCTAATTCAGAATTGATGTAAGTGGACTCTGACTGCTAGTCTGGAAGAGTGGATTTTGATTGCCATATTGGAAGGAGGGAATGCCCCCTGTTTGTGTAATCCTTGGTATAGTACTAGTGATTTGAGCACTAGGTATGGCCATCGACTGTGGTAAGGTACCCATGATACTAGCAGTAGGTATGGTTGTTGATTGTACACTTGTGACACTGACATATGAGGTATGGGCTAAGGTTTTAGGTCTTTTACTCCCAATAAGAGGACCAATGGGAGTGGATGATGATGCCCCTGTAGTGAAATTAAATCCCGATGTCATGCTAGATGTACCAAATGGGGAGGTATGGACTATTGTACTCTGTGTAGACGTGCTAGATGGCATAGTTGTGCTGACCTGAGGTATAGTAGTACTAGCAACCGTGGTATTTGTCCCTTGTGGAGGTTGAGTTTGTAAGGTGCTAATGTCAAATCCTGGAGGTAAGGTAGCACCTTCAGCTAGCAATTTGCCTAAAAACCGTTGACAATCATTTGCTAGGTACTCATCTACAAAAGAGGCAAACTCAGGGTCCTGTGCGGCAACCTCTATGTCTTCTACTGCAATATGTCCTTGAGTGTTTCTAGTGGAAAATTTGTCTAATAGAGTCTTATGAGGTCTTGAAGAAAATGGATTGATGAACTCATTTGGGTTCGACATGTTTTCTCTCTCTCTTCTCTTAGACCTAGTTTCAACCATGTAAGACAAGCTCAATATGCGGGATATGCAAGACTATATCTACAAACTGTATGACTCTAGTCTATGTTTTTGGGATTTTTGTATGCAAATAATGAATGTCCTAGGATGACACTAGTCTAGACTCTAAAGATGCAAAGTCTAAGCAAGACCCTAAAGTGATCAATTCTATAAACCCAAGATGAAGGGACCAACTGCCTAAGGTCAAACCAAGGTGTCAATTTAGTTAAGTCAAGGAACCAATGTAGGACGAGGATCAAAGACAAGTTGAGTTTCCTAACTAGACTGATGAGCTAGGATGACTCTCTGTAGGAAAAAGTATAAGATGATAGGACTAGGTTCAATGACAAATTTTGTTGACACTATGACCTTTCTAGAGTATAGATGGTGGACTACTCCTAAAGTTTGTAAAAGTGACCTTTCTAGAAGTCTAATGCAAGGTGATATGTACCCTAAGATGAAGCTAAACTCTAACTGAAGACAACTATGGTAATGACTAAATGAACCTAAAGGATGCAAAATTGAGCAAATCGTTTCAGGTTTCCGTTTCAAAGACTGTTTGTGTGAAGACAATTGAGACTAGTATAACCATGTTGACCAGACAATGACTGCGAATTCTAGTTTTCTGATAATCAGACAGATGCGTGACATGTTTTAACAGATGCGGTTCAAGTTTAACAGTTGTGGTCTAAACTGACAGATGCAACTCAAAATCTACCATATGTGACTCTAACTGACAGATGTGACTCAGAATATAACGCATGCAGTTTTTCCAAAGAAAATGCGAGCTAAACTAACAGATCCAACTCTAAAATTAACAGATGCGACTGACAATGATAGATGCGACTCTAAAATTAACAGATGCGACTGACAATGATAGATGCGACTCTAAAATTAACAGATGCAACTCAAAATTTAACAGATGCGACTCTAAAAATTAGATGCGAGTTTCTGGTGAACAGTTGTGACTCTCTGTGAATTTTCAGTGACATTAAATTTAAACTAACTCCGTTTTCTGTGATCAAATTCTGACAATCAAAGAAAATCATAAGACAAAGTGTTTTCAGTTTCGATTTTGGACTCAAAGAACGTTTAAAGTGATAACAGACAAGCACATCCTAATAAGCCAAAGGCCCAGGGTTTGTATACTTGGTATAGCCCACCTATTATACCCCGGATTGGTGATGAACACCTTTCCTTCTCGAGAGCAGATAGCTTAGGAATTTGGTGGCATTGGCTCCTCTCCATGGCTCATTAATGTCTTTCAAGCACACCAATTCTGAATTCTTTGGGCAATGACCTCCCAAGAACTGCTATCTCTACTCAAGGGGATCAGTAGTGAGTATCTTCGAGCATGATACTGTACCCTGCACTAATACCAAGCAACGACCACAAATAGGTTGGTCTCTAAAACAAAAGGTATTTAATTCGGGCATTCCGTTGATGGGGTCTGATCCATATGGCGCGAGTCCCCTTTCAGATCCATCTCATCAGAACCACACTCATGATTCTTGGGGTTTCCCCAAGAACCTGTTAGAATCCAAGATCACCTGCATGCAAGATGGATACCTGTCACATGCAAAAGATATGAAGAACCGAAAAAGCAATGTTCTCTGTAAAACCTCTCAGTAAAAATGCATTAAGAGAATCCATTATTACAATGTGATCAATCCTTATGAAGGAGATCAAGAAACCCTAAAAAGGGAAACCCTAAATGAAACCCTAGTGTGCACACTTAATAATTAATAATTAATTATTAATGTGCCTAAGTTTAGCTTAATAATAAAGAGGAAGTGACTTAATTAATTAATCAATGTGATGTAATTAATTAAGCATAATAACTTATTAATTTAACGGCGCTATGACTCAATGGTGAGGTCCGCTTTTGTCCCAAAATGCACAGTACCAGGGCTACCCCAGATTCAATCAAAAATTTGCCTATTTTGGTGCAAGTTGGTCGAGAAGGCAAATTTTTTCTCTCGAGGGCCGTACGGCCTCCCCAGCACGCGGATCGAGGCTCAAAAAATTTAAAAAAGGGCCAAAAACATCGTCATCGGTTTCGGTGACGGCGCTTCCAGCTAAAATGAAGGTCCACGGCTGCCACCGGGCGCCACCAAGCCACACCCACCGCCACCGGTGGCTCCCTTCATGCTCCGCCGGGCCGAGCCACCGCGGCCCCCAGCAGCGCAGGCGGCGGTCACATCGGGGACCGGGCGCTATGCGCCTAGCCCCTGGCCATTCTCAGCCCCCAGCACGGGGTCATATGCAGATCCGTGGGCCAGCGGCTAGTCTGACGAACCGCAGAGAATATTCCGTCAGATTCAGCGAATATTCCGGCCCAGGGTATATACCGGCACCGAATTTTTTTGCAGGGGTACCGATTTTTTGCGCCGACGGCCTCCAGGCCGTCAAATTTATGCTCTCATTTTGATGACGTCAGCATGACGTCAGGATGACGTCAGCCGTACGGCACCCCTCTTTGCCCTCCTAACCCTAGTTTTTCCTAAAGAAGCAGTTTTTTTCTTTTGGCCATAACTTGGGCATACGGTATCGAAATCGGGCAAACGAGATATCGCCGGAAAGCTGATTCCGAGCACTTTCATTTGGTGTAGTTTATTTTTCAGTATTTTACTGCTTTACTGCATTTATTGCTGTTTGAATTCAGATGTTGTTTTTGGACTTCCGAGCTCATAACTTTTTGCCACGATCTCCGATTTTCGCCTCGTTTGCGGCGTTGGAAAGGTATTAAGGAGATCTATATTTATGTCCATAAACTTTTTCTGTATCTATCCCAAGTTTATCAGTTAGTCCAGATTTGGCCCGATGGGTTGGTTGGCGATTACTTGGATGTTTTGGCAGTTGGGAGAGTGAATCTTGCATCTTTGCACTTTGTTTTCAGTAATACATCATTTAATAATCACTTGCTGCATTTTAGATTCCAGAGTTGTTCCAGTTTGGAGTTTTCGAGTGTTCTGTGGCATCGGGTTTTCTGTTGCTTTAATCATGATTCCTTGAGTCAATCAGTGACTCTCATCCGGTTTCAGTAGTATACAGAAGAATATTTCCTTGCTTGCCTATATCAAGTTCCAGTGTTACTCTATAGAGTTCTTCCAGTGTTTCTTTGCAGCATGTAATCTCATTGTAAGGGGGGTTTTGTCCCACTGGGTTTTTCCTTCTCTTACTCCTTATTGCATTTGTAAATGGGTACCTGATCAGGCCTAGTTGTCGGGACCCATATTTGCTTTCATGCATCTTATTCTAGTGTTTTAGCTTCTTCCTAAGTTCATCTTAAGGGGTGTTAGAGTAATAAGTTATTATGCTTAATTAATTACATCACATTGATTAATTAATTAAGTCACTTATTCCTCTTTATTACTTAGCTAAACTTAGGCACATTAATAATTAATTATTAATTATTAAGTGTGCACACTAGGGTTTCATTTAGGGTTTCCCTTTTTAGGGTTTCTTGATCTCCTTCATAAGGATTGATCACATTGTAATAATGGATTCTCTTAATGCATTTTTACTGAGAGGTTTTACAAAGAACATTGCTTTTTCGGTTCTTCATATCTTTTGCATGTGACAGGTATCCATCTTGCATGCAAGTGATCTTGGATTCTAACAGAACCCACTTTTATATACCGGCTAGAATTCCCTCGAGTTCAGGGTGCTACCGGTCTGAGTCATCCTGGGATGAGTACTTTTTCCCACCAGAACAGGCCCAAGTTCTAGAGTTGGTAACCGTTTCTTTTACACCCAGGATTGCACGGATGCACAAGGGGAGAGGATACTTCGATATACCAAGTTGTAAGGGTAACCAGACTTGTGTTTTCACACCAAACACAATAGACACTTGTTAATTTTAACCAAACGAAAGATTTGCTATGCTACCAAACAATCTGTTTGAAAATTTAACTAGGGTCTTCAACAAGCGTCCTGCAGAAGATCTCACTAGTAATTTTCAATATTGTCTTCGTCAATAGTCTTGCAAAAGCTTGTTATCTCCAAATGGCCACATGCTGAAAATCAACTATCAATAACACGAAAATCAATTGAAAATTCCAAATTGTCGAAAGCAAAAATAAAATTTTACCAGTCAATTGCGTCGCTTCTTTACCAGTCAAATGCGTCGTTTCTATTTTAGTTGCGGCTCAGGAAATCAATTACGGTTCAAGAATTGTCAGATGCATCATTTCCTCTGTCAGATGCAGTTCAAAAAGTCAATTGCGGTTTAGGAATTGTCAAATGTGTCATTTCGTACGAAAAATCTGCAAAAACCAAAATTAAAAGATCTACGGATTTTCAAAGATGGTGTCTTCACGTCGGGTTCACCAAATGTAATGCCAAATAAAATCTTTGCACAATAGACAACAAAGAAGATTAGAAGCACACATGCATGCTAAAATCTAAAATGCAAATTCATTCATTAAGCAACAAAGAACATGGGAAAGTAAAACGTAATTAAAACTAGAACAATCTCACCAATTTTCAAACGTATTTCCATGATTCATCTTGATTGCCCTTCTCGATTTTGCTTGTGTAGTATAATTGCCCTCAAATTTTTAGTAATTCGTGCAAGTATAGCCTAAGATAGTGATTAGCAAAATATCGAAGATTCAAGAAAAAGTGCTCTCAAAAGTTATAAAATTCGCGAGAGAGATTGGAATGAAGAATGACAAATCAATTTATAGAAAATTGATTATTCAAACGACAGGCCAGGATCGAAAGATCAACGGACGGTTGAGATTGACAGATTAGACATGCATTCTGATAACTGACAGTAATGACATGAGTGATTCGAATTAGAAATAGACATAAAGATTAAATAAATGATTTAATCTTCAGTTCGGCATTCGAAAACATTAGAAATATCTTTGCATGACAAAGATGAAGATTGATTATAACGACTCTCTGTTTGAATGCACGCACAACATTTAATTAATTAAATAAGAATATTTAATTAATATGCATGTACACTAATTGAGTTAGAACTGGATGATTGGATGATTCGACAAAAAGATTACTCAAGAGCCTCTAGACATTAAATCAAAGGTTAAATGAATGATTAAAATAGATGTCGAATTCGAGTAAAGTGAATACTTAGATAACTCACATAATTATCTAAAATATAGAGGAATGTTTTAAAATAGAATTAATGAATTAAATAATTCATTTAATTCAAGACTTCGATATTCGAAAGAATAATTAAATAAATAAGATTTATTTAATTAAATGATGAAGGATTTAAATGAATAATTAAATAAAGAATTTATTTAATTATAGTTGAAATATATGATAAAGAATAAATTAAATAAGAATTTATTTAATTTGACAAGGCTAATAAGGTTAATTAGTAAAATAATTAAATAAAAAGCGTTTATTTAATTAATCAGATAGAATAAAGAAAAGTGTGAATTAATTAAATAATTAAGATTATTTAATTAATAGAAGAAATAAAAGAAGATGAATTAATTAAATAATTAAGATTATTTAATCAATAGAAGAATTAATGTTTAGATGAATTAATTAAATAATTGACATTATTTAATCAATGACCATGAAGGATAGAAATAATGAAGAATATGGAAATCGCAGGCCTAAACCAGATTTCGATGTCTACACTTCTTTCTTTTTATCACCTTGAACAATTAACCTGTTTGTGGCTCTGTTTTCTATAGATTGAAGAACTTTTGTAGGTTGAGGTGATCAAGAAGGGATGGAAACAAGGAGAAGACTTCCTATGACACTATTTCATGATTGAAACAAGTGTTTTTAAACACCTTGGGAGCAATTATAATCCCATCTTTAGGATATTGTTATCTTCAATTTTAGGACTCAAATAAATCTCGTTTGGGTTTTTAAAAGAACTTTAGGAACTTACTAGATTTGGTTTTGGATTTTATGAATTGAACAAACAACTCCAAAAATTTCATCTTGGTGCTATAAAAAGAACCCATTACTACTTTTTGAAGTCTAAAATGAACATGTGTATTTCTTGTTTTGTAATCTTTTTTACAAACTAGTATCATTTAAAAGGCATATGCACTTCTCTTGTGCTTCACAACGATCTTGAGAGTCAAAATTATTTTGGTGATATTAGGTTGTCTAAAATATTGCCTCCACACTTCAATTTGGGCTTTTAAAAATTGAACAAATCTTGCTAGTGTGAGCTAAGTATATTGTGTGTATTCTCTCTTTGTTCACGCAAGCAAAGATTGATCGAACTATGAATGTACATAATTTCTTTTGTTTACCTTTAGAGTGCCTACCTTGTTGGGAAAAATTACTCACCACAAGGGAATGATCCAAGCGGTAACAAGCATAAGCCAGGCTCTTCTAAACCGCTATACAAATTTGTGGTTGCAAGGAAAGTTTGCAATCAACTTAGTGATGCATGATAGCTCTCCCCCAGTATCTTTATGATGTGTAAATCCATTATTCTAAGGGTTGGGAGACCTCTTGAGGGAGTTTATCACTGTGTCCTTTGAATTGGATGCACTTATTACAAACCATTGTGTAGTATCCAAAAATCCCAATATTTGTCGGCGTCAGGAGGTCGGACTTCCAGATATGTCCCGCATACTTGTGATTCTTTGTAGAGATGGAAATTTCGTCATGGGAGATTCATGAGAACTAAAACTTGGTTGACTCATAGAAGTGAGTGTCATGGAGGGGAGCCAGTGTGGTCAAGCTTCTAGTCATCCACTCTGAATAAGCACAACTAGATTTAATTTATCCAAGTGGGAAATTCAACAAAAAAATTATTTTCCATCATAGGATTGTGCAACTTGGATTCAGTTAAACACATTGTTTGGATCCAAAATCTTGAAACCAAACATTCAACAAGGACATCGAATTTTAAACCTTTAGAAGAAGAAAATACCTTTGAAAAAATCCAAGTGCTACTACTTCTCCCTAGGGATTTCATCCTTAAAGGCTTCTAAGTATTTGGGTTTATATCTCAATTTTCTCTCTAAAGTCAACATTAGGGAACTATTTCCTTGATTCTCTTGATTTCCACATAATGGACTTTATGGGATGAAAATAAATTAAGATGAACATTTAGTTAAAAAGCTAAACAAGAAAGTTTTTGGTAAAATGGACTCATTAAGCAAAGATAAAAGACAAATTGAACCTCACATGCATTTTCTCAAATGATTTCCTGCAAGATGAAAGTTCAAAAACCAAATTCCATCAATCAAAACAAATGTATTAGTCCAAGAAACCTCAAGAAACTCCAATCTATGCTTTACGTGGTTAGAGAAAGATTCCTCTATAAATTTTAAAAGTGTGTATCAAAAGATAACCCAAACTTGTACTCATTCTATTATTGTCAAAATCCATGTATTTTTCAACGTTTTGAGTATCTCACTTTGTAGAGTTAAACAAGTTCTTGGAAGTATAGCATGTTCTTCAGTACCTAGGTCTTGTAAATAAAAGTCTCTCTAAGTTCACTTAGGATCAAAATAAACACTTTTCTTCATCCTCAAACATCAATCAAAACCCATCTCACAAAAAAATTTTAGAAATCTTGGAAAAATCCTTCATACTAGAATTTTTGAAAATCAAATCAAAATCATCTTGTTTGAGTAAGTGTGTGTGGATGCATCCTTCTTCATACAATTAGTTAAATTATCATCTTGTGATAATTTTATTCCAAGACAACATCTAACCTCTTAGAGTTTATGAGTTCATTATCCAATCCAAATCAAATCCAAAACCAAATCCAAATCAAGTCAAAATAGAATCCAAATCAAATCCAAAGTCAAAAATACAAAAGTCCTAAAGTCTAATATATCCCTCCAAGGTTCCTAAAGAGCTCAACCATTCACATCATCCATCTTTCATCATCTCATCACCACTCTTTGATCCTTAACATCTTATACTTTCTTTTTTGTACCTAAAGTTTAGACCAATCTAAGGAGTTAGAGATTCACCTCCCACATTCTTGAAAATTGTTCCTTATTTTATGGTCCAAACTAGATCTCAACACAAGAAGAACATGGAAACAAAGAAAGAAACATCCACTTCAAGTGACTTGAGTCAAACTACACCCAAAATCAACCCCATTGGATCTAGCAATCCCCCACTCAACCTTCCTCAACTTCCACAAGATCTTCAAGAGGGAGGTTTCCAAGTGGAGGATATCACCAACAATCTCCTAAGAATGACTCAAGATGAAATCATAGAAATGGTCCAAAACCCCAAAAATCACAAAATTGTTAACACAATGATCAGGCTTAATCCTTCACAATTCATGTTAGAACTAGCAAAGGAAGGGGCTAAAATCCCTTTCGATTATGATGTAAGCACTATTGTGGAGAAACCTCTTGGGATTATGCCATCAGTCTCATTTACACCTTTCTTTCAAAGCATCATTCAACCAATCCCACAACAAACATCATATCATGCTCCAAGTCAACCCATAGTTACCAAGGGGAGTTCATTGCTTCATGCTCTTCAAACACATCCCCTTATAAACAACCAAGACTTGGATGCAAACACCATCTTGGGTCAATCTGCTCCTCAAAATATGAAACACCCATACATCTCATTTGTCTTTCATGAACCCAACAACCCATCCTCTTTCTTTGCAACACCAACATATTCCCTTAACATACAAGTCTCTCTCCCCATGACTTCACAAGGAGAAGGTGGACTATTTGGACAAGGAGATATTTTTGATCCCTCATCATCATCACTTTCTCAAGGAAACACACAACCCATCTTCCTACCATTTCCCCCTTTACCATTAACATCCACACCAATTCTCAATCAAAAAAATCAAAACAATCCTCCAATCGTGAATCAAATCAACATACCAAATCCTTTGATCATTCCATCGATATTGCAACACCAGGTGGCACCAATCCAAACAACACAAAACACCACATTATCTACAACACCCCAAATACCTCAAAACATGGTCTCCCAAGGACCATATCAACCGCACCATCCACCACACAACCTCCTATCATCAATTCAACAACACCTGAACAACCACCTCAACAAACTCTCATCACAACATCTCACACCATTCCAAATCCCCCACCTCCACCACCAAAACCAAACATGGAAAACCAATACAACATCACACTACAAGCTTCCCAACAAGCCTATCAAAAGGAACTTCAAGAATTTCAAAAGCAACAAGCTACGCAAGCTGCATAGCTATCCTCCCAACAAGCACAAACACAACAAGCCATGCAATAAGCACAATAGGCTGCCCAAGCCCAAGCTTTATTACAACAAAAACAAGCCGCCCAAGTTGCACAAGCAACACAAGCCACACAAATTGCACAAGCCCAATATTAAGCCCAACAAGCTCAAGCTTAGGCACAAGCCCAATATCAAGCCCAAAAAGCACAAGCACAAGCACAATAATAAGCAACTCAATAACAAGTATACTAGCAAGCTTTATGACAATACCAACCACAACAAGAAGCAACCTAACTACTAGCCCAACAACAAGCATTATTGGCACAACAACAACAAGACCAACAACAAGCATTGTTGGCACAACAACAACAAGACCAACAATAAACATATTTGGCACAATAGCAATTTCAAGCATACCAATAGGCCTTGATCACACAACAAAGTTTACAACTGCCTCCCACAAACATACAAAACACCCCAAAAAACATTCATTCCACAACCCGATCAACAAAATGATTGTCTACACAAATCAAATTTCTCTCATAGCAAGTGCTAGACCTCCAATATGAAAAAATAATGAAAACACCAAGCAATTAGTTCCCCTATCCATTCGAAAAAAGCATTGCGAGGGTACCATTCCCAAAAGGGTTTGAAATTACCAAATATGACAAATATTGTGGGATGGGTAATCCAGAAGATCACATCAGGGAATTCCAAGTGCATTGTATGGAAGTTGCATATGATGACACTTATCTAATGTGACTATTCCCTCAAAGTTTGGCTATACTAGCAATGGAATGGTTTTCTCACCATCCTCCCGAAATAAAAAAGTTCCAAGAAATTATGGACACATTCATACAGAACTACGCATTCAACATAGGGGTGTTGCCACAATAGTGGTTTACACTTTCTGGGAGATCCTAATTTTTCCTGAAATCACATATTTTTAGAAAATATAATGATTTAAACCTTGAAAATTTCCATTTAAAGGATTCCAATTGAAGATGGTTTGATCAAACCACCTTAGACCAAGCCCCCTTGGATAGAACCCCACTAGTTTTAAATCATACCTATAACGATGTCTCCTTTACACCTATCAAAATGCTGATTAAATACCACTTTTGATTTACCTTTTGGGGGATCAATTGAATTCATTTAAAATTTATTTTTTGTAAGTATGTAGTCCTTATTATAAGCTTCCAAAAAAGTATAATTTTAATTAAATTTAATTTTATTATTATATTTAATTTTTATTTCTTGTGAATGCAGGTTTTTCATCGAAAATCAAGCTCTATGTTCTGCACATGTGGAACAAGAGAAGATTATCAAAAAAAAAATTAAAATATGAGTGCACTAGATATTGAATTCCTTGATCCAACAATTTTTTTTTTGAATTTTGATACATACTAAAAAAGTTGTGTTATATGGCCTGCCTATGTCTGAATTGTAATTGGTTTGAATTTGAAACTTGATTAAGGAAAAAATATTGAATAAAACACCATGAAACCAATTGGAAGCACTAGATATTGTAGTTAAAAATATAAATTAGAAAAAATTATAAGTTTATCCTTCATGGAATTTTTTTTATATGTTATACAGTGAGTGCCACTCCTTAAAAATGGTCTTTACTGAGAAAACTAGTTTTCAAAGGAGATGGAAAAAGAAGTGCAATCTGATTCTAAAATTTTTGAAAAAATATATATTTAGAATCTACAAAAAAAATGTCACAAATCACTAGTTCGCATCATCTTCAAATTCCTCACGGTTTAGCTACTATAGGTGTCCAAAAGTTAAGGTTTAGTTAGAAAAAATTAGTTCACTGTCCAGTTTGGCCAAAAATTGTAAACTAGTATTGTGGGATCACCCATAGGCATGGATGTGAGTCTAGAGGAACTATGTGCTCTCAAACAAGCTAAGGGGGAAACATTCGCATCCTTCTTACAATGATGGCAATCCAAGGCCAACAGGAGCAAGTGGACCATTCCAGAAGAACAACAAATCTACACTATCATCACCAATCTTGAAAAAACCTTGTCCTTCCATCTAAAAATGCAATGCATCACCTCATATGACCATTTGATCCCAAAGGAACTCAACATCGAAAGAGCCCTTATTGCACAAGGAGGGACACCCACATATCAAGAATATCAAGAAACCACCCATCAATCAATTACAATGAAAAACCTCGCACATGGGAAAAGAACAAGAATGTCACTAATGATGGTGTGGTTGACACCAAGGTCATAATCAATGCCCCAAAGCAAAACAAACAATCATATCAATAACCACAAGGCAACACAGTGTCACAACAACCCAACAATCAAGCGATTAATAATTTGAATAATCAAGGGGGACCACCCCCACAGAACAAGTATCCCCCCAAATGAAAATACACACCCCTTGGCGAATCAATCAAATCTGTCATGAAAAAATTGGTACAAGAGAATCTCATTAATATTCTCGTTTATGAGAATTATCAAGAGCCCCAAGTGAAAGCACCATGGTATA
The DNA here is from genome assembly GCA_007258455.2 of Sequoia sempervirens. Classification (NCBI taxonomy): domain Eukaryota; kingdom Viridiplantae; phylum Streptophyta; class Pinopsida; order Cupressales; family Cupressaceae; genus Sequoia; species Sequoia sempervirens. The sequence goes on along the minus strand of VDFB02075321.1, from coordinate 419,736,915 downwards.
ATGGAAATCACCTTTGCGATTTTCATAAAATCAAGGGACACACAACAGCCAGTTGCATCAGACTGACAAACTTGATCCAAGACCTTATCGATGATAGAATAATAAACGTTGAACAACCTACAGGAAATCAACACCTTAAGATATACACGAATCTAATGCCAAATCACAATAAAGGGAACAACAATGGAAAGACAAAGTATGGCAATGTAAACCATGTTTACAATCATGTTGTTGTGTCCTTAGATGAATGGGTCACTGTTGTTAACGTCAAGGGAGCCAAAGATGATTATGGAGTCACCACACATAGTGGCAAGGTTACCTTTTCTGGACCATCCCAACCATCCAAGGCACCAGCCTCTAACCCAAAATCCATTCCCAATGGTTATAATGTCTTGGACCATCTGAAAAGAACCCCCACTTGGATATCCATCATGGAGTTATTGAAGATCTCACCCACACATAGGAAGATCCTAGAAGAAGCATTAGCTTCATCCATTGTCCTCACAGATCTTCATTCAGACTAGTTCCAAGCTATGGTCGGACACATCACCACACCACATCTCCTAACATTTTCTAATCAGGACTTCCTAACTCAACCATATCACAACCGTGCACTTCATCTTGAAGTCCTAGTCCATAAAAATAAATTCAAAAGGGTCTTGGTGGATGGGGGTGTAGGTCTAAATATCTATTCTCTCAAGCTAATAAACAATATGGGATTCTCTGAGGACATCATTGAAAAAGGTAATAGTATTACAATCAACACATATGATGATCAAGAAAGAGTGTCTCAAGGCACTATTCAAATCCCTATTCAAGTAGGGCCAACCATCATGGAAACTACATGCCAGGTCCTTGATGTTGATTTACCTTATAATATCCTCCTGGGGTGACTATGGATTCATGGAATGCAAGAATTTGCATCTACCTTCCATCAATGTGTCAAGTTTCCCTATCAAAATCAAGAGGTCATAGTCCATGGTGATCCCAAGCCATTTTATTATTGCAACAATCTAGAAGCCAAGTACTCCAAAATCCCTCAAGTACCAAAAAATGGTGAAGGCCCTATGACTCCATATGTAGACCCATCTACCTTAGCCTCCACTTATGAGACAAAGAAACCTACCATTCCTAACATCTCTGATATAAAAGTCATTGTCCAAGACAATGGGTGTGGGGATTACAAAATGAAAAAGATTGCCTTTGTAGTAGGAGATTTACCTCAATCTTCTAGGTCTTGCGGGTAGCCCCGACCAATTGAAACATCATCCCAAACTTTTAAAGCAGACCCCTCCAAATTTAGATGTTTGGGAGACCTAAGCCAGGAGTGGTAGACAAAAGGGACATATCAAGTTTTCTATACCAAGATCAAAGGCCTATGCCTGATCTTCTCGTGGATGATAAAAACAAAGGAATACAGATGGTTCTTGGCATGGGCTATAACAAAAAAACAAACTTGGGTAGAATGACAATGGTCTTCTAGTACCTTTCATCCCTAAGAAGTGTATAAGAAATATTTTCCTTGGATGTACCCCTTCGAAAATAACCATACTTGGAGAAAGTGCCCTAGTTAGAAAAGTCAAAACTCCCCCTCAGTTACTGGTATCCACAGGTTTTCCCTTAGACAACTATACCTTTCACATAACTGATGTGTGTGATGAGGACCCCATAACTGACTTACACATGCTATTCAAAGATTTATCCCTTCTCATGATTAGTACCCAATCTTTTGAGTCAAACAACCAAACCAATGAGCTAAAACTTGTCTACCCCCAACTCATCGATTACGACCAATGAGGACCACCAATTCTAGACACATTCAAAAATGATGAGGCTCTCTTGAAATTCATGGGATTGCAAGATACTATCCCATATGGAGATCACAAGGCTGAGTTTGACGTTGAGTTGGATACACATTCTTATTATGGGGGAACAATTAAATGCCTCAATCACAAAAGTGAAAATTTAACAATAATATCTAGGTCTTCGGGTGAAAACCACACTGTGGCACTCTCAAATCCAAAAACAGTAAAAATAGAGCACACATCTAATGGTGAAAACCTCTCTAAGGCACCAGAGGATGAGGTATTCAATATTCCCCTTAGTACTATTCATCAAGAGAAGTTAATAGTCTTAGCAGAAAAGTGCAATTTGGTCAACCAAGGAATAGAAGAAATGCCACATATTACCTTCTATGCATAATCACTTTTGATAGAAGAATACGAACTTCTAGCTGCATTCCTAAGGGAAAGAAAGGTAAAATTTGCATGGACCTACGTTGACATGCCTGGTCTTGATCCAGAAGTTGTGGTTCACCATCTAGCTGTATATCCAGAAGCAAAACCAGTGAGACAAAAGCTAAGAAAGATGCATCCACAAATAGCTTCACTAGTCAAACTTGAATTATAAAAACTCCTTGTTGCTGGTTTCAAATGGCCAATTGATTATCTAGAGTGGGTTTCTAATCTTGTACCTATTTCAAAGCCCACTGGGGGCATCCACATGTACACTGACTTTAGTGATTTGAACAAAGCATGTCCCATGATTTCCCTTTCCCAAACATAGACATGATTGTGGATATGATAGTAGGGCATGAAATGCTATCACTAATGGATGGATTCTCATGGTACAATCAAATCATGATAGCTAAGGATGACCAACAAAAGACAACCTTCACTTGTCCATGGGGGACATATTGTTGGAATATGATGCCATTTGGGTTGAAAAATGTAGGAGCTACCTATCAAAGAGGTATGACACTAATATTCCATGATATGATTCACAAAACTATGGAAGCATATGTGGATGACATATTGGCTAAATTAAAGAAGCGCCAGGATCACATAGTGGCACTAAGCTCCATCTTCAATAGGCTAGAAGAATACAAAGTGAGACTCAATCTGAAAAAGTGTGTCTTCAGGGTACAATCAGGCAAGTTATTAGGGTACATTGTATCTATGAGAGGAATCGAGATAGACCCTACCAAATTCAAATAAATTCTCAAGATGGAGGAACCAAGAACCTTGAAGTAGTTGAGGGGTTTACAAGGAAGACTCCAATCCATCCGCCAATTCATAGAGCAACTAGCAGAAAGGCTATCCCATTTTCTCATCTACTCCACAAATGGGTAGCATACAAATGGGAAGAGAAATGTGACTAGGCTTTAAATAAAATCAAGGAGTACTTTCTCACACCACCAGTTCTCATGCCACCAATTCCAGGAAAGCCCTTGATCTTATATTTATCAGCAATAGCAGCAGCCCTTGGTGCACTCTTAGCTCAACATGATGAAAATGGGAAAGAGAGCTATTTACTACATTAGTAGAACCATGGTGGGACACAAGCTAAATTACACATCCATTGAGAAGACTTGATTAGCATTCATGTTCGCCGCATAGAAATTTAGACACTATATGCTAGCACACCATATAAAGCTCATTGCCAAGATAGATCCTCTCAAGTATATACTTTCTAATGCAACGCTCACAAGGTGAACAACTAAATGGGTTATGATACCGACAAAACATGATATTGAGTATGTAGAACAAAAGGTCATTAAAGGACAAGCAATTGTCAACCAATTAGCAGCGGCACCAATATATTCATAAAATCCCCTTGTATCGAAGTTCCCTGATGAGCCCATCTTTAATGTAAGGTAGTAGATCACTGGAAAGTATATTTTGATGGATCCTATACACAACATGGGTCAAGAGCTGGAATCTTGTTCATTACACCACAAGGAGATTGCATACCCAAGTCATATAGGCCATCTTTTCCTTGCACAAACAACATTGCAGAATATGAGGCTCTTGTCATTGGCCTCAAAATTGTAGTATACTGGTAGATCATGGCACTCAAAGTCTATGGAGACTCGCAGCTAATCATCAACCAGGTAAATGATGAATACCAAACAAAGGATGACAAGTTGAATCCATACAAGAAACTGGTGGAAAGCCTCAAAGACTTCTTTATTGACATCATGTTTGATTAAATAGCAAGAGAAAATAACATAGAAGCAGATGTTATGACAACAATTGGATTGCTACTAGATATCCCATGCAATGTCCCTAAGCAAGAATTCCTTGTAGAGCAGCTTCTCGTACCAGCATTTGAGGTACCAAAGTCTAAATTCATGTGTGAAATCATTGGTCTTAGTGATCCCTGGTATCATGATATGTGCACCTACTTGAGAATAGGAGTCCTCCCTGCTGATATCACCCCGAACCTTAAAATAATATTTTTCAAGAAGTTGTCCCATTTTTTCATCTTAGGAGACACCCTATACCGTAGGAGTATTGAAGGAACCCTTTTATAATGCCTAAACATTGAGCAAGCTTTGACTGCTTTAACTGAGGTAAACAATGGAATTTGTGGGTCACATTCAAGTGGTATGACCTTGGCTAAGAAAGTGCTGAGGACTGGGTACTATTGGCCTACAATGGAGAAGGAAGGTCACAACTATGTCTGAAGGTGCTTGCAGTGCCAACTGAATGGGGAACTTATCCATGCACCAGCTTAGGAGCTTCACCCAATCATTACACCTTGGACCTTTACACAATGGGGGTTCAATCTCATTGGTAAAATCATCCCCACCTCATCCAGTGGACATAAGTTCATCATCACCACCACGGGGTACTTCATGAAGTGGGTAGAGGCCATTCCCATGACCTATATCATAGGAAAGCAGATTTCAAAGTTCATCCTGAACTATCTAATTTTTCTCTACGGTCTCCCTCAAGTCATTATCTCAGATAATAGGACACCTTTCAAAAACTAGGATGTTCGAGACCTATGCTAAAATTTCAATATCCAACATCACTTTTCCACTCCATACTACCCCCAAGGAAATGGCCAACCAAAAGCTACCAATAAGACCATCTTGAAAATCCTAAAGAAAATAGTCAATGACACTGGTCGTGACTGGCACCTACAGTTGAATCCTACCTTATGGACCTACCGAACAAGTATCTACACAACAACAAGTGCAACCCCTTTCTCCCTAGTCTATGGATTAGAGGCCATTCTTCCCATTGAGATCAAGCTCCCATCCTTAAGAATATCATTGCAGAATCTCATCAAAGATGAAGAATATCAGGTGTCATGGTTGAACGAGCTGGAATTACTGGATGAGCAGTGCATGGATGCCTTAAACCATTTGTAGGTCTACCAAAACCATCTCAAGCAAAGCTATAACAAGAAGATATGGAGTTAGACCTTTCAAGTCGGAGAGCTTGTATTGAAGGAGAATCAAAAAAATGTACCAAATCCAGATAGCAAGGGAAAGTTTTAACCCAATTGGTTGGGACCTTTCATCATCACGATGAGCTACAAATCAAGAGCATATCAATTATCCACACCAAAAGTTGAACCTCTACAGGAGCCTATGAATCGCTCCCATCTCAAAAAAAATTATGCCTAAAATTTCCAAAGGTGTAAATCCAAAAATCTAAAAAATTAAAAAAATATAAAAATCCAAAAAAATCAGAAAAAGGATTAAAAATATTAAAGAAAAAAATCATCCTCTAGCGAAAACCACTTCGGTGGTGCTTTGGGTAAGTACCTTGGTGAAAACCTGGCAAACACACGCCTCATGTAAATAAGAATTTTCTATCCACCATTATTTTTGTGGCTTGTTCTGCATCATCCATCCATCACCCATCTTTGTCTACATCATAGCTTGATCCTGTGTTCGTATCATGATCTCTCCTAGTACTACTCGACCCATTCCCAAGGTCAGTTTTTCTTGCGTATATCAGAGTAGGCTATTGCATCACGTTGGGGGCATGTTCTTATACCTACGTTGGATTAGATTTGTGTATATTCTTGAAATCTTCCTTAAAATTAGAAAATCCAAAAACACTCATAAAATCAAAAAATCCAAAAACATTCATAAAATCAAAAATCCAAAAACATTCAAAACATATCAAAATCCAAAAATAGGTCAAAAAGTAAAAAAAAAAAAAACATAGTCATCTTATCAAACTATGAATCTCTGAGCTCTAAACATGGGCAAGGTTGATTTTTTATCATCCCTCGAGACACTTAGGTCAGTCCTTTAGGAGTTCATCATAATAAACTGGCAATCCATTTGTTCATATTTCATCAATATAGGAGTTTGTGTTAGTCGAACTACGTGGTCTCTACGTGTATAACGTAGACAAGGCTAATCTTTGATCAGCCCCCAAGGCCCCTAGGATAGGTCTTTAGGTTAGGTTCTTCGTCAAAATCTCAAAAAACATAAAAATATTGGAAAATCTAAAAATCAAAACATTTGTAAAAATTTTTGAAAATACCAAAAACAACCTCAAAACATTTCAAAACTCCAAAAACCTCCAAATATTTGAGAAAATCCATCCCATTTAACATTCACCCACAATAAACATTCACTCATAATAAGTCATCATCTCTCCCAACATTTGGTAAAACAATCAGAAACAAGTCTAGCAGGCTACAAGTGAAAACTTAAACGTTAAGGTCTCTAGTCTAGGTCATTAGGTAAACAAGTTGGTCAACTCTTGGTATTAATATCCCATCATCTAGTCAAATCCCAAATCATCTAATAACATCATGTCCTAGGATACATCCTTCCTACAACAGACAACAACATCAAGCATCATCATAGTTTAGTCTTGGCTAGAGGTATGAAGAACATTAGCTTGTTTGTTTTCTTGATCTTTGTCTTTTGACTTATCTTATTGCACTCATCCCTATGACCTCTTGATGATGTCCAAACAAAGGGATTTAGAGAGAAAGGAATGGGGCAAAGATCATTATATTTCATTTGTTGTGCTTGTTATATACTCTTGTAATATAACCTAGTCATGCTTACTTCGTTTTCTCTGTAGGGATGGTGTTTTAAGTGTCTTGTTGACCACATCGGAAGTATTTCCTTACTATGTTTTGGTTTGAGATTTTTGGAATATTTGAAGTACATTTTAAATAAGGTTTTGTATTCCAGGTGTGAACAAGGATACTCCTATCTGATTGTCGAGTCAAATTTCATCACACTAGACACAACACCATCCTAGTTTTTATACCTTGATGCATCATGCCTATGTGTGTTATCAAACATAAGTTAACTAAGCCCTTTTAAAATCCCAATTCCTGATAAGCAATACATCATCATCATTCATCCTCATCTCTAATAAAGTCTTGTAGATCATGGACTTGTTGGATCTTCTAGTCATCATCTCATTTCTTCTTTCTTCTCTATGCGCTAACATAGTACCATGACAGTTAATCAAAACATCACCAATGCATCCATCCTACATCCAAAAAATGTTAGCATACTACATATCATTCATATCATATCATAATAGGAAATTTTGATTGTCTCATGTAAATTTCATTTCCATCATTTGCATCATAATATAGATTGTTTATTCTAAGCATCTCATAAATCATATATGTGCATCCATTGCATTATCACAAAGACATCATCACATCATCCATATATGCATCATCATATCATACATGAAAATGATAATGAAAAATAAAAGGAGCATATCATAACATCCCATACATCTCATAATCATAACATATAACAATTAGAGGAATAATATAGATCTATTAGTCTAGGAATTTTTGAAACATTTGCATCCATACATCCATAACATCCATGAACATCTACATAATCATCCATCACATAAAGTAAAAAACCATGCATCACATCATATCATATAGAATCACATCGCATATAGAATATCTAGTGCATCAATCCATAAAGCATAAATAAAGTAGACACATCACATAATAAATCAATCATATCATATATATATCATCACTATCATGGTACAAATTAGAATCATGTGTATGTATACCAATCAAGATACAATGCCCATAGGGCTACCAAAAATAGAGCCTGTGAGTCCCAAAAAGAATCGAATGTTGTGATAAAAAAATTGTATGTGGTAGCTAGCCCTGGTGGCTACTCCCCTCGCATACCTATCTCTCACCTCGATCATCTATCTATCTTAGCCCTGTCTGTTGAGAGTACTCTGGCACCCGAGTTGCTGCAGGTATAGCCTATTGATAATGAAGCCTATAGTACTTGACCTCTCTGATGGCCTCATGATACATCTATACAGGTACTGTCCTCCCCTGGGACAAAGCAGCCATGCTCTCTAGCTGCTACCTCTGGTTAACCTCCTGGGCTAGCTACAACTCTATTGTCTACCTCTGTTGGCACTCATGATCTCTTTTTGTGGTGAGTGCTTGGACCTATTGTCTAGCTTGGTCCCTCTCTATTGCAATAGCCTGTGGTTGTGCCTGCAACCCTTGAATCTACCCTTGTAGCTATTGTATCTAGGCATCTCATGGGTCTAGCTACAATGGTTGAGGTGGCTACGGAGGCTACTAATCTCTTGAGGAATCCCTCTGTTGATCTCTCATCTGATCTAGATGTCATGGAGGTGGCTCGCCTCCCTCGAATGCTCCAGGAACCTATCCTACCTATCCTCTCCTCATTGTCCTGCCTCGGGGTCTCCTCCCTAGAATCTCTACCCATGGAACTATCAGCCATAGTGGGGGTATAAACTAATCACCATATGCACATGTAGTGCATGGATTTTCCTACCCCTGATCATAGACCCATGGCCTAGCCACCAACTGTCGAAAGGAGTCAAATGCATCAGACGCTAGAATCATCCAACCCCATGTAGTCTCTCTAGATGTCCTAGAAAAAATGGCCATGTACTAATCGTTGGGCCAATCCTAAACATCTCCAAACTATCAGGCTACTATGTTTGGAAATTAGCGCTCTATCATCGTATGATCACGCCCCTACATTAGTTGATCTTTCCGAGCATAGAACAACTATTGGACATTGTCATACCAAGCGGGCATCTATAACCATGGCCTCAGGTGAACATTGTCATCTCATTAATCACTCTGCACCAGTGGGGTAGACCTAGCCATCTTGTGTGGCTCAAGGTAATGCTGCCCCTGTACCCCCAAACTATTGGGTCATTAAGCTCTACATCGACCACAGTGACCATTGGTTGAAGCACAAAAATGTGCTCCCAAGCCCAGATATGCAATAATGTAATGCCAGTACCAATTGGTCAGCTTTTGTAGTAGCAAAACTCGTGCAGATTGTGGTATAACGAGGCCAGCATCACTGGTCCCCAAGAAAATAGTTTCCTCTCCTAAAGCATCCTCTCCTAGGCTTGGCCCCATCCCAAGCTAAAATATATGCCCTGTCAGTCTAAAGCCACTAGTCCACAAATGATCGCTACCACAATCAGCCAAAAAGTCGACACCCGACCTTTGTAATACTTCAAATCGACCTGGCCCTCAGAAAGAGTGAGCTCCTCAACCTCCATAATCTCAAAGCATGCATCACCATCAACATCTATGTCATAGATAACTTGGTCCTCATGAATCAAAAACTACAAGATGCACTAGACATCCTCTAATGTAACAGTTGCCTCACTAGTGGGAAGGTGAAAGGATGAGGTCCCACTATGCCACCTCTCAGCAAGCACAATCATCATCGCTAGATAGGTCCAGACAACAAGCACATAAGTGACATACCAGAGGCCAATCTCCCCCAAGTGCTCCTACCATATCTCGTGCAAACCACTCAATCTTCTCAGCACTAAGGGTCAATGCTCGCTTGAAAGAATAGGCTCTCTAATCTCTTGCACTCATAAAGCCACAACGCCAAAATTCGTAAAAAAATATGACCCCATATGGAGTTTTCGACACAAGAACAATGAATGTGTCACCCTTTCGAAACTCCAAACAACGACGCTGGAACCTTTGAAAATGCAAACTAAGCCACGACATCAATATTTGCAATTGCAGGCCCCTTTGACCTAGAAACACTAATCCTAAATTGGACCGCGGCATCACCATTTACAATGGCTTTCCATTTAGAGTTTGCAACCCAAAAGTCAATTTGTGACATGACATCTCAATTCACACAAGTGGCACTATATGAGCCCTAGCATCACCAATTTTTCACTTTTAAGTGATGCTGGAGACTTTGACTTTTCAAAACGTAATAAATGCATTTAAAAATCAAAACTCAAGGTTGGGTTAGAGTCACATACCGCTGGTCCTACGCCTAGAGGTCTCTGGTACACTCAGATTTGCTCAAAAATATGTCAGGGAAGCACTCTTTGCATCATTCTACAAGAGGGTCAGAGCTCAAAATGATGGAAATCTCAAGGTGTGAATGCAAAAATGAATGGAAAGTGACCCCTCCAAGGCTATTTAAGGATGAAAATTAAGGTTTTTTACCCCTTTTTAGCCGTCAAACTAGGGGTTTGTGCCCCCAACATTGTTTTTTCCCAATTGAAGCTCATTTCACATCCTTTTTATGCGTGTTGGCACATTTTCAGCATCTTGGAGCCTTTTTGGACCCATTGGGAAATTTGTCCTCTTTTTTTGAGAAATTTCCGAAAAATATAATTTTTCATCTAATCTCTTGAGGGGCAATATAAAAATGTAATTCTTCTTGTTGGGACATTAGTGGGGCATCCAAAAAAAAAATATTTTTTTTGAATTTTTCTCTTGACAAGGTTATTCTTTGAACCAATGCAATAGGTACGCTACTTCAAAGAGGGACAAAATGTAGACATTCAAATTATCTTGATTGATATCGTGCACTCTATTATGATTCACTAACACCCATTCTTCCTTAATTAAATTACTAATCCTCCACTATCCTCTCATTTGATTTAAATAAATCTAAATATCTAAATCAAATGTCATATCAACTAATTCCACCTAAGCTAATTAAATCCTAATTAACTCCTAACACTAATCTTCAAATCCTTTATCTTTTGTAACTTGCACATATAAATCAATTTATTTGATTTATTATTTCATCTATTTCCATTCAAATGTGGCATCTTCTTGGAATATTCCACCAATTTGAAATCTCCCTCCAAAAGGACTTTTGTCCTCCAACATGGCATTTAAAGCTTTTACATGTCCTTCTTCTTGAGCCAACATGGCATTAACTCCTCTTACAACTCTTCTTGCACAAGCCATCTTTTGAATTTCAAAATCCACCTATATGCATTAACTTGCACATTGTTCAAAATTTGTTCCACCTCTCTTCAATAGCATGTTGACAAGTAGCACAATGCCATTAGTTTAAGTTTAATCCCACATTCTCCCAATTTCACATTTCTCCATCCTTCTTTCCTACATCCTTATAGATTTGAGCAAGTTCATCCACATTTTCATCCAAGTTTTCATAGATTTCATCAATCTTAGCTAGGTTATTGACAATTTTCATCAAGTTCATCAAGGAATCGAGAAGGGCTTCTTTCCACATCAAAGAAGCACCAATTCCCCCATGGGATGCTAGTTTGAGTATTTTGAATAAGATTTCAATACCTTTCATTCGATATTCTATCTTTGTTTTCTTGTTCATTGTGTTTGAATGAATTTCATGGGGAATGTTTGTTATAGACTTATTTATTGACTAATGTTTGATTGTTTGTCCATGTTGGAGCAGGTCTAGACCAATCATTCACACAAGTAACCATTTAGTGGTGGGGAAATTTGTCTCAACCTTGCAATTATATATAGTTTATTGGTGAGAGGATGTATATATATATTTCCTAGTTACACCGATAGGTGTATACAGTCACAACAAAGAGAAAAAATGTGAGCATGTTGACCTTTTTAGGAAACTTCTAAAATGGCTAGCATACATTAAATAATAATATATTGTGGATATTTTCTTGGCCTATCTCGCCCTAAAATGTAACCCTATTTTTTGAGGGCATTGTATTACAGCTGCAAAAGAGAGATGGTGATATATTCTAAGAGTCTGATAGCTATTGTGTTCTCTTAATCTATGGTGGTGATACTCCTATGAGAAGCTTTATTTGCAATTATATTGTAATCTTGTTTATTTTTTAATAATATATTGGGAGGCTTTTGGAGTGTAGGGTTTTTCTCTCGAAAGGGTTTTCCCCACATAAATCACTATGTCATGATATGCATGATATTTGTGTTTATTTCTATTTATGTTTTTTTAACTATTAAATATTTGTAAAGCTTGGCATTATTCTCCTCTCCAGATTAGTGTAGGAAGTTTTTCTGCTACCTTAGCTTCCTTACAAGTCGTATTAGAGCTTGATCACCTTTGGTTTCAATTGTGGGTTGTTGGGATTTTTGAATTATTCTAGATTTGAGTGGGAGATTGTGTATAAGAAAATTTGTCATCTTGTTGTAGGAATTTTCATATGGCAAGTTCATCAGGGTGAATAGAGGTGGAGAAATTCTCTGTAAATAATTTTGAGATGTGGAAGCTAAAGATGGAAGATCTATTGATATATAGAGATCTGTGGGATGCTATTGATGAGAATGTTTCAAGGCCTGTAGATCCTACTCAAGCTACTCAATATGATGTTATAGACTGTAAAACCAAGGGTCTAATTAGATTATGCTTGGAAGACTTTATTTTAATTAATGTCCATGTAGATACCCCTGCATAGAAACTATGGAAGAATCTTGGTGAGATGTATCAGGAGAAACCTTTAGTGAACAATATTTTCTTGAGGAAGTTGTATTCCTTGAGAATGGAAGAGGGTGGATGAATCATAGACCACTTAGAATCATTCAATATATAGTTGGCTCAATTGGAATCAATTGGTGTCAAAATGGATGAGGAGGATTAATGTCAGATCTTGCTTTTCTCTTTGCCTAATTCGTGGGATTCTCTTGTTATGGCTATTGGGAGTACTTTTTTTATATTGAAGACTAAAGATTTTGTGGGTTCTTTTCTTTCTGAAGAGATGAGGAGGAAGGTATGCATAACTACCAAGGAGGCCCTAAATGTTTGTGGAAGACCTGAGGAAAAAGGTAAGAAAAATGAGAAGCATGACAAATCCAAATCCAAGGGGAGCTTTAAATCTCTTGGAAAGTCCAAAGTTATTTGCTAGAAATGTGGTAAGCCTAGGAATGTTCATAAGGAATGCAAAGAAGAAAAAGAAGAAATTTGATTTTGATTTTGATTCTGAGAAGGAAGATTTTGACGCATTCATTACAGCTTTGGTAACTCGTGCAGGTAATGATGCATAGTTAATTGACTGAGGTGCATCTTTTCGAATGACCTTAAATAGAGATTGGTTTTGTGAATATGAAGAATTTGATGGAGGTAAGGTGTACTTGAGTGATGATTCTCATTTAGACATTGTTGGTTTTGGTAAAGTTAACATTGGGTTTCCTGATGGTAGAATAAAAAAGGATTGATGTTGTGTTGCATATCCCTGTGTTAGCACAAATTTTTTTATCTGTAAGCAAACTAATAGATGCGAGTGTGTAGGTAGTATTTTCTGATGAAAGATGCAAGATGGTTAGAGGTGCTATGGTGATTGCTAGAGGTGTCAGATATGGCACATTGTATAAGCTAGATGCATGCACTATTGAGTGTAATAGTATTTCTGTGAAAAGAAATTCCATGGAAGAAGTGGGGGTTTCACCTTCAATAGATGGTCATGGCTTTTGGGTACCCAAGGGTGCTCTTTCTTCTGAGACAAATTTACCTACAAAGAAAACTATGTTATCACACCAAAGACTTGGCCACATTGGAGTAAAGGGTGTAAGGACCTTGAAAAATAAAAACCTTGTTGAAGGTTTGTCTGATTGTAATCTTGAATTTTATTTTTGTGATCATTGCATTTATGGAAAACAAAACCATATTTAGTTTTACTTGAATTCTCATAAATCTTGTGGTGTATTGAATCTTATTCATTTTGATGTGTTTGGCCCTATATATGTTGCTTCGATTGGTAAATCCACATATTATATTTCATTATTGATGATTATAGTAGGACATGGGTATATTTTCTAAAGAGTAAAGCTAAAAATTTTAGTCGATTTAAAGAATTTAAAGCAATGATTGAGTTGCAGACTAGAAAGAAAATAAAATTTTTGAGGACTGATAATGGTGGTGAATTTTTCTCTAATGATTTTGATAAATTATGTAAAGATTGTGGTATTCATATATAGAAGACAACTATGGTTTCTCCACAATTGAATGTAGTTGCTCAAAGAATGAATATGACACTGATGGAGAAGGCTAGGAGTATGTTGAGTGGTGCTGGCCTAGAACAAAGGTTTTGGGCTGAAATTGTTACCACTGCCTATTACCTGATTAATAGATCTCCTACATCAACTCTTGTTGATAAGACTCCTATAGAGGCATGGTTAGGTCACAAGCATTCATTAAGAAATCTTATATTTTTTGGTTGTGAGGCATATGTACATGTGCCAAAGGAGAAACAAACAAAGTTGGAGAACAAGGTTGTGAAATGTATCTTCATTGGATACAGTTATGGTGTGAATTGATACAAGCTTTAGGATCCTGTTGCACATAAGGTAATACATAGTAGAAGTGTTATTTTTAGAGAAAATAATCCTTCTTTTGTTACATTGCGACCAAAACAAAGTAAACAAGAAGATGTGATTCAATTTCCTTCTACACCTGAGAAAGTTGAATTGAGGCCCAAAGCTAGACAATAAGTTGAGGAAAGCTCATCTAGCTCTAGATCTTCAAAAGAGGAGGAAGAACCTCCAACTCAACTTGTTCTTAGGTCTACAAGGCATAGACAACCACCTGAAAGGTATTCACTTGATGATTGGAGATGTATTCTTTCTTTGAATACTAACATGGATGAACCTATATCTATAGAAGAGGCACTAGGTATGAATGATATAGAATCCTGGAAGATTTCTCTGGATGAAGAAATGGCATTTTTGGAAAAGAATGATACATGAGATCTTGTACCATTTCCTGAAGGATGAAAACCCATTGGTTGTAAATGGGTGCTCAAGAAAAAGATTGGTTTAGATGGAGGTATTGAGAAGTACAAACCAAGGTTGGTTGAAAAAGGTTACTCTCAAGTTGAGGGTGTTGATTATGGTGAGATATTTTATTTTGTTGCAAAAATCACATCCATTACATTTTTTCTTTCTATTGCTACTATTTATGATTTAGAGGTTAAGAAAATGGATGTGAAAAATACATTCCTTCATGGTGATTTGGAGGAGGATATTTATATGACACAACCAGAGCACTATGTGGTTTAAGGTAAAAGTAAATTGGTTTGCAAATTGAGGAAATATCTGTATGGCTTAAAATAGAGTTCTAGGATGTGATACCAGAAATTTGATACATATGTGTTGAGTTTTAGATTTGAGCATTCTAAATCAGATCATTGCGTTTATTATAAAATTGATGGTGATCATTTCATGTTTAAAGCATTATAAATTCATGATATGTTATTTATTGGTAGAGGGAAAGGTATAGTTTCAAAATTAAAGTCTCAACTTGCTGCTAAATTTGAAATGAAAGATCTTGTTGTAGCTAAACACATTCTTGGGATGAAAATTAAAAGAGATAAAGTGAAAAAAAAGTTATGTATTGGTCAAAGTAAGTATGTCAACTCAATTTTATAGAGGTTTGATAAGTAGGATTGTAGACCATTGTGTGTTCCTATTTCAGTTCAAACAAAGTTATCTACTTTAGATTTTACAAAATCTCCATCAGAGATGGAAGACATGAGCAAAGTGCCTTACTAGAGTGAAATTGGAAGTTTGATGTATGCTATTGTTTGTACTAGACTAGACATTGGCCAAGTACTGGGAGTTCATTCTAGATATACGTCTAATCCTGGTAGAGTTCATTGGGATGCAATTAAAAGAGTCTTCAAATATTTGCATGGTACCTCAAATTATTCCTTATGTTATCATAGTAATATGATTAAAGATGATATATTTCCCTTGATATTCATGGTTACGTGGATTCAAAATAGGTGGGTGATATTAATAAAAAAAATCACCAATGCTTATATGTTTACCTTATTTGGTGGTGCAATTAGTTGGATAAGTAAGTGATAGGCTATGGTTGCTTTGTCCACTAGTGAAGCAAAGTATATGACAGCTACTCATTCTTGTAAATAATCCATTTTGTTTAAGATATTATGTTCATATATTGGAATAAAATAAGGTTCATTAGTAATTTATTGCAATAGTCAGAGTGCGATATGTCTAGCCAAGAACCTGACATTTCATGCTAGGACCAAGCACATTGATGTACAGTATCATTTTGCTAGAGATATGGTTGAAGATGGTAGGGTGAAGGTAGTTAAGGTAGATAATTGTTGGAGTTAAAATGACATTGAGAGGGGGGGTGAATTAGTGTTATAACAAATTTGACCAATTTTCACAAATTCAAAAACTATAGCACAGATCTGATCTCAATATACTCTGATTAATGCATTCATGAGTTGAATGTAATCATTCATAAATATAATTGAGAAACATAATGCGCAAACAGTGAACTAAAATAATCAACAACACAATAAAGAAAAGGGAACTCAGAAGAACAAGAAGACTCCAGATTTTACCGAGTGGAAAACCATCCTGGGGTATAAAAACCACTCCCTAAATGCCTTCTAGGCTTAATCTTTTAAACAAAAGTTCACAATGCCTTATAGGCTGATTTTTGAGCACCCACTCAAGGATCACTAGCCCCTCATTTTGAGACACCCATCTCAAGGAGTACCAACCCCTCAAAATGTTTTGAACAATAATAATGACTTAGAGGATTTCTCTGTTTTCAATTAAGCACATATCTTTCTGCAGAGTTCATTCATACATTTCCATACAGACAAGGAATGATACTCTTAGAATTACAATCAACAACCCTTACAATTTTCAACACTAGTATTTATTTGCATTTCAAGTATGTCAATTGTCAAGAAATATTCAAAATCATTTTTCACCAGATCTTCAGATTCTCTTGCTGATTTTTGAATATAAAGCTAAATACTGATAGACTGTACATGATGATTAAAAATCAATAGTAACGCTTAAATAGAGAGTTGCAAATCATCCTATTAAATAAAAAATGCAACTGCTCAAAGAGCAAACTCAATGAATATGCTGTCATGTAAGGGTTCTGAGATTTGATGCAAATCCATGATGTCAGCCTGCAACTGTATTTTGAAGTTTCCATAAATGGCCACAGAGTTTGGGATTTCATTAACCACTCGCTGAGACATAAGGATAGCTCTCATCGATGTTCTTTTGTTTCGTTCACAGTCGCCGCGACTTATCACTCTCGTGGAGACCTCTCGTAGAGCACACTAAGTCACACTAACAACCCTTTTTACTCTTGAGAGTCACTGTAACCTTCAACTTTTGGGAAGATGTTTCATAGAATACATTAAGTTCCACCAACAGACTTTATCCACTCTGAGTTGCTAAGACTTTACCGTCCTTTTTCTGAAAGCCTTTCATTCACTATCGCTATGACCAAACAATATCGGAGAGACCTCTTGAAGACTTCAAAATGTTTTGTTGAGGGTCACTTTTCACCTCGTGTCGCTGAGACAATACGAAGTCAGGGAGACGCTATATAGACTACCCTTTGTTTTTCCAAAACATCCCGAGCTCACCCTAGTTTTCCAAGATAGTATCAATCTCACACTGATGGAAGTTTTTGATAGAAATCCCTTGTGATGTCGTTGTAACATAATGTTTCTCTCGCCGATGCACCCTTCTATCTTATGAGGGTCGCTATAACATACTGACATCGGGGAGACCTCTTGTAGATCATTTCAGTCATATTGAAACACCCCGAATTCACACCAGTTCGCCAAGACTTCCAGAAAGTCCTGCCGAATGCAATTATCCGACGGTAGTTCGTGTGACATTGAACATCCGTTATGACATCACGCTGAAAGAAACAAATTTAGCCAAAGTGAATCCCATATGTGACGTCGACGAGACAAAGCCACTTCACCAAGACCTATTCTGAAAACCCTGACTCTTACTGATGCGCATCCATCCACCATTGGTCGGTATAACTTATGCCAATATAAACTTTCTTGTGCTTGTTGCCAAGACATAGAGCGCTCGATGAAACATTACACCAAAGACGATTTCCTTTGCCGATATGCCCATTCTGAAGCGGATCAGGGAGACATAATTAAATCGATAAGACCTCATGCCGACAGTATTACATATGCTGATAGAGAACACTTTTCTATCACCGAAACAAAAGAGAAGTCTTGTTGACAGCAACCTGTTAGATAATTCAATCGCCATGACATCTGAAATGTCTTGCCGATAGACAACTCAGACATTTCAAAGTGGATCGGGGAGACTTTGCCATTCTCACTCTGATATGAATAATCCTAAAAGAGAAACATCCAAAACCTATGATGTGCAAGGAGAACCATCCCGAGACAGATTATCAATGAGAACAAACTAAAAGAGATTTTTTCATCAAGGACAAACTGTAAGCATAATTGAGATTCAACAAACTTCCCCTTTGTCCTTGATGGAAAAACACCAAAGAGTCTCCCCCTTTTTTCCTCAAGGAAAATAATAGATGAACACCACTGAGAAGCCAATTAAAACACCATGAGAAACAACTGCAGAAAAAATAACAGAGTGTAGCAACCAAGATTGTAGGAGAGTTGTAAGTGAATCAAAACATATATGATGCTCGCCCTAAGCCAATGTATGGAAAATTAGAGAATTAAAGATTGAGAGATAACTCCCAATCAAAGTCTCAATCTTTCAAATAACTCTTTAGCTAAGGGCTTAGTAAAAATATCAGCTACCTGATCTTGAGAGCCAACAAACTATAAGCAAACTTCATTAGCCAAAACCTTTTCTCGAAGAAAGTGAAACTTGATAGCAATATGTTTAGTGCGAGAGTGCAAAACAGGATTTTTGGAGATACTTATCACACTTGTGTTATCACAGAGAATAGAAATAGGTTTAGGAATTTCAATACCCATATCAGATAGAGTATGACTCATCCAATGAACTTGAGTACAACATGAAGTGGCAGCAATGTATTATGCTTCTGTAGTAGAGAGAGAAACATATTCTTGTTTCTTGTTGTGCCATGCCACTAAACGATCACCAAGAAAGAATGCAACACCACTGGAACTTTTCCTATCATCCAAACAACCAGCCCAGTCAACATCAATATATGCAATCAAGGAAAAATTAGTGCTTCTAGGATACCAAAGGCCATAATTAAGAGTGCCCTAAATATATTTAAAAATCCTTTTAATAGAAATGACATGGGATTCTTTAGGTGATGCCTGAAACCGTGCAATAGTGCGAACTTCCTACATAATGTCAGGGCTAGAGGCAGTTAAATATAACAGACTGCAAATCATTGATCTGTATTCAGTTTGATTTGTATCAGGGGAATCATCAACCTTAGTAAGTTTGCATCTAGTAATCATTGGAGTGCTAACTGGATGGCATTCATCCATCTGAAATTTCTTAAGCATCTCTCTAGCATACTTGGTTTGATAAAGAAATATTCCATTTTCACGTTGAGAGATTTGAAGAACCAAGAAGAAATTTAATTCTCCTAATAATGACATTTCAAATTCAGATTCAATTAGCTGAGAGAATTTTTTACTCAATGTAACATTGTTGCAGCCAAAGACAGTGTCATCAACATATATTTCAACAACCAGAATATCAGAACCTTCAATTTGAACATAAAGATTGCTATCTACACCTCCTCTAACAAAACCATTTGAAAGCAAATGACTGTCAAGCCTAGAGTACCAAGCTTTAGGTGCTTGTTTTAAGCCATAGAGGGCCTTTTTCAATCTGTAAACATGATCAAGCTTGTCTTTGCACATAAATCCTTCAGGCTATTCAACATAGACCTCTTCATCTAAATAGCCATTTAAAAAAGTAGTTTTGACATCCATTTGATAAACAGTAAAGTCTTTATAAAGAGAATAAGCCAAGAATATTCTAATAGATTCTAATCTAGCAACGGGTGCAAAGGTTTCACCAAAATCAATACCTTCTTGTTGAGCATAGCCTTTGTAGACAAATCTTGCTTTGTTGCGAATGACATTACCATTTTCATCAAGTTTGTTTCTATATATCCATTTGCCTCCAATGACATTCTTGTCATTTGGTCTTGGGACTAACTCCCAAGTCTGATTTTTCTCAATTTGATCAATTTCTTCTTGCATAGCATTAAGCCAACATGAGTCTGTGAAAGCTTCATTAAAGTTTTTAGGCTCAAACTGAGTAACTAGATAGAAAGCTATTTGTGCCTTTTCATCAGATTTTGCAGCCTTTCTTCTAGTTTGAACTCCTACATTTTTATCCCCAATAATCTGATATTTGGGGTGATATTTAGTTAGAGCTTTTGATGCAACCTTTTTAGGACTTGCTGTTTTAATTCTAGTGCTTGCTGACTCAGTTTCTTCTGAAATAATTTCTAGTTCAAGTTCTTCTTCCTCATTATCCTGCAAAGATTCAACATACAAATGTGATCTCTCATCAAATTTCACATTAACAACTTCAACTATCTTATTAAGCCTTTTGTTAAGGCATTTATAAGCTTTGTTGTGAGTTGAGTATCCTAAAAAGATACCCTCATCATTCTTTGATTGAAAACTCCCAAGGTTATCATCATCCTTTTTGATAAAACACTTACTTCCAAAAATTCTAAAGTATTTGACAGAAGCAGTTCTTCCATACCACATTTCATAAGGAGTGTGTTTAGATTTCACTCTAATATGCACTCTATTCAAAATGTATATGGCTGTATGAATAGCTTCTTTCTAGTACATATCAGGCAACTTAGCTTCATCTAACATTGTTCTAGCCATTTCTTTTACAGTTCTATTTTTACGTTCAACTACCCCATTTTGTTGAGGTGTTTTTGTTGCAGCATTCTATCTTTTAATGTCGTGTTGTTCACAGTAATCAATAAACTCTTGAGAAGTGAACTCACCTCCTTTGTCAGATCGCAGACATTTAAGTTTCAGATTAGATTCCTTCTCAACCAATTTACGAAAGATTTTAAACCTTTCAAATGCTTCTGATTTGTGCTTAAGAAATGTAACCCAAACCATTCTAGTATAATCATCCACAAACAGCATAAAGTACCTTTCACCATTAATAGACCTTGTTCTGGTTGGTCCACATAAATTAGTGTGCACAAGTTGTAAAGGTTTTGATGAAGAGTGTTCTTTTGTTTTGAAGCTGATTTTAGTTTGTTTACCACTTAGACATTCTTTGCACACAAAATTTTCTGGCTTGTTAAGAATTGCTAAACCTCTAACATTCTGATTCTTACTGATTCTAACTAGATTTTCAAAATTTATGTGTCCTAATCTTTTATGCCATAACCAACTTTCTTCAATTTGGCTCATTAAACACATACCTTGATTATTGTCATTGCTTGATGTGTTGAGAAGATTGTACACATTTCCTTTTGTCCTCCTTCCAGCTGCAATAGCCTTTCCTAGCTTGTTTTTAATCTCCCATCCCTGTGAAGTGAAAAGAACATGATAACCACTATCATAGATTTGACTATCACTTAGAAGATTGTGCTTGAGACCTTCCACATAGTACACATTATAGATAGGAGTGTCTTCATTCAGAAGAAGTGAACCTCTACCTTTAATTTGAATACTAGAGTTATCACCAAACTTAACATATCCACCTATATAATCTTCAAGATTTACAAAATTATCCTTGTCACCAGTCATATGGTTGGAACATCCACTGTCCATGACCCATAAGTCCTTTTTCTTGGAATGAAAAGCTATTTGAACCAACATAGTTTGCTCAATGTTGCTGACAGACTTAGGTTTCCAAGCCTTTTTAAATTTATGCTGTTTAGATTGCAGATCAGCTCTGCAATGTTTGATAGAATGCCCCAAAGCATTGCATTTAAAACATCTGATTTGTCTAACAAAACCATAGTGTTTCCTAAGACCAAACCTAGGATTCATAAGCCTGCAAGTGCTCACCTTATGGCCAAATTTGTTGCAGAAAAAACAATAACCATAGAAGAAAGGATTGACTCTGTATGAAGATCTATTACCTCTCAAAGACTGAACATGATCTTTACCAAATTCTGAGTGATTTGAACCTAAACCTTTGACTTCAGAAGAGGGGTTTTGTTTTGCATGGTCAATTGAGCATTCACCCTTTTCAAAACCAACACCAATTTTATCTTTGTACCTCTTTTGCTTGCTAAGCATCTCATTCAGTTTTAGAGTGCTTTCATATTTTTCAATTTCCTTCCTAAGACAAACTGCTTCTTGTTCCAGTTTTTGAATTTCTTGATCTTTGCAGTTTATAGTCTCTCGAAGATAGTCTTCAACTCTTTTAGCTTCTTCAAGCTGAATTTTTAGAGAGATCATTTCTTGATCTGGTTTGTGTTCTTGAGCTAAGACTTGTTTTTTGAGTTTTCTGACCTCTTGTAAAGCACATTTCAGCTCACTTTCAAGATCTACCACACCTTCTTCAGCGTCAAAGGTGTTAGAATCATTTTGCTGATTAGTTTCAGCCATGAACAAAGTTTCATCTTCTTCAGCTGATGAATCTTCAGACTCAATTTCAGATTCATCCTTACTAAATAGACTTTTCTTCTTTTTGAAATTGAAGTTTCATTTAGGTTTGAAGGCCTTCTTCATAGGCTATTTTTCAGTTGACTCGATGTCACATATTTGATCATCATAGGGACACTTTGCAACAAAGTGACCTATTTTGCCACAGTTAAAACATTTAAAGGGAAGTTTTCCCTTATATTTTCCTGATCCCTTTTTAAATCTTCTAACAAAATGGGATTCTTTAGACTCAGACAACTCTGATTCACTGACTTCGACTTTTTCTTTCTTTTCAATGTTAAAGGTAGTTTCTTTACTTGTAGAATTGTTTTTGCTAGTTCTCATTTCATAGGCAGTAAGTATTCCTTGTAGGTTGTCTAAGGTAAGCTTGTCAAAGTGTTTCTTTTCTTCTAGGGCTGAAACCTTAGATTCAAATTTGGATGGTAAGGTTCTAACAACCTTTGTGACCACATCAAATTCATTAAATTGACAACTTCATCTACTCTTAGGAAATATTCAGCCACTTTTTCATCATCCTTCATTTTCAACTCCTCAAACTGATGTTTGAGTGTAATGATTTTTGATAGTTTGACTTTCTCATTCCCTTGATATATAGTTTCAATTTTTTCCTAGATTCCATGAGTAGATTTGCAATGCATGACTTTAATGAACACATCTTTAGTTAACCCACAAAAGATGGCATGCTTAACTCTGGCATTTTTTTCATACTTCTTCTTTTTAGCAGCATCAGTGGGAATAGTGGCTGGTACATTGTAATCTTCTAAAACAATGCACCAAACATCAACATCAAAAGAAACGAGAAAAGCTTCCATTCTGATTTTCTAGAGCACATAATTAGTTCCATCAAATAATGGAGCTCTAGATATAGAGGCACTATCTTGAGAATGTGCCATTAAAAACAAACTCCAAGACCAAGATCAATCCAAGGATATTAAAACCTATCAGAGGACCCTACATTCTGATACCAATTGTTGGAGTTAAAATGACACTAAGAGGGGGGGTGAATTAGTGTTATAACAGATTTGACCAATTTTCACAAATTCAAAAACTATAGCACATATCTGATCTCAATATACTCTGATTAATGCATTCATGAGTTGAATGTAATCATTCATAAACAGAATTGAGAAAGATAATACCCAAACAGTGAACTGGAATAATTAACAACACAGTAAATCAAAAGGAACTCAGAAGAACAAGAAGACTCCAAATTTTACTGAGTGGAAAACCCTCCTGGGGTATAAAAACCACTCCCTAAATGCCTTCCAGGCTTAATCTTTTAAACAAAAGTTCACAATCCCTTATAGGCTGATTTTTGAGCACCCACTCAAGGAGCACTAGCCCCTCATTTTGAGACACCCATCTCAAGGAGTACCAACCCCTCAAAATGTTTTGAACAATAGTAATGACTTAGAGGATTTCTCTATTTTCAGTTAAGCACATATCTTTTGGGAGTTCATTCATACATTTCCATATAGACAAGGAATGATACTCTCAGAATTACAATAAAAAACCCTTACATTTTTCAACACTGGTATTTATTTACATTTCAAGTATGTCGGTTGTCAAGAAATATTCAAAATCATTTTTCACCAGATCTTCAGATTCTCTTGCTGATTTTTGAATATAAAGCTAAATACTAATAGACTGTAGATGATTATTAAAAATCAATAGTAATGCTTATCCAGAGAGCTGCAAATCATCCTATTAAATAAAAAACACAACTACTCAAAGAGGAAACTCAATGAATATGTTGTCATGTAACAGTTTTGAGATTTTATGCAAATCCATGATGTCAGCCTGAAACTGTATTTTGAAGTTTCCATAAACGGCCACAAAGTTTGAGATTTCGTTAACCACTCGCTGAGACACAAGGATATCTCTCATCGATGTTCTTTTGTTTCGTTCACAGTCATTGTGACTTATCACTCTCGGGGAGACCTCTCATAGAGCACACTAAGTCACACTGACAGCCCTTTTTACTCTTGAGAGTTACTATAACCTTCAACTTTTCGGAAGACGTTTCATATAATACATTAAGTTCCACCAAAAGACTTTATCCACTCTGAGTCGCTAAGACTTTACCATCCTTTTTCTGAAAGCATTTCATTCACTATCGTTGTGGCCAAACGATATCAGAGAGACCTCTTGAAGACTTCAAAATGTTTTGCCAAGGGTCACTTTTCACCCCGTGTCACTAAGACAATACGAAGTCGGGGAGATGCTATATAGACTGCCCTTTGTTTTTCCGAAACATCTCGAGCTCACCCTAATTTGCCAAGATAATATCAATCTCACACCGATGGAGGTCTTTGATAGAAATCCCTTGTGATGTAGCTGTAACATAATGTTTCTCTCGCCGATGCACCCTTCTATATTATGAGGGTCACTATAACATACCGACATTGGGGAGACCTCTTGTAGATCGTTTCAGTCATACCGAAACACCCCAAATTCACACCAGTTCGCCGTGACTTCCAGAAAGTCCTGCTGAATGCAATTATCCAATGATGGTTGGTGTGACATTGAACATCCGTTATGACATCACGCCGAAAGCAAAAAGTCTGGCAGAAGTGAATCCCATATGTGACATCGGCGAGACAAAGCCACTTTGCCGAGACCTATTCTGAAAACCCTAACTCTTGCTGATGCGCATCCATCCACCATTGGTCGGTATAACTTATGCCAATATAAACTTTCTTGTGCCGGTCACCAAGACACAGAGCACTCAATGAAACATTACACTGAAGACGATTTCCTTTGCCGATATGCCCATTCTGAAGCGGATTGGGGAGACATAATGAAATTGATAAGACCTCATGTCAACAGTATTACATATGCCGATAGAGAACACTTTTCTATCGCCGAAACAAAAGAGAAGTCTTGCCGACAACAGCCTGTTAGATAAATTCAATTGCCATGACATCTAAAATGTCTTTCCGATAGGCAACTCAGACATTTCAAAGTGGATTGGGGAGACTCTATTATTCTCACTCCGATATGAATAAGCTTGAAAGAGAAACATCCAAAACCTGTGATGTGCAAGGAGAACCATCCTAAGATAGATTATCAATGAGAACAAACTGAAAGAGATTTTGTCATCAAGGACAAACTGTAAACACAACTAAGATTCAACAAGAATTTGATGAATGTTGTTGATTCTTTAACTAATCCTTTGAGCACAAATAATTTCAAAGGGTGTTCAGAGACTATGGGCCTTTCGGCCCCTAGCAATCAACAAGATGATGTTTACATCCTCATGTTGCTCTTGCAAGGTGTTTGACAAGTGGGAGATTTGTTGAGAAAATGTGTCTCAACCTTGTAATTATTTATGGTTTATTATTGATAGGATGTATATATATATATATATATATATATATATATATATATATATTTCCTAGTTATACCAATAGGTGTATACAATGGTAGCAAAGAGAAAAATGTGAGTGTGTTAAATTTTTCAAGAAACTTCTAAAATGACCAACATACATTAAATAATGATATATTGTAAATTTGGACCGTTCATTATTAGGTTTTAGATCTAATGGTGGATTTTTTTGGCTTTTCTTTCACTAAAATGTAACCCTATTTTATGAGGGCATTGTATTATGACTGCAATAGAGATGATGATGTATACTAAGAGTCTGATAGTGGTCATGTTGTCTCTTAATCTCTGGTGGTGATACTTCAGTGAGAAGCTTCCTTTGCAAGTATATTGTAATCTTTGTGATTTCTAAATAATATATTGGGAAGCTTTTGGAGTGTGGGTTTTTTCTCTCGAAAGGGTTTTCCCCACGTAAATCACAATGTCATGGTATGCATGATATTTCTATTTATTTTTGTTTAATTTTTTGTAATTGTTAAAGATCTGTAAAGTTTTTCATTATTCTCCTCTCAAGATTAGTGTAGGAATTTGTTCCGCTACCTTATCTTCCTTACATTTAAGGGTTCTCATGTAATTAGGTGATACATATAGTGTATTTTTAACATTTTTAATGTTATTAACATTTTCATTTTCAATATTTTCAATGCTATCAACATTTTAAATAACAATTCCAACATTTTGATTTTCAATTTCAACATTTTCAATATTATGAATATTTTTTATTTTCAATGTTATTCACATTTTCATTTTCAATACCAATTTCAACATCTTCTATATCAATTCCAACATTTTCATTTTCAATGTTAACATTTTTATTTTTCAATTTCAATATTTTCATTTTCAATTTTAATATTTTCATTTTCAATTTCAATATGATGTTCAATATTTTCAAATTCTATTTTATCTTTAGTTGAATTAACATTTAATGATAGAGAAGAAGCAAAAACTTGAGTATTTGTCATACCTTGTCTCCTTTTCCTATGACTTTCTCTATCTTTTGCTCTATATGCCAATTTGATCTGTTGTTAGTTTTCTCTTTCCTTTTCTCTTACGATGACTACTACTCCCCATCGTACAAACAAAAAAGAGCACACAAATGATTGTAAAGGTTAAAAATGTGTAAAAGAATCTCCCAAAAGCTAAAATTTGTCTAATATAAATAGAAATCATGAGATTTCAATAACAAAAAGAATGTGGGGACTATTGGAATGCTCAAAATTGTCCCCTTTTTTATTTTTATATAATTCACCAAACGGATATCCGTTTGTAATGGATATCCATTTATAATAGATATCTATTTCGTTTAGTTTAAAAAAAAAAAACTTCATAAAACTTTTTGTGAATAATTAATAGCATAATATTATAGATGTAGGAGCATCCAAGGTGTAAGGGAAATCTTGCATCAATGAAAAAAAACTAAAAAAAAATTCCTTTCAATAAGGGCTAATTGGCTAAGGGTTTGATGAACATGAGAATGGATTTTATTTCTAATTCTTTGAAGATTTCAAAGGTTTGGGCTTCGGGCCTTAGACATATCTCTTGTCACTTGCTAGAGAAGTTGTACTTAGTCATTTTTTTCTACACAATCTTAACAGGTTTCAGACTTCAAGCTTGAGGCGTACTTAATGTTGTGAACAGTTGGATATTGGGATTTGGCATTAAGGCTTACACCTTGACTTAACTGCTAAATATATATGATGTATGGAAGAAATGTGATCCTTGACACCCAAAGGATGGAAGTTGATAAGGATGGGTTTCGGTCTTTTTGAGAAAGAGGTTGGGATTATGCCTTACTCGGAAGATGGTAAATGACATGAAGGAGGAAAGAACCTTGACATCCAATGTTCAGTAAACTAATTCATTAGAGTGACATGGGGATTTTGAAGGGACGTTGTTTAATGTCTCTCAGACATAGCGATAAAAAAGGTGACAAAGGTATGTGTGGATTTAAATAATCCTTAAATCTCCCTCCGAGTATATTTTGTTTAGTTTTGCATAAGTCTCATCCCATGTGTTATATGTTTGCAACTCTCTAGGCTCCCTTCTGGTGGTGACTTCATTCACTTGCACCACATGTCAGAAACACACACTTTTGAGAGTTATTTTCCCTTCCTTTGTCTCCTAGCTCCACTTGGGCGCCACGTTGTATCTATTGCAGGAACCTTTTTCCCAGACCCCACAATCAAAGCATAAAGTGAAGACCATGCCATGCATCATCTTCGCGGGGACCATAGTCACAAGGGAAGGATATTAGAATGAGAAACCCCACCTCTACATCACATGTCCTAACTGACTCCTTGGGTGGTTTGACACATGTCTTCAGGAGAATTTTCCAGTTCCACTCCTAGACCATGCCCATCATTTGAAAGAGGGTGTGTTTTGTTCGAGGAGAAAAAATGTTGTTTCAGTACATTTTTTGTTGCGTCTGTTTGGGGAAAATAATTGAGAGGAGCGGCACGACTTGTACCTAGGGAATCTTTTTGTTATCCAACATTTAGGTAGTTGAAAAATCTATATATACTGCTTAGTCTCTTGGAAAAAGGGTTTGAAAGTACACAGAGAAAGCACTAAAAATATTCTCAGCCTTTGTATTGTCTTTATTTCTTGTATTAAGACTTCCATATTGTGCCAATTTTTTCTGCCTCTCTATTTCTTAGTTATTTGATAAAATATTATATTGTGCTAGTTGGTTGTAATGATTAGTTTATCTACAAAGCTTATATAATTTCAATATAATTTTGTTGTTCAAATCATGCTTTGTACTCTTCATGTTAAGTGAATGCATATGGAAGCTGTACTATGCTATTTAATTAACTTCTTCAAAATTTCATCTTTGCTTTCTATTATTTTTGGGCATGTAGATTGTTGAACGGGCCTTCAAATCTCACACACAAGGAAGATTTATTGTGCCTATTTACTTGGAATATTGGCGTATCACCTTAGCTTTATATTTCATTTCTTTATATCTACTTCCTTTTCCCTTTTCACCCCCCAATGTATGAAGAGCCAACTTTTTTAAAACTCAGAGGTTACTCAGTTTAGCACAATTGGTCCCCCCATTAATTGAGTTTCCCATAAGGTTGTGTGCCTAGAAATTTTAGGCATCAACAATTCTTTTTCTTGCATGCCCGGTGGGACCTTGTTTGAATTTATCTAAGTTTAGAGTGGGTGTATGAGCCATAGACCTATTACTAGATCCCAGAAAACGTATAAACTTAGCCTGCTAAAGCCACCTTTGGTAACAGTACAAGTAGGATCCCATCCAATGAATGTCATGACCCCTCCACAGGTCTCGTTACCAATGGATAATAGAAATTATGTAGCGTGGGATGTTGGAATCCCTCTCATAGCATGAGTAGCATCGGTCTTGTGGGATTCTATCTCAATGTCTACTTTAAAAGTTTTACTAAAATTTACCAGGGAAGACACAAAAACACCATCCGACCATCTATAGGATGTGGTAGACATGTGCTTGGTGCATGGTGTCACTGATCAAAATGTAGCACTAAGGTTTCTTACAACCTCCTTTAAAGGTAAGGCACTAGATTGCTACCGCACTCTGGAAGCTAATACTATCGGCACCTGGATTAGCTTGGAGATCCTTTTTATGAGTAGTTTTCAAACAATAGAGATCATTCTTCACTATTCTAGTAGCTGGTGAATATTAAGCGGGCCCTTCAAGAGGCCATGACTGACTTCAATGCCATGTTTCACACAACTTGGAAAAGGATCAAGATCGCTATTCGCCCGCCTGCCAATTTGGCATTCATGTTCTATCTAAAATCTCTTAATGTTGGCATTTCAGTGATGATTCAATCCCTTGGTGGGAACAGCTTGTCAGATATGTATAGCCTCATTGTTAAGGTAGAGAATAAGTTTATTGACACTGAAAAGTTACCACCTCGGCCCACTATACTTGTATTCGTAGAATTGTCAACTCCTACCCAAGAGATAGCTTCTACTAGTATGTTTGCTCCTCTCAAATCTATGTACACATTCGAGTGCAACACAAAATTTTTCTTCTACATATAACCCTTTCAAAAATGAGGTGAGCGACATCAATGATTTGTTGTGGACCTTCTCAAATAAAATAATTAATATCAAGTGACAACAATCTATGCCTACAAAGCTAGCTTTCCAAAATTACCAAGGCAGAAAACCTTCCTACCAGCAAAACCAATTCCAAGGAGGTATGTGCATGAATCCATAGACTCAACTAAGTAATCAGATTGTGTCGGTTCCTACTCCGCTAAAAAAAATTCACCCAAGTTCGAATAGAGAGTTGGTAGTGGGGAAAAATAGTTTCGTTGATGATACCAATTCTTGGTGTTTCCCCTACAACAAAGCACATATTGCTTGAAATTTTCCATGTGGAAATTTACAGCAAAGAGTGGTGGAAAAATGCAGTCAAGGTGTTATGCTAGATTTAGGAGGCTATGCATATGCTTCTACACAAATGGAAAATGCAGTACTCACTGCTCAAATGCAAGGAATTTCCTTGGAGCAAGAAACAGAGATAACTCTTGATCAAGCGGTCTTCTCATGGATGGAAGGAGAAGAGGTGGCATTTGCAAATGAAGTTTCCACATCAAAGGCCCTGCAAATGCAATCATATTATAACACTTGCTCAAAGAGGAGATTCATAGGAAAAACGGTCACTCAATAGCCCAAAAGTGTTCCCAACCAAGCTCCTAGTTCCTACATAGTTGTACAAAAATCTCAGCCATGAAAGGAAATTCTTATAACAAAGTCTAAGGAGTAGAAATATTTGAATTTTCCACCATTCAATATGGTGGAACAATTGAAGAAAGCCTCTGATAATGTATCCCTTTAGGATATCTTAGCTATCCTAGAGCAGAAGTCGTTACTGCATAAGGCCCTACTAGAAGCTCCAAGCATAGAGCCAACATAGCAACCATCTAAGGAAAAGGCTATTGATTCATCATCTCAGGGAAAATTCCTCACAAACAATGGAGAGGAAGCCTTGACTAAAAGTAGAGGTAAACTGAAACCAAACCCCTTTTTCTTAACTCTCATTGTGGGTAAACTTTTTTTGCATAATTCTATGATTAACTCTAGTACTAGCACCACAGTCATGCCCAAGAAAATAGCTAAAGCCTTAGGACTTAGCTATGAATCTTTAAATAGAGGGGTTATGTAGCTTGATGGGAATAAGCTTGAAACTATAGGTGTCATCAAGAACCTCCCATTGACTTTGTTCTCCTACCCTAGTATCATAGTCCCACAAGATACTGTGATCATTGACATCCCTCTCATCTTTGGTCTTCGCTTATCTCAAGATTTCACTGCCAAAAGAGGCGGGTATCTTTCTTTAGATTGGTCACACTTAATTCTTAGGACCAAGTATGGAGCTAAGATGAAGATATTGTTTGAAACTTTGCATTTGGAACATATAGTAGATGAGGCCATGATAAATTTTGAGGCTACTCATACCTCTATCACCAAAGATGAGATGTATTGTATTGAGTTACTTGAGGATGAGAAGGTGACCGAAGATCGAATTGATGAAGAAGAGGTCCTCTTAAGTGAATTTATAGACACTGATCCTTTTGAAAATCATCATGCCACTGGATTGTGAACTTATGTGATCTATGATGAGGATCAAGTGATTCTAAAGGTGATGAAGGAACCCGACGGTGGAATGCCTCAGAGTTGTTCACACTTCATTTTGATGGAGCAAGATGCAAAGTTGGTGTGGGAGCTAAGATATATTTGACATCTCCATCCAATGAAAAGACACTCAGATCTTTTCGCTTTCAATTTTCTTGTTCAAACAATGAAGCTGAATATGAAGGCCTCATGCAAGATCTAAGTCTTGTGGAGCAGATGGGTGTTAAATAGATAATGGTGTTTAGATACTTTGAGCTAATATTCAATCAAATCTAAGGTGTCTCCACTGCCAAGAATGTCTGCATGCGATCTTATAGACATAGGGTGTGGGACCTAATTGAAATTTTTGAAGCTTTAAATATCCAGACGGTGCCTAGAGAGCATAATGCAGCCACAGATATCATGCCAACAATAGGATCTCAATTTGACCTTGCTTCTAACTTAATTGAGAACATACACTCTATGTGAGTGATTGTCTAACCCGCAATCCCAAACAATGACCAGAGTTGGAAAGTGTTCACAAGTGACAATCAAATCACCTCATTCATTTAGCACTTAGGAGAGTTTTTCAATCAGCTCCAACCAAAAATTGTAGAATCATATGAAGGGAAAATTATTCAACTAAATTCCAACAAGCTTCTGAAAGGACTAGTTACTCTTAAAAATCTATTCGATTATGATGATGCAAGAAATGAAAAGAGGAATTTTGTAGCAAACAAGGGCGACTATGTAGATCTCTAGGTCAAAGAAGGGAGGAAGCTTAAGGCCAAGAAAGATGCTCTGCAACATGATAAAGATAGGATCATTCATTTTTGCAAAAAATATAAAGGAGTAGTGGCCTGGTCATATGATGACTATTGGCAACACAAGGGTAGACAACTAGGAAGGGGGGTGAATCAGTTGTCACAAAATTATAATATTAAACTTATTCTCAGATCTGATAAATAAACATGAAAGCATAAACCATCACCACATCAAAAACACACATAACACCAATATTTTTTTACGTGGAAACCCTATTAGGGGAAAAACCATGGTGGAGGTTAGTCCACAAGATTATACCCTATTAAAAGTATAAAGAATTATAAATGGGGAATGCACATGCATTCAGGAACACTACCTAGAGCTCACTTCTCAAATACAAAAGACTTACTTCCAAAAGGAAGACACATTGTCTTACAAAAACATTTAGATTACATTTGAAAGATTTTGAATTGAGAAAATAGCATCTGGTAATGCCTGATTATAGTTTTAGTTAAGCACAAAAACTCTACTCACTCTTCTTCACAATCTTCCTCTATCTTCAAAAGATTAGAACATTATTTGTGCACACCATATATTCAAATGCTATAAACAATCGATCATATATATCCGCAACTAAGAATAAGATCAACTACATGTCGACTTTAACAAAATATAAAACATGTACAAAATGTTGGCCCAAATTAATAAATAGTTGTCAATGTGAACTAACCAATGTTGGGAAAAACATAGTGAGGGCCCAAAAAAACATCCTTGAACACAAAAAACCTTCAAAAACTATGCCTAAAAGATCCACAACACACTACAATCACCTTGTTGGCCGAGAACATGAAAAACATGAACACAAAGAAGAAAATCACCAATCGCAAGCACAACAATCAATGTGGATCAACAAAATAGATAGAGCACGATATAGAAATATCCACAAGCATCATGAATCACCACAGAAGCATCCACAACAACTCAACTTACTAGAATCACATTATCTTCTTTTAGGAACACCAACTGAAGCAACAAAAAAATTGTCATAACACAAATGCTCATAACTCGATCAAATATTCATGCAAGTCTTTGAAACTTCACGTGGATAAACTAGATATACTCAACAAGAAACCCTTTAATCCACAACCATTGATCATCAATATACTGAGCTAGCCAACAATATGATGGCTAAACTGAACTTGACTGCATCACTAACAACCTGCAACTTATTTTATTACAATTTTCTCAATATCCTCGACATATACAACCTTAAAGACATTAATTCCAATAGTGTTGACATCAATGACAACCACATAACAACAACATCCAACAATCTCCCCCTTTGGAATTGATGGCAACACATGATGTGAAAAACACCATCAACGCAACTTTCTCTTAGCACTTTCTCCCCCTTAGATTTTGACTCTTTTCTCCTTAACTCTTTCATAGTTTTTCACATGAATCTTCTCCCCCTTTGACATCAATGAATAAGATACACATTATCTTTCACCACACAAGCTCTGAACCACATTTCTGAACATCTAACTACTCCCCCTAAGTAGCAGCCACCACACCATCAATCTGGATCAAGATATGACTATGAAATGCACAGACTGATGCAAGTCAATGCATCTTAATTCTAATTAAGAGGGGTAATCACCCCTAGCTTCCCTCTGAGATACTCAAAATTATCCTTAGGCAAGGGCTTGGTAAAGATATCTGCAATCTATTCCTTAGTGGGCACATACTCCAATCTAACTTCCTTTTCACTCACCTTCTCTATCAAAAAGTGAAAATTGATAGATATATGCTTGGTTTTTGAATTCAACACCAGATTCTTAGAAATGTTAATTTCACTTGAATTATCACATAATATAGCAATTGGTTCATCATACACAACTCTGATATCTTTCAACATCTACTTCATCCACAATAATTGAGTACAATTGTTAGCAACAACAATGTATTTTGCCTCTCCAGTAGATAAAGAAATGGCATTTTGCTTCTTACTTAACCATGAAAACAACTTCTTTCCCAAGAAAAATGCACCCCCACTAGTACTCTTTTTGTCATTCACATCTCCTACCCAATCAACATCAGTAAAATCACTCAAAGTAAGGTCATCTTCTTTAGGATACCATAGGCCAAAATCAACTATCCCCTTCAAGTACCTGAAAATCATCTTCACAACTGTCACATGAGATTCCTTAGGATCAACTTGAAATCTCGAAATAATGTATATGAAATTTATGATATCAAGTCTAGTTTGAGTCAAATAGATGAATCCACCAATCATGGATTTGTATTTAGTCTAATTTGTTTTAGGAGAATCATCATCTTATGTCAACTTACATCCGGTCACCATAGGTGTACCAACTGGATTTGAATCTTCCATACCAAACTTCTTTAGCAATTCTTTCACATACTTGGACTAAGATCTAAAGATCCCCTTATCTAGTTGCGTAATTTGAAATCCCAAAAATAATTTCATTTCTCCAATCATAGACATCTCAAACTCATTGTGCATCTCATCAGCAAAATTCATGCACAAACTATCACTCCTACAAAAATGATATCATCAACAAAGACTTCAACAATCAAATCTTTATCATTATCAATCTTGAAATACAAATTACTATTAGCAGTACCTTTATTAAATCCAAGATTCAAAAAATACTTGTCCAATCTGGCATACCATACTCTTGGGGCTTGCTTAAGTACATACAATACTTTCTTCAATTGGAAAAACATATCTCCCTGATCAGTCAATTGAAATCCATTAGGTTGCTCAATATACACTTCTTCTTCTAGTTCACCATTTAGAAATGTTGACTTGACATCCATTTGATAAACCTTGAAGTTTTTGTAAACAACATAAGCAAGAAATAGTCTCTCAGCTTTAATCCTAGCAACAAGAGAAAAAGTTTCTTCAAATTCAATTCCTTCCATATGAGAATATCCTTTATACACAAGTCTTGCTTTGTTTCTAACAACTTCACCTTGCTCATTTAGTTTGTTTCTAAAGACTCATTTAGTTCCAATTACATTTTTGTCCTTAGGTCTAGGAACAAGAATCCATGTATCATTCTTCTGAATCTGCAATAGTTCTTCTTTCATTGCTTCCATCCAATGTTCATCTTTGCATGCTTCATTGACACTATTAGGCTCAGTCTTTGAAATCAAAGAATATTCTTTTGCAATTCTTCTCCTAGTTTGAACACCTTTGCTTTTATCACCTATAATATGATCTTCTGAATGATTTAGTCTTACATACCTTGGAGTCTTAGGATGTTCTTGAACTTTAGGCTCTTGTGATCTCACTTCTGCACTTCCACTAGTTTCTTCCTCTTGATTTTCCTGATTCACCAGAATGGTCTGAACTTGATTTGGAGTCTGAACTTTCTTTCCTTTATTTGAACTATCATTATGATCATCTGAATCATATCCATAGGTCCTAGATGGTCTAACTGTGTCTTCATCAACCTTGGCATTAGTACTTTCAACTAGTTTCCTCAATCTCTTATTGTAGCACCGATAGGCCTTTCTTTTAGTAGAATAAACAAGAAAGATTCCTTTGTCACTTCTGGCATCAACCTTTCCTATATATTCATCTCTTTTGATATAGCATTTACTCCCAAAGATCTTGAATTATCTAACAGTAGGCTTATGACCATACCATAGCTTATAAGGAGTCTTCAGCTCCATTACATTTTTATCTCAAAATTAGTCAGAGCACTCAACAATGCTTCCTTAGCCTTGAAATTGTACTTGGCTTCCTTAATCTCACCTGCATTAGAAGGATCATTATGTGGGATGATATACCTATTCTTTGTAATTGTCCGATAGGGGTGAATCTCAGATGACACTCCATTCAAGTCTTCCACAGTGAGTAATTAGTTCCATCAAATCTTGGACTATCCTTCTTATATGTTTACCAAATCACCTCAAGCTATTAAACTTCTTTTGAGGAACTTGCTTTGATATCAATTGTTGGCAACACAAGGGCAGGCAATTGAGAGGGGGGTGAATCAATTGTCACAAAAATTATAATATTAAACTTATTCTCATATCTAATAAATAAACATGAAAGCATAAACCATCACCACATCAGAAACACACATAACACCAAGATTTTTCACGTGGAAACCCTGTTAGGGGAAAAACCACGGTGGAGGTTAGTCCACAATATTATACATTGTTAAAAGTATAAAGAATTATAAATGGGGAATGCACATGAATTTAGGAACACTACTCAAATAAAAAAGACTTACTGCCCAAAGGAAGACATACTGTCTTACAGAAACATTCAGATTAAATCTAGAAGATTTTGAACTGAGAAAATAGCATCTATAAATGCCTAATTATAGTTTCGATTAAGCACATAAACTCTGCTCACTCTTCTTCACACTTTGCCTCTATCTTCAAAATACTAGAAAATTATTCACACACACCATACATTCAAATGGTATAAAAAATTGATCATATATATCTATGACTAAGAATAAGATCAACTACATGTCGGCTTTAACAAAATATAAAACATGTACAAACTGTATGCCCAAATCAATAAACAATTTTCAATGTGAACTAACCAATGTCTACAAAAACATAGTGAGGGAAAAAAACAACATCCTCGAACATGAAACACCTTCAAAAATTATACCTCAAAGATCCACAACATGCCACAATCACCCTGTTGGCCAAGAACATGAAAAACATGAACACAGAATAAAATCACCAATCACGAGCACAACGATCAATGCGAATCAACAACACAAATAGAGCATGATCTAGAAACATCCACAAGAATCATGAATCACCACAGAAGCATCCACAACAGCTCAACTTACTAGAATCACATTATCTTCTTTCAGGAACACTAATTGAAGCAACAAAACAACTATAGAGCATAGATACTCATAACTCAATCAAATCTTCATGCAGATCTCTGAAGCTTCGCATGGATAAACTATATATACTTGAAAATAAACCCTTTAATCCACAACCATTGATCATCAATATACTAAGCTAGCCAACAATATGATAGCTAAACTGAACTTCACTGCATCACTTACAACCTGCAACTTATTTTATTACAATTTTCTCAATATCCTCAACATATACAACCTTAAATACATTAATTCCAATAGTGTTGACATCAATGACAACCACATAATAGCAACATCCAACAATGACCTTAAGGGATATGATCTCGAAGTCATCCAACATACCATAGAACTAATAGAAGGGGAAAAACATGTCCGCCAAAAGCAAAGGCCAGTAAACCCAAAGATTGGGTCACTAATGGCACAAGAGCTGAGGTAGCTAATCCATTCCTAAATTGTCTTCTCAATCAAGCATAGTACATGGGTATCCAACCTAGTTCTAGTCTGAAATAAAAATGGGGACATCCGCCTCTGTGTTGATTTCTGGGATCTAAATAGGGCATCCCTGAAAGACCACTACCCATTGCCATCCATGGAATCAATCTTGCAAATAGTGGTTGGCTTGAAAAATATTTCTTTGTTGGACGACTTCTACGGTTACAACCAAATCTGGGTCAAAGAGGAGGACCAACACAAAACAATGTTCACTACTAAGTAGGGAATGTTTGCCTATGCAAAAATGTCATTCAACCTCTCAAATGCGGGAGCCAACTTTCAGTGAGTGATGGATACCACTTTTAGAGAAATAATCAATAAGACCATCTTGATCTACTTGGATGATCTTACTGTATTCTCTAGGTCAAAAGATAATCACTTTGATCAACTTGAAATAGTTTTCAAAAAATTCCAGGAATTTGGGGTATCCCTAAACCCGAAAAAATGTATTTTTGGAGTGCCTTGAGGAAAATTAATGGGACATGCAGTGTCCAAAGATAGAGTTGCTATTTATCTAGATCAGGTGAAGGAAATCAAAAAGCTTTCTCTACCAGTAAACAAAAAATGAGTTCAGTCCTTCCTAGGGAAGGTAAATTTTGTAAGGAAATTCATTTCAGATTTTACAGGTCTAATTAGACCTACCACCCTTGATGCTCAAGAAGGATTAGTTATTTAAGTGGAAAAAAGAGGCAAGAAAATCCTTTGAGAAGGTCAAGGAGGCTATTTCTTTAGCTCCTGTGCTGATGGACCTAGACTTATCAAAGGACTTTATAATGTATGTGTTTAGTAGCAAGTCTAGTATTGCTATTGTTTTAACTCATAAAGATGATGAAGGGAAAGGAGAACATCTAATAGCCTTCCACTCCTAGACTTTAAAATACCATGAGATTGAGTACAACTACGTCAAGAGGTAGGAGTTCGCCATTGTGAAGGGCCTTAAAAAGTTTTGACACCTCATATATTGCAGTAAGGTGATCATATACGTAGCACATTCTAGTGTGTGTGAGTACATTATGGAAGGAGAATTCACTGAAAAGAGGGCAAACTAGATAACCAAGATCCTTGAGTATGACATCGAGGTTAGGCCCACAAAGACCATGTGAGGAAGAGGATTATGTGAATATTTGACATGAGATAATGAAGTGGTAGCTAAGGAGGAACAACCCGAGCTAGTTCTGCTAAATGAATATGAGTTTGAAGGTTCCTGGTTGGCAGAAAAAATGAGTTTTATGTGGAATGAGAAATATTCGGTGAGCCTCCCTTCTCACAAGAAAATGTTTTATAGATTATCGATTAATGGTTATGTTCTCATTGAAGGGGTTCTCTTCAAAAGAAATTTCAATGGTGTTCTTCTGTGGTGTGTAACTCAAGAGCAGACACAAAATTTTCTAAATGTGTTCCATAGCAGTCCCATGGGTGGACACTTCTCTACTAAGACCACCACCATTAAGATCATGTGTGTGGGATATTTTTGGCCTACAGTGTTCAATGATTCACACTCTCTGGTCAAATCTTGCAAAGAATGCCAATTCTTCACAAGAAGGAGGAAGAACTCAGCTATGCCTCTGAATCCAATAATGGTTGAAGAGAATCCAATAATGGTTGAAGAGCCCTTTACGCAATGGGGTCTTGATTTCATTGGGATTAATTATCCCACCTCCACTTCCAAGCATAAATGGATCTTTATAGCCATGGATTATTTCACCAGATGGATTGAGGCCATGCCTTTGAAGAATGTGACTAAGACAGGGATTGTAAACTTCTTGGAAGAGTTGGTAACAAGGTTCGATGCACCCAAGACCATCTATGACAATGCAAAAGACTTCCTAGGTTTGAAGGTATGCCACTTTGCACTTAGGTATGGAATTTTCCTAAAGACATCCTTGAATTATTACCCACAGGGAAACGGTTTAGCCAAGTCGACTAACAAGAATTTAATCTAACTTATCAAAATAATATTGTTAGAACATGAGAGAGAGTGTCATAGAAACCTCAAAGTAATGCTTTGGGTGGACCACATAACTCCCAAAAAGGTATTAAAGACTTCGTCATATGAGCTAGTATATGGTACATAAGTACTATTGCATGTCTCCCTAGAAATTCTCTCACTACAATTGCTTAAATCTCTAGAAGTAGATAAAAACAGAGCCATGGAGGTAAGATTAGCTAAATTGCTAGAGGTGCAAGAGAAAAGGGAAAATGTGTTAATAGCCATGTGCAACTAACAACAAGTGGTTAAGAAATGGTTTGATAAGAAAACCTCTGACTAAGGTCCTAAGTGTGGATATTTGGTGCTGAAATACAATGAGAGAGCCGCCAAGCCCAACCAACATGGAAAATTTGATAGGCTATGGGAGGCTCCTTATCACATCATTCAATGCAAACAACACAATGCATTTGAATTGGAAAAAATGGAAAAGAAGCACTGAGAATTCTTGTCATTGGAATTCACCTTAAACTTTTCAATTAGCTTTATTAACCATTTAACCATGTAAATATGTAAGTATGTAATTATTTTGTGTGTTTTGCTAGGCTAAATCTTTATCTAGCTAAGCCCTTTAAAGCCAAAATGAGCCAAAAGAAAAAAAAAACAAAAAGCTATGGACATAAAGAGTGGTATATAAATTCATTGTATGGTAATATTTACTTTGAGATATTACAGTACGAAATGTCTCTTAGGCCAAGCATTTCAAGAATATATATATAGAGAAAAAAGAACTAGAAAAAGAGTGGTATATATATTCATTGTATGGTAATATTTACTTTGAGATATTACAATACAAAATGGTTCTTAGGTTAAGTATTTTGAGAATATAAATATAGAAAAAGAGAAGAGAGAATATTTCATTAATTCGGGATTAGAAGAGTAAGGAACAGGAGCAGCAAGAGCTGCAATGGCAGCAACAGGTAGAGGAGGATACACCAAGTCTCTAAAATCAATGTACCACTCCACACTGTAGATAGGCTCTATATTATAGCACCTCAATAAGAATTGGTAGGCATGAGATGCCCTTTGACGGTGTTCCCCAAAGGTCATAGCGTGCAATCCACTTACGAAAGGTACCCAAGGCACCACCACATCCTCTTCAATGAGCTAATGGAGATCTCTTGTAGTTGAAATACCAAGGCCATGCACTGCAGTCATTACAATCTCCCTGAGGCCTCCATGATAGTGCTTGGGAAAAATCTTGTTGGGAAGCCTTAATATCCTTGGTTTTGGTACCTTAATATCCATCAGAGAGGCAAAAAAGTGGGAGAAAATATCAGTAGCCACTCGATATTTGTCTTCATATTCTACAAAGTCTTTCCCAACACCCACTTAATTGTAATTATGGCTAAGGTGTGCTTATTCTTTGTCATACACATCAAATTCCTATTTGAAACTTCTCATAAGAAAGCTACCTAACCCCTATTACTAGTCAACCTAATGGGAGTATCTATTATCTCTACCAATAAACCTAATTACCAAGTATGAATTATTTTGTTATCCTTAGGTCTATTTATAGAGGTAGCTAGGAGTACGATGCGTGTGATAAGCATGATGTTGATCAAGTTTTAAACTCAAAAATCCCACCAAGTTATGCTTCCCACGTGTGAAGTAAGATGGCATAATTAATTGGGGAAAACTTGGAGCATGTGCAATTGGTAATCCGCATGGTCATGTGCCAAGTGTCTAGTTGTGGATGCAATTCAGTCTGTAAAGATCAAATAAAAATATTTTGTGTAATCATTATGCCTTTTGCTTAATCATTCTCATAAAGTTATTAAGTGTGAAATCATGTCAAAGGATTCATACTCCTTTAATTTCCAACTCAAATTCCCAAGGGGTGGTGTCGTAGGACATGATGGCTAATCGTCATTATGAATTAATTTATTTTCGAAAGGGTAGGAATTCATTTTGCATGAACAAATGAGTTGGAGGTACATGCAAAATTTATTTCTCAAAGCATTCATTGTTTCCAACTCTAGTTTTAAAGAAAGGTAATATTGCAAGCAAAATAATAGCACCAAGAAGAAGGTTGAGTATATAGTTCACTGAGAAATAATCCAAGTGTGAGTTTCAAAGAGAAGTTAAGCATTTGCAAAAGTTTTCACAGAGTCCTGACATGGCATAGAATCCTGAGATGGCAGCACAAGTATAGAATACTGCTCATAGAAACAAATTCCAAATAGCAGAAGATTGGGACAATATCTATGACCCTAAGCTCAAAACCAACCCTAAGACTCTTAGGGAAGCAACTTGTGAAAGAATGAAATGGGCCAAGACTCAAGACAAAGAGTCTTTGGGGTACAAGCTATGGTTCTATGGTTTTTTGTAGTATATGGTTCCCTTAGTGCATCATTTCCCAAAGTCGATTCACGAATGTGCCCAAAATTTCATTTCAGATACAAGAATCATAGAAGGATAGAACCTGAGAGTAATAATTAGTGTTCATGCTATTTAGGATATGTTATGTATTCCTACAAGGCATCTTTCAGAAGTGCTTCAGAGATTGTCCATAAACAAATTGGATATTTTCTGGAAGACCAGAACCCAGGCCCAAAGTTTTTACAATTATGAAACAAAAAGGCCCAAGGGAGAGAAGCGTGCACCTCAGTTTCTGGTTGGGAACAATGATTTAAATTAAAATATACAAGATGTCTTCTCGATGTTGGCTTTTGTTTGCAACCTAGATAGTGATAATATGGTATAGGAGTTTCAAATGAGTATTGGTTTCCAATTAATAAAACAACATACCCTATTCTGGTATGACTTTGCAGAAGCCATTGTTCAAGAAATGTTGGACTAGTTCAAGGAGTATCACATGTAGTATAAATTCAAGCTTTCATCTTTTCTTTCTCATATTTTTTTACATCAAAACCATGATTTATTTAAAGAGCATATGAATTTGTCCATTTTTGATGAAAATGGGGTGAGGAAGTTGGTTTATGCGTGGACTCATCTCCTTTTTGGGACTTGTGATTATTATGCATTTTCTGAGTCATTCTTGACTCCAATATTACAAGATTTTGATAAAGAGGATCAGGTTGGCTATTTTCAGCTCTCCACTAAGGAAGTGAGATGGATGAAAGATCTTTTCCCTCCCTATGATTTTTGTAACAAACAAGGTGTTGGCCCTTGAAGTATTTAGGAAATTGGCCATTATAGACCGTGTGTTTTGTTTAGGAAAGCATCAGAAAAGATTTTTCAAATGCCCCTTAAGCTTTGGTACAATAATAATGGAGAAGAAGTAGACAAAAGTTTTTCTATCTGCGAAGCTTTCTCATCTAGGGCTGGTGTTGATCTGTGACAAATGGGAATACAATCCTGAAGATGACTTAGTGAATCTCAACATCAAGGTGAATCATAGCCCCTGGCCCTACTAGGAGACTCGATGAAATTTTTTGTAAGGGAATTGTAGTCTCTTTGTGGACTTGGCCTATATTCCCTCAAAGATGGGAAGGTCTCCATGGCTATTTTTTTATTACTCTTTCGCCAAATCCAGTAACAGTTGCAAAATCAGAACCACCCTCTATAATGAATTGTTGAGGAACCACTAGAATGAGGAGAAGATTGTTGACTTCTAGGTTTATCAGCAAGAGACCAAATGTCTTAAGGCCATGTACCAGGATCCAGATATGGATGATAAGTTTGATGATATCTAGAATAG
The DNA here is from genome assembly GCA_007258455.2 of Sequoia sempervirens. Taxonomy (NCBI): domain Eukaryota; kingdom Viridiplantae; phylum Streptophyta; class Pinopsida; order Cupressales; family Cupressaceae; genus Sequoia; species Sequoia sempervirens. The sequence goes on along the minus strand of VDFB02075321.1, from coordinate 419,693,729 downwards.
AGAGCATGACAACAATGATGTTGAGGGAGATGAAGAAATAGAAGAAAGGAAATAAGCTTCAATAATAAGATCTAGAGAGGCAAGGAAGGATCAAATATAGGGAGGTGGAAAAAGCAGTGGAAGGGCCTAGTGAAAATTTGCTGAGCACACAAGTAACTATATCCCATGTGGTAGTCACACGACAATGTACACAGGCCGTTAAGAGATTTAGAGTGACTTAACAATCTCAAGAATACATGGATGTGGACAATTCTCTACCCGAGAAGAGGTTGCACACCAATATCACACTAGGAGAAAGCTCACAAGTACTTGTGATAATGAGCCAAGGATCAGAGTCTTCAGTGACACGGGTACTTTTCTCTCCTCCTCTTCTCACATCCCAGTCTTTAGTTAGCCCAGTTGTGTCCTCGTCTCTGACTACCTCAAGTGTTGGTCTATTATTTTTTGCTTCCACACCTACAGAAGGTTCCTCTCAGTCTTCCTTTCCCCCCATCAGATGGGTATTTTTTTTCTATCCTGTGGGTTTTTCCATCTTTTTTCAGGGCCCCATCTGAGCCCTCTATTGCAAACCCTTTTACTTTTGATGCATCAGCTTCAGCCCAACCTACCCAAAAAATGGTGACCTTCATGTCTCCACAACCCATGCTACCACCACTTGTGAGTCCTTCTGTCACTTCCCCTTTTACCAGAGCCTCACATAGCATTCCCCCTTTCTCTCCATTAATGGTCACTCTGCCAAAGTGAACATCATCTAAATCTGCAATGATTTCTTTCCCTTTTGTTCTTCCTCCCAATGCAACCTTTGTCGGTGAATAGATTAAATCACCATCAAAATTATTTGAGGAAAGTAACATGTCTAAGATGCAAGGGCTAGGAGATCCCAGAAAAGAAAAGAAAAGAATGTCGTGAGACCTATTGATCCATTCATGCATACCCTCTTCAATAAGGATCAAGGGTCAATAATGTTTGCATCCATGACTCCCAACACCATCAAACCTCAAGGGTAGATGCAACTTGAAGATTACATAGTCCATGCCATAGGGATCAATATACACTAGGCCCAACCATGGGACAAGGTTGAACTAATGGAGGAAACTCAGCAAGTTGTGACTATAAACTATTTGAAATGTAGTCATCAATTGAACAAAAGGGAAGAAGAGCTCAAGAACATTAAAGAAATAGTGGAGATCCTACAAAAGAGAGAAAAGGCTAAATATGCTAAAATTGCATGCTTGTCTCAACAAGTGTGAATAGAAAAGGCCAAGCCCCAAGAGGAAATTACAAAGTTCTAGTCTCAGGATCTGAACCTAGTTGCTAATTTGCAGCAAAAAAACAAGGAACTTCAAGATCAACAAGCTCAATTGGAGAAAGAAATGCAACAGAAGGATAAAGAGCTTTAGGACCAACAGGATCAATTTGGAAAGGAGATTCGAGAGATAAATGTCTCTCTGGAAAAAAGAATGTGGAACCCAAGAGCAAGTTGAGAAGCTGTTGAAAAGAAAAGATGCAGAGTTGACAACCCTATATGAATAGCTCACTGCATCCAACAAGAAGATTGAGGAGCTAAAGGAAGAAATCAGGTCAAAAGATGTTGAGATAAATCTTTTAAAAATTCCTTCCCAGCCCTCTGTCCCTCAATCAGATCTTCTCTTGGTGGCACAACAATTATATGTCTCCTACTAGGAGAAAGTTAAGTATTTTTGTTTATCCCTACAACTAGCAGTACAATTCATGGTGGATGTGGTGAAATTAAGCAAGGAGGTACATGGTACAATCGAGCAGGCCCCATAATTTATTATTAAAAAGGTGCTTGAGGTTGAGCAGTTGCTGGACAAATTGTACATGGTGACAAATGCGAACTTGATAAAGGAAAGAATAGATGACCGAAGGTTGGCTACCAAAAAGGTGAAGGAATTCATCCATTATCATGCAATGAACCTCCAAGCTAACAATTTCTTGGCCACACTGAGTTTGACTACAAATCATATGTGGATGCAATTTTCTCATTTGACTTAGATGGGCTTGCCCTCTCCTTTTCTCTCTGACAATTCAGTGGCCATAGTGGAGCATATTGCAGCAAAAATCAAAGAAAAGTAGTAGGATCTATCTATTTTCTAATCATTCAATCAACCTCCCATGACAACAGACATTGAAAGTGACATCCATATGATTACACAGCTTCTTTTCCAACTAGAGTTTGGGACTAGGATCTCCACAGAGCTACCATTGAAGGAAATTATCGATCTACATGAGGTGCAAGAGAATTTGTGCACCTTATCAATGCCATCCAAGGCCAATTGGCTAACTCTACAAACTACCCTTTCGAAGCTCTAAGTGTTTCCCAATTGGTATGGCTCTGGTCTTAGAACCAGTATTTTTGGGTTCTCATTCCACAGGTGAAATTCCCCTTGTTAGTCGCCGAAAGTTATGGATTTAAATAATCCTTAAAACTCCCTTCTTGTATATTGTGTTTGGTTTGGATAAGCCTCAGCCCACAAATTATATATTTGCACCTCTTCGGGATCCCTTTTGGTGGTGTCTTCATCTACTTGTGCCACGTGTCAAAAGTGTGTTCTTTTCCCTTGCTTCATCTTTGAGCTCCACCCGGGCACCACGTTGCATCTACCGTAGGAATCTTTTTGGCAGAACCCATAGTAAAAGCTTAAAGCGAAGACCACACCACACATCATCTCCATGGGGACTATAGTTGTAGTGAAAGGATATTAGAATAAGAAGCCCCATCTCTATGCCACATGTCCTAACTGAATCCTTGGGTGATTTGACACATATCTTTAGAAGAATTTCACCAGTTCCACTCTCGGACCGCGAACATCATTTGAAAGAGCCTGCACATTGTTTGAGGTAATAGAATGTCATTTTGGTACCTTTCTATTGCGTCTGTCTAGGGGAAATAATAGTGAGGAGTGGTACAACTCATGCTTGGGGAATCTTTTATGTTATCCAACATTTAGGCAGTGGAAAAATCTATATATACTGCTTCGTCTCTTGGAAAAAGGGTTCCCAAATATACATAGAAAGCACTAAAAAGATTCTCATCCTTTGTATTGTCTTTATTTCTTGTATTAAGACTTCCAAATTGTGCCAATCTATTTGGCCTCTCTATTTCTTAGTTATTTGATAAAACATTATACTGTGCTAGTTGGTTGTAATGAGTAGTTTATCTACAAAGGTTCTATAATTTCAATATAATTTTTTTGTTTAAATCATGTTTTGTACTCTTCATGTTAAGTGAATGCATATGGAAGTTGTATTATGCTATTTAATTAACTTCTTCAGAATTTCATCTCTGCTTTCTATTATTTTTGGGCATGCAGATTGTTGAACGGGCCTTCAAATCTCACCCACAAGGAAGATTTCTTGTGCCTATTTACTTGGAATATTGGTGTATCACCTTAGCTTTAGATTTTATTTCTATATATCTACTTCCTTTTCCCTTTCCACCCCCAATGTATGAAAAGATGACTTCTTTAAAACTCAGAGGTTACTCAATTTAGCGCAATTGGTTCCTCCATTAACTAAGTTTCCCATAAGGTTGTGTGCCTAGAAATTTTAGGCATCAATAGTATGATGGATTAGAGACTCCCGAGCCTCGATGGTAATGGAGAATGAAGCCACCAAAATTGAGGGAAATCTTGCTAGAAGTGAAGTTTGATTGGGTTGACCAACACAGATTGATGTTGTGACACATGACACAAATGATTGATCGTTTCACATCATTATTTTGAGCCATAAAATTTAGGGTTAATCAATGATAATGTTTTGAAGTGAAGCATATATCTAGGGAGAATTTTGTCTCAAAATTTTCAAAGGAAATCCATCTGCTTGAAAGAGTTCATGTAGCTTCTTCAAGTACCTTTTAGGTACTTTTAAAAATGTATTTACTTATTAAAAAACAAAAGATCCAATAGTGAAAACCTTCGGGTGTTGTTGGCTAGTTAATGCTTGAAAACTGACTTCCAATGGGCGTTAACTGCTAAATAAACTTAGTGGTGAAAACCAGTTTTTCGGTGCCTCTAAGTGGTGATAGATTGAAAATTGACATGTTGATAGTTCTGCTGTAAAAAAAACAAATACATAAATAATTCCTATCACTTCAGTGCTAGGAACTGCCTTCTACTCTCATTCTCATTTGGTGCACTCAAGATGGTTTTCACTTTTCATTGTTTGAGGATGACTTTTTGACATCTAGCTCTTCTTTTCAACCAGTTACACCACCTTTTTGTGTGCTTCATTCTTCCTAGTTATTTTAGGACTTGGTTCCTATCATTTTCTAGATAGGATTCCTTATTCAGTTCTTTTTTCAAATGTTGTTGGTTGATGTTTGTCTCCTTGTGTTAGTCGTTCTTTCACCTCCTTCTTGGTGTTGCTACCATCATGCACATTCTGAGGCTTTTCCATGCTTCCATGTGGGTACTCCATCATTTCTAGATACACTTCCTCCTCCGTTGATTCCATGGTTTTTTTATGCACTCATGCCACTTAATTGTCCGCATCTGTGGTACACCATTTCATGTCTCTCGTACCCATCCAACTTGGCTTTTCCAATGTACTTTCCTCATCATCACTCTGTGTTTCCTTCTTAGCTATGTAACTATTTTGTTGGCATTCCTATGTCGACACCAACCATGTGCCTTGCTTGGTTACATTTTTCATTCTGCCAATTTCTCGTGAGCAAGACTCCACGTTGAATTTTCATACACATGGAGATTTAGTATTGGTATATTTGTGTTTTAATTCTCTTTTTATTTAATTTTATGTCTTTTATTTCTTTAATTAATAGTGATGTATCCCAAGGATAGGTCACATGCCAAGCTGGGGGGGAAACTTTCCAATCATATCCATTACATATCTAGAAAATAACAAATCATACCCATGCCATATCCATTTTATATCTCCATTTTCCATCATGTCATATCTATTTGGCGTGACGTAAATTTTTATTACCTGGCCTCATTTATTTCATAATATTATTACCCTGTGATTATCTATGTAACCATAAGCTACCATAATTGCCATTGTAAACTACTGTCTAAACTTAGTTACACCTATTTACTTGTTGTTTTTACCACATCCACTACCTACAAACTATTTCAAACTATTCCCAACATTCTTTTCCTTTCCAGTGGTGGTTTTTGCATTTGCTAACTATTGAGATGATGGATTGCACAGCCCCTAAATATCCAAAATCTTCAATGAAGGACTTTAGCCATGAAACATAATCAACCACAAAGAGAAATGTTACAACAATGGAATGATGATTAAAGATTCTATTGATAATATGATTGATCTGATCTTGATATGATATATTGCAAATGAACAAGATGCTTGGTTAAATAGGAAAGAGGCAAACCCTAATATGCATGAGATGTTGCCAAGTGTTATAATCTAGCAACATGTGAACCCTATCTATATGATCAGTAAATGATGAGATAAGTTCTAGAAGGAATCTTATCCCACAAACTAGGAAAGGGAATATTATCCCATTTATTAAATGATTGCAACCTAGGACTAAATGATTAAATGCAAGACCTAAGTTAACTTATGCTAGTGTAATAATTAATTAATTAATTACACCAACACCCCCCCATAAGTACAACTTAGGGAGGAAAATGCAATGATTATGCAAGATGATGATGGGTCCTGGCTACTAGGCCATGTTAGGTACCCATGTACATGAAGATGTAGAAAAATCTCCCACAACCGGAGAAAAGGGGAAAATCGAGTAGGAACAAAACCCCTCTCCAAAAAGGAGATGAAAAAGCAGAAATGTGAGATAGGATGGGAAGGATGGAGGACTCCCAAATACCCCCCAAGTACACCATATGTCACATGGATACAATACAATCAATGCCCCCCCATAGGAGGGAAAGAGAGAGACTATATAGCCCCCCCAGAAGATGATATCACCTACAAAAAAGGTAAGTGTCTGAAGACAGAACAAGATCCAATGTCGACAAACAACTTGTCTCCCTTTCGGAAGAAACAAAACCAAATGCAAGTGCAAAGATGCTTCCCATTCCGAATAGGAATTGAAGGAAGGAAGAATGAACATGGATGATGATGTCTTTGAACGCTACTCAAATGTCTCCTTGCCTAATGAAGATGCCACAATCAATGAAGAGGGTGACAAACCAAGATGATGTAGAAAATGATGTACAATATCCAAAGACAAAGATAGAATGGATATGATGGATGTGATGGAGACTTGATAGCCCCCCCTGAATGAAGTGACCTTAAAACCACTGAAGGAAGTTTGAAGCAAATCCAATGGTGGATGCTGAAGAAACCTCAAATACTGAATGGGATGATAGGGAAGAAGTCTCATATATGAAATCTCTGAATAGAGGAGTGATACCCCCTCAAGAATTTTCTCCAAACCTATATAAGTAGCCAAGTATGTGATACTTGAAACAAAGCCATCCTGTGATGTCAAGTCTGAAAAACCAAATGTGTCCTAATGGATGATGATGGTGGAAGCCTTAATCAATGATTCTGGACAAGGAATCACTAAATGTGAAGGGATACCAACTATCTCTAATGAAGAAGAAGCACCAAAAGGAACCTTGTCAACCTCTTCATAAAGATCAAGGTAATCAACTTCCTGCACAACAATATCATGACGGGGTACTTGATTTGAAGAATGACATTCTAAACCATGATAATTGGGGAATGGTGGAGTATCTGAATCTCCATATAGCTCTGAAAGCTTAATCCAAAGAATGTGAGGGCAATCACAATGATCAATAGCATTCAAAACATCAGAATCAACTTGCATAGCAATGATCTCCAAGACAGTGTACCTACTCCAATTCCAAGAAAATTTCTGAACACCTTCACTTGGACGGGGAACTATACCATATATATGAGGCAATAGATCAAGTGACAGAAGATGGTGGCAGATCCCATCTCACCATTGCTGATAGTTTCACTTGTGAAACATAACCAAAGAAGGAGAGTAATATGCAAGCCCCATAATGAAATTTCTCCACAAAAAACAAAGAAACGGACCTTCAACAGAAAAAAGAATACTTCCAAAAATGATATGCAACTGAGAATATGCCTCTGAGATCAAGAAATTTTTCTTCAGGCTTTAGGATGTCTCAGGAATCAAAAAATCAATAAAAGATACCTGAATCTAAAACCAAAGAAGATGACTGGACTGATGAAAAAAAGCACTGAAATATCTCTCGAATGCTACTGGAATCTCTGAAATCTGATAATTTGATGAAAAGATATGCACTTTTGAGTCGAGAATGGAGGGTTGAATTTAGTTGACTTTAGAATTTGATAGTATAAAAATACTACAAAATGGATGGCACCACTAGATAGTGCTCTGAATTCTCTTTCCGTCGATATCTCGTTTGCAAATTTTTGATATTGTGGCATGAAGATATGGCCCTTAGAAAAAAAATTGCAATTTAAATCAAACTGGCTAACTAGGCACAAAAATATAGCACCTAGGGCTAAAAAAAATCATCCCTCCGTCACTGATATGATTGAGGGGCTAGATGGCAGTTTTAAAAAAAAATCTACTGGATCGGTGGCGTCAGAGCCACGAGCGGGCGGTGAGATCCGGTGGTGGGGCCGGTGATGGATGGTAGCTCTGCTCTGGATAGAGGGGCCCTCGGTCATGAATAGGACCAGGGCGGGTGCTAGGTTATCGGTGGGAGCTTTGCAGACTTCGCCAGTGCATAGGGAGAGATCGCCAGGAAGAAAAATCTGGCGTCGACGACAGTGGTCAATGATCAGTGGCCGAAGGTGAACGGTGGACGCCGAGAGGTCAACGGTCAGAGATCAGAACCTGACAGTGCATGGGCGGTCACTGGTGGTCGGGAAGTCTGCAGAGGTCAGCGAAAAACTGACGAATTTTTTTTGAATTGCAATACTTTGCAATATTCAAAAATTAAAAATTAAACACCAAAAAAATAAATGTCGACCGACGAAGCAAAACAATAGCCTGCAAAAAAAATAATTCCTGCCGACTGGAGATTTAATTGCAGGTCAAACTCTACAGATTTGATTTTTGCGATAACTATATAAAAAATTGCCTAGAAAAATAGCCAGAATTTTTTTGATTTTTCTAAAAAAAATTTGCCTTGATGGAGGACTGAAAGGGGGATTTTTTCCTACAAATATGTACGGATTTGTACAAAAAAATGCAAACCCTAGATAATACCTCGAAGGCTCCCAGATGATATGTCTCCAATTTTGATGATGAACAAGTGATCTATGGGTTTTGAGGCCTTCTGATCGCAATAGAGAGGTTGAAGAGGGCCTGATCTACACCAGAAATCAGCTTGGCTCCCACGTAGAGCCAACTAGCCAACAACATAAAACTCCAAGCCTGCAAGAATCTTGCATTCCAACTTTCTGGATCAAGGGTTGATGTTTCAATGGACTAGCTCTAATACCATGTTGAGATGATGGATTGCACAGCCCCTGAAGCTCCAGAATCTTCAATGAAGGACTTTAGCCATGAAAGATAATCAACCACAAAGAGAAGTGTTGCAACAATGGAATGTTGATTAAAGATTCTATTGATAATATGATTGATATGATCTTGATATGATATATTACAAATGAACAAGATACCTGATTAAATAGGAAAGAGGTAAACCCTAATATGCATGAGATGTTTCCAAGTGTTATAATCTAACAACATGTGACAACATGTGAACCCTATCTATATGATCATTAAATGATGAGATAAGTTCTAGAAGGAATCTTATCCCAAAAACTAGGAAAGGAATATTATCCCATTTATTAAATGATTGCAACCTAGGACTAAATGATTAAATGCAAGACCTAAGTTAACTTATGCTAGTGTAATAATTAATTAATTAATCACACCAACACTAACAATTTTTTTCTTGCACTATTCTGGTTTGAAAAAGTGCACTATTTTGGTTTGAAACAAGCCTCCTCATAGCATAATGGAAAGAGACCACCATCACCATTTTGATCCCACATCCATGGATGAATTGAGAGCTCTAGTAGTTGTTGTAGCATATAAAATCTTTAAACAAGCAAGGTGGGATGCATATTTCAGAAGATTGAGGGGCTATGATGACAAACTTGTATGAGATTTTGCAATGAAATGTCATAGGAATCAAGGGTTCATGGTATAGCCATCCTTGTCACAGTAGAGACCATAGTTGATGTTTTTGGTTTTCCACTAATAGGGAAAAACTATTTTCCTGACAGTTCAAAGCGAGTGAAAAATATTAAGCCCCTTTGTAAGAGCTTTTGCGATGAGGAGAGTCCATTGAGATGGTAACCGGGCAAGGTACGAAGCTAGCCTCACTCCCACATCCCTAGAATGAAGTAGAAAAATTCATCATCTAGTACACAACCTATGAAGGTAGGTACATATATGTAGAAGCTAAACATTTTCGACTCATGTTGCATCTACGATGGGGTTTGCTTGTAAATGTTTCATTCTTTCTTTATTCCTCTTTAACTCAAAAGAGAAAAGTAGTCCATAAAGGAAACAAGAATTCTTTAGCCCATCATGGACTCATTAAACTGTTGATTGTGATAGAATTAAAGAAGTTTTCTCCTCCAAGGCACTAGGACTCATTTACTATAGATGACACCCTAGAAAACTCTATTGAGGAAGGCCTCCCTAATTCCCCAAAAACCTTTGACATAGAAAGATCTCCTAGAAACTCTGAAAGAGAATAATATACACATACAAGATCAAATAAGGGTATTAAAGGTGAAAATTATTCTGATACACATAATGAGGGCTCTGATTTGGGTTCCCCTAGTTCTTCAAAGAAAAGGGTTTCTACAAAAAACAATAAACAAACCCTAGGGTCATGCAGTAAACAAGTCAAGGATTCAAGTGCTAAACATGCAAGTGTTAAATTTATTAAAATTTGTACACTAGACTCTAGGGGTAAAAGGAAACTACATAGTGGTTCGTCCTTAGCTTATGTTTCAGAAATTTATCATGATAAGGAAAAATCATCAATTGTCACAATGGATAAATTGGAAAACTTGGCCAACGTAGCTAGTAATGTTTTGAGTCCTGAGAAATCCAATGAAGTTGATGACTTGACAATCCTAGCTATGGTCTTTTGAAAAAATAAAAAAGATAGAGGCATTTTCTAAGGAATTGAGGAGAAGTCAAAGGAGAAAGACAAAAAAGGGGTCTATGACCACTTAAACAGATAAAATGGAGCCTAGGCAAGAAATTGAAATGCTTCAACAAAATTATCCAATTTTAAAAGAAATATAAATTTACATAGAAGGTATTCATGATGGAAAAACTGTTCAGGATGAGCCTATTCCAATTAAACAAATGGGTGATGACAACGTGGAAAATTGTGCAGAATAGGGAATTGGTGAATTTTAAACTCCTCATACTGATAATCAAGAAGTAGAACAAGAATCCAAAGAAGAGGTAGAAGAGGAGGTAGAAGAAGAGGTTGAGGAAGAACACCCTCTATTGAAAAATGAAGGAATTCATGACTTGTAGAATCTGTTAACCATGCTAACTGAGGAGAAGTAGGCTTTACAAATGTAGGTCCATGATGCAGGGTCTCTTAATTCTTCACGGGAAACAATGATTCATCAGCTCAAGATAATACTTTAGCAAAAAAAAACTACCAATGCATCTCTTATTCCCTTTCAAGAACATGAAGATCAGATGTATGTGCTAAAATAGTTGTGGTTCAAGGAAATCTCTAGCACAATGCAAAAATTGGCTTCTCCACTTGGTTTGCCTCCTATGTTCTTTTGCATGAGGGCATGCGAAACCATAAGCTAGGGGGAAATGATGGGGGTGAAATGTGTCCTTAGTTTTACCTTTTTATTTTCCCTTTGCCCTTTCATTTCTATAGGATCCTTTGTTATTCCTGTCACTATTTGTAATGAAGTAAGGATATTTAATAAAATGAAAAGAAAAGATAAAAACTTGTAAATATATCAAAACCTTCAAATTATTTATTAATTATCTTCATGACTATCATAGTAGGGAATAATTAGGAGGACAGTGCATGGGAGAAAGAGGAGCATTGGTGGAATAAAGACAAAACCATTCAAGAGTCATGTGTGTCATTTTTGTTAAGTCCAGTCTAAGTTGTCAATTTGTTTTAAAATAATATTGAAGTTTGCAATGTATTTCTAAGTAGCTTCTAAGGTTGTTGGATGCAAGCCAAAACAACCTAAACAATCACACGCTTTTTAATCAACATTAGTTATAAACTTAGCAACTCATAATCTCTATAAATATGCATGTCAAGACTTGGATTGATATTGATAATATACATCTATAAGCTGCTATTCTGATTTGAAAAGATTGTGATTTAAAATATCATTTGCATGAGTATTGGTTAGCATGGAGTAAGCTTTTCATTTCATCACTTGATAATCGAAGAAGGCAGGGCCCACTTCCTTGGTTATGTGATGAATTGTTGTAGTATTAGTGTGTTGTGTGGCAATAAGTCTTGAGTTTTAAATCTATTTTCAATCTTTAATTGTTGTGTTAATTTGAAATTGTTGAGTGTGCTAATAATTATTTTGAAATAATTTGGTGTTTTGTTAATCAGTGTGTTCATTGCTACAGGTGCATTCAGTTTGGCAGATTACTTTTCAATCAATATTAATAAGTGCATTTTTTGTTTCATTGGAACTTAGTTTAGCATATTATTTTAAAGATTGTTAATCAGGGTGCTTATTAATACATGTGGATTTTATTTATCATATTACTTTTAAATAATTGTATTTATTTGTCTTATGTTAGTTTAGTTTCAATGAGAATTAGTAATTCTATTTCACTATGTGGTTTTAATCTATTTTTATTACAAACTTTTCCTGGCATAGGTTCCTATCACAAAATTGGCAAGAAGTCTAAAACTAGATTTCTGAATAAAAATAGATTGTGTTAGTTGCATCCATCCCCACTTGGCTCATTAGTTTTCAGCCCCTAGGTAGACCGCCACAATACCTTTCACAAGTTCACAACTCCCAGATTGACAATTAAGAAATAAACTGAGGAAACCTCCATGAAATTCCCAAGAATTGATCTAAACACATTTTCCAATTAGATAGAATTACAAGGATAGTTTACCCCTAAAATCCATGCATAGTTTAATCCAATCACATCTCTCTGGTATTTCTCATTCTCTCTCTCTCCCTCTAAGGTCTCTCTCTCTCTCCTGTCCCTCCCAAACCCCTCTATAGCATATTTATTATATATTAATATATTAAATTAAAATATTATATATTAATATGTATGCATAGGGGAAGCTTCAAATCTTATACAATAAATAATTGAATATCCGTGTATAATGGATATATGTTTTCTTTAGATTTTTACAAACTGAATAATACATAAAATCATTATTATCTATTCTTAATATATAATAAATGTATAAAATATTAATATATCATAATATATTTAAATATACCATATATTATACATTAAATATTATATAACATATATTATATGTAATATATCTAGTATAATATATAAATTATATTATATATTAATATGTATGCATAGGGGAAGCTTCAAATCTTATACAATAAGTAACAGATATTCGTTTACTTTCCATTTTTATAAACCAAATAATACATAAAACCAATATTATGTATTATTAATATATAATAAATGTATTATATATTAATATATTATACATATATTATATATTATATATTATGATATATATTATATAATATATTATATATAGTATATTCAATATATATACTATATATTATATATTATATATCTTATACTCTCTCCCTCTCTAGCACTACAACGGATATCTAACATGTATTTTGTATTGAACTTTTGGCACAGTAATTAAGCATACTGTTATCAAAATCCTAACCTCCCAAATGCATATCCCCTCTCTCTCAAGTCTCTCCCACTCCCTCTCTCTTTATCTCAGGTCTCTCTCACTCTCCATCTCCCTCTCAGGTCTCTCTCTCTCTCTCTCTCTCTCTCTCCTTGTTTCCCCCCTGTATCTCTCTCTCTCTCCCTCTCTCCCTCTCTCCCTCTCAAGTCTCTCTCTCTATGTGTCTCCCTCCCTATATCCCTTTCAACCTCCCTCTCTCATGGATCTCTCACTCCCTATGTCCCTCCCACCCTACCTAAACAACTCTCTCTTAGTCCCTCTCTCTCCCTCTCTCACAATTTTTTTTCTATCTGTCTCTCTCTATCTCTCTTTCTCTTTGTGTCTCTCTATCTCTATCTTTATCTCTATCTTTGTCTCTACCTCTATCTATATCTCTATCACTATCTCTATTTCTCTCTTTGTCTCTCTATCTCTATCTCTATCTCTATCTCTATCTCTATCTCTATCTCTATCTCTATCTCTCTGTCTATCTATTTTTTTGTCTCTCTCTATAGTCTCTCTCTTCATCTCCCTCTTAGATCTCTCTCTCTCAAGTCTCCCTCTCTCCCTCCCTCTATCCCTCCTACCCCCCTCTCTCTATTGGGTTTCTCACTCCCTCTCTTAGGTCTCTCTCACTCTCCATCTCCCTCTTAGGCCTCTCTCTCTCTCTCTCTCAAGTCTCTCCCACTCCTCTCTCTCTTAGGTATCTCCCAATCCCTCTCTCTCTAAGGTCTCTCCCACTCCCTCTATCTCTCTCTCAAGTCCCTCCCACTCCCTCTCCTTTCTTGTCTCCCTCTCAAGTCTCTCTCTCCCTCCCTCTATCTCTCTCTCTCCCTCTCTCCATCCACCTCCCTCCCACCCTCTCTCTCTTGGATCTCTCACTTCCTCTATCCCTCCCACCCTACCTAGAAAACTCTTTCTCAGTCTCTCTCTCTCCCTCTCTCACAGTTCTCTTTATCTTCTCTCTCTCTCTCTCTCTCTCTCTCTCTCTCTCTCTCTCTCTCTCTCTCTCTCTCTCTTCCTCCCTCTTAGGTCTCTCTCTCTCAGGTCTCTCCCACTCCTCTCTCTCTCAAGCCTCTCCCAGTCCCTCTCTCTATCTCTCACATCCCCTCTCTCTATCTCACTATATATATATATATATTTTATATAATGTAGTATTTAATATATAATATAATATAATATAATAATGTATAATATAATAATATAATAATGTATAATATAATATATAATATATATTATAAATTATGTATTATAAATAATAGAGGTAACAGAAATTTGTTCCTAATAGATATCTATTTTTTTCTAGAAAAATCAGTAGGCTTAGGATATTGTTTAGAATTGCTAAACCTAGAAAGTCAACTGAAAAACATGTTTACAAAATTTACTTAGCTTTCCAAAGTTTACCCTTGTGGCTGTCGACTTTTTGTTGTCTAAATTTGATGAAACGAAAAGGGTTTATTAAAAAAATTATCAGCTTTCTGCCAATATAAGATATGCCTTATTTTGAATTTAATAGATAATTATTATTGATTTTCTACATACATTACTACTAAAGTCCTAATTGATAGGCTGATTGAAAAATTTCTATAATTTTCAAACTATTTCACATTTTTGAATCTAAAAGATGTATCACATTTTATGCTTTGCATACTATCGGATAAAAAAAACTTGAATTTCATAATTTTTTGACCAAGTTATGGTGGCCAAACAAACACATTTTATTAATTTTGAAATGTTCTAATAAAAAAATTATAACTAATTATGTACATGAAAAAATTACAAAAAAAATGCAACAAATCCAAGCATGTGTCCTCTACATATATTGAAAGTTTAAGAAAAAAAAAAAATTCTTGTACTTGGGGTGGACAAACAAAGGCCCACTTCTTATCTTTTTCCTGAAAAATTTAGGACTACTGCATTGAAATTTCAAATTTTCACAAAATACATTTACTTTTTCCATAAAAGGACTAGTAGCCTAGAGATTACACTAAATTTTCTACAAATTATGTTCTTACATATTTTTCAAATTATGTTAATAACCTATTCAAATTTTTCTTTCAAGTTGCCTAACTCTGGTTTTTTGAATTTTCATTGCCACTTAGGGGCCTAGTTTGGGATCCCATTATCCTGCACTGACCCTATGGCCAAATTTGTTTAATAGTTGGTACCCTCTTCCATAAAGTTTTTCCATTTTTTCGAGGGAAGGTGGTTTCTCATAATCAATTTCAT
Source organism: Sequoia sempervirens (assembly GCA_007258455.2). Taxonomy (NCBI): domain Eukaryota; kingdom Viridiplantae; phylum Streptophyta; class Pinopsida; order Cupressales; family Cupressaceae; genus Sequoia; species Sequoia sempervirens. The sequence goes on along the minus strand of VDFB02075321.1, from coordinate 419,678,634 downwards.
CATATGTAGACGTGTAATCCATACTTTCCTCATTAATAGCAATTGTGGATACTTGTGTCTTAGATGTTCCAACCTCAATTTATGTTGATACTAGCGTGCAACCTCTTTCTCTTTTTTCTTTTGTTTTTTTGTAACTTATATTCCCCCATGAAAGTAGGTGTAAAATCCAATGAACCCCAATTGTCTTCCAACAACTTCATCACTAATGAAAGACTATCCTCTTTATCTTTGGGTTGTAAAGGTTCCACTTTTGTTGTTGGTGTCAATGTTCTTAAAGATTTTTTCACTCTTGTTTTAGTTTGTAAACAATTTTTCAGAATTGGGATCAACTTTTATTGTGTAAATCTTGTTATTATAAGTGTATTTCATTAAGTAATGAAGATTTTAAGGCACCCATTTCTTCTCATGAATCCATGGCCTACCCAAGAGAAGATTATATGATAAGTCATGGGGAATCACATGGATGGGAGTTTGCAAAACAACTTTACCAACTTTGATAGGTAATGTTATCACTCTAGGCAATTGCTTACCCACCTTGTCAAAACCATAGGTAGACAAATTATCTGGTTGAATTTTAGTCTTGTCTGCTCCATTTTTTCCAAAAGATTCATTGCTCCAATTAAAGGGCTTGATAGGTACACAATACACTTGTAGAAAGAAATATGACATTATCATATTACTTTACTTTGTCCAAGGTTAATTATTAAATTTTAGATTCAAATTATGTCTATTCTTTCTAATGCAACCTAGAACTGAAAAAAAATATTATAGACCTATTAAAGGCACAAATCTAGAAATTAGACCCCATTTCTGTAATCCAATAATAGTTGTATTTCTTCACCTAAAATTTTAGGAAAATTTGGGAGGACAAACGCGCCTAGGGTGCCTATGTCCTAGATAGTGATTTTCTAAAATTTTAGTTTCAAAGGCAGAGGTTATAGGAAAGGACTATGTGATAGTGTGTAAATCCTAGTTTTGAATTGATTTTGATTCTATTTTGTGATTTTCCAAAATTTTCAATGTGATATAACAACCTGTGGTTTTCAAATTTTGTAGAAGTGGAATGCTATTTATCTTAATTTTGCAATTTTAAAAAAAATAGATGCAATGCACCTACAAATCTAATAATTTTTAGTAGTAAAATGCAACAAATTTCCAAAACTTTGCAATGAGCTAAGAAAAGTAGCACTTTTCAAATTTAACACTATGAGCTTTGTAATTGAAAAATTGAAACTAGAAATTAGATGACAAAAATAGAAATATGAGTCAAATTTGAACCAAAGGTATTAGAACAAAGGCACATAAGGTGCCTATGTCCTAGATAAGGCTTTAGAAAATTCAAAATTTGACTATCTCTATTAGTGTTTAGGGTTCTTAGGTCTGTATGCAAATAGTCTAAATAGTGAATAATTTTCTAGATTTTGCTTAATTTATGCAAAATGCAATTTAAACTGAGTATGCAATAATGTTAAAAGTAGCAATTTTTAGTTCAATTTTTAGATTCAATATGAACTAATTGACTAATTTAAAATGAAAAAATTCTAAATATGATGATTTTAATGTAAATTTTAAAAGGAACAATGCAATATTTTTGTATTTTATGCTTTATAATGCAACAATGAATGCCTAAAAGAAAAATACAAAACAATGCAATGCTAATCCTAAATCTAGGATTAATTATTGTAGATATTAGAAGGTTTATGATGTAAGAATGTCAAGTTCACCAAAATGGAATTTATGAGAAAGGGAACCCTTTATGGATTTGACACCTTTCCCAAAAAAATTCATATAGGGGATTATGAGATGCAATGACCTAATTTTTCTAATGATGCAAATTATCACTTTTATATAGAAATAGTAGATCTAGAATATCATAGAGGAAATCAGACACCAAAAATAGAAAGGGGAGGACATTGTGCACCTATGATATAAATCTCAACAAAAATTACTGAAACATTGGTGTCGAGGGTGCCACTATCCTACTAGGGATTTTTCAGATGTATTTTCAAAGTCCTTTGATGTCAGATCTGTACTTGCATTTCCTGCTTGTAAACTATCTAGATCACTTTTGGATATTTCTATAATTGACTTTTTGTGGGTTGTTAAGGACTAGGGTTTTGAAATGCAACAATGAACAAAGTATCTTCAAACTCCCTTTGATCCTCTTTAACCTGTAACCTATGTTGCAAGAATGGAAAGAATGAAGGTGTTGTCATTGATGTCAACTAGTCAACTAGTTATCAACTAGTTATTGTTGTTAGTGGCATGGATATAGGCTATTCGTTGTATATGTTAAGGATATTGAGAAAATTGTATTGAAGAAACATTGCAGGTATTCAATGGTTTCTCTGGGTTTTGTTTCAAAAATTTATCTTATGTTTTTGTGGTTCAAATATGTTGATCATGGTTTTTTAAAGCTTCTATATATATATTTTTAAATATCAATCCATTGTATAGTGCGAGTTATGTTCACCAATTGTGAAGTGTGGCTTTTTGTGTTTCTAGTGCAGGGGCACCAAAGAAAATTCATGTAAATAAGGTCTTTCATAGGATTTTGGTGTTTCAAGTCTTTTAATCATTCAAATAAGGTCATAATAGACCATTTCTAATGTTTAAGTCATTTAGGGGTCAGTATGAGTTCATACTGTCATATTTTGCAATATTGTCAAAATGTTGTCATGTAAAGTTGTAAAAAATGCAAATAAAGGAATACCAACGGTTAGGAAGTTCAAATGGTAGTTGGATTCATTGTTTCAATCAATTTTTGGTGTGGAGAGTTAAAATATTCAAAAACAAGGCTCGACACAAGGTTGGAGATTTGTATGAGAAGTTGAAACAATAAAATTACCTATTTTACATTGAAATTTATGTTTATTTTCCTGAAATGTTGTTGCTCCAAGCCATTGTAGAAGTTAAGTTGCTACCCTAGTTGAAATTCTTTAAAATTTTGGTGAAAAATGGTGCTTTGAATGTAGGGTTTATACAAAAACCTTTGGAATTGGTCATGTGATTGTGGAATAAGCATGCACAGATGATATTTAAAGTTTATGAAGGTTTGCTTAGCAGATTAGTGGCTTGGGGTGTGGATTTTCAATAAACACTCATGTTTTCAAACAAGAAATTGGCCTAAAGCAAGGGTTTGGTCTTTTGATGAATTTTTTATTGTTTTCCCTATTGAAAGTGGCTGATTCTAATTTTTTGGAACCTTTTGGGAGTGTGGGAATATAGTTTGGTGGTTTGTGAGAATGATTTTTTGGAGTCACTTTGGAAAATAAGTCGGGGCTTGTTGTTGTGAGACAATCAAGTTTAGGAAGGTACTTTTCAAAACAACTATATTGGGTTTCTAGATATGTTAAATAAAGCCTTAATGGGTTCTTGAAATTGCTTTCAATTTTTGGAGATTCAAATTGGTTGGAAAATTATGCCCATTTTTTGTCTTTTGGAATACTACTAGCCAATGAGCCTATTGTGAGTGAATGTTTGGGGAAATGAACTATTAGAGTTATTGAAGACATTCATTGGATTGATTTAGTCATTTTTATGATGTAAAAGGTGTTTTGAAGGTTCAATAAGAGTTTTTGTAACTTGATTGTAGTTTTGGGTGTTTAGTAGTTTAGAGAGCCAAGTGTTTTGTGAAGGGAATGGTGAGCCAAAAAATGAATGAATGAGAATAATTGTTTAAGTTTGGGTTAAATTGTGATGTTTTAAAGGATTTTTCTCCCTACTTTGCATCAAGTGGTATCAGAGCATAGGTTTTGATTGAAAATGGGAAATTTAATGAGAATTGGCATAAGCAAGATGCCTCCAAAGAATAATCCAACAGTCAAAGAGGTTAAAGAACTGAAAGAAAAAATTATCTATAAGGAGTCTCAAGAAGTATCCCTAGCCAGAATAGCAACCCTGGAGAAGAAAAAGAGAAGAGGAATGGTCAGTGGTGACCAAAGTGATAATGAGGATGAGGGTGAGAGTGAGAACCCTCTAGTTGGAGTCCATGATGATGAGGACTTGAACCCTGAAGAAATGAGAATGGTCAAGATGCTAAAGGCTATCAAGGGGGATAATACTCCAAAGGTGAAAGTTGAAGTGCCTATGTATGGTGGTAAGATGGATAGTGAGGAAGTGTTGAGTTGGATAGATGCTCTTGATAATTTATTTGAATTTGAAGAAATAGAAGACAATAAGAAGGAAAAGTTTGAGAAAACTAATTTGAAGGGCCTTTCCCTAACATGGTGGAACTGTGTTCAAGAGGAGAGAGTAATGAAGGGGAAAACAAAGATAAGTTCATGGGACAGAATGGTAGCAAAGGTGAAGGCACAATGTCTACCTATAGATTATGCAATTCAAACCTTAGAAGGTTGCAAAATTTAAAGCAAAAGGAGTTAGATGTTATGGTATACACTAAAGATTTCCATAGGTTGAGTATTAGAGTAGGACATATAGAAGATGAGGTAGAAAAGGTTGCAAGGTATTTAAATGGTATTAGACTTATCATTCAAGATGAAATTGGTCTCATAACACTTAGATTAGTTGAGGAATATTTTTAGTTTGGTTGTCAAGGCATAGGAAAGGATAAAAAGAAGACAAGAAAGACAAGGAAGAGGTAGAGGAAACACTAATATAGGAAGAGGTACAATGCAGATCTATGAAGAGCAAGAAGATGCAAGTAAAGGTAAAGACCAAGTTTCTAATCAAAGAGGTGGTTTTAGAGGTTTTAGAGGAAGATTTGGTGAAGGTAGACGATCAAGCTCATTTTTCAGGAAAGTGTTACAATTGCAATCAGTTTGGGAATCCAACATAGAAGTGTCCAAATAAAAAATCTTCTACTTCAAGTGGAGGTGAAAAAGATGATGATGAAGGTGAAAAATATTCTAGTCAGCTTGTTACTCTAGAAGTTGGAGAATTTTTGATGGTGAGGAGAATTCTACTCAAAGAATCCAAGGAGGAGACAACTCAAAGGACACTATTCAGGACAACTTGCAAATGCAATGGAAAGGTATGCAAAGTAGTTGTAGATTCAGGTTCTACTGATAACATGTTGTCAAATGAAATGGTTGATAAACTGAAGTTAGAGAAAATTTCTCATGAAACATCCTACAAAGTGTCTTGATTGAATGATGATCAATCTATTTTGGTGAATGAACAAGCTTTGGTTGAATTTAACATTGGTGGATACAAGGATAACATTCTTTGTGATGTGTTGCCCATGAATTGTTGTCATTTGTTACTTGGAAGGCCATGGAAATTTGATAGACATGACATTTATGATGGAAGAAGCAATACATATCAGATTGAGACAGATGGAAGCACTTTTATATTAACTCCATTAGTAGAAGATGTTAAGGAGCAAATGAAGGCAACAAAGGTGTTTATGTTGGGAAAGAAAGAGTTTGTGAATCTTGAGGGAGACAAACATGAAGAGATTGCAATTGCTACAAAAGGAGATGATGCTAGGACAATAGGTTTGGAAAATGATCCAATATTGGAAGAAAAGAGGAAAGAGTTTGCATCCACTTCTACATTTGAAGGTATTAAAACAATACACTTGAAGAGTGAAATGAATTTGGAAGAAAATGGTATTAAGTTGAGGACCAAATCTGATAAAGATAAGGTCAAGGATGAATTGATTGTGGATATGAAAAATTGTTTAGAAAAGCATGATGAGATTGTGATAGGGACAATCCTCTGTCCTTTGATTGTAAAATAGGTTAGAGGGCAATTAAATACTATCAAGATAGTGGTTTGTAAGTCTAATAATACAGTGATACTAGGGGTAGAGTACTTGAGGACAAAGATGAAGGAAAAAGGTGGATTGAATCAAGGTGATAGGAAAAGGCAAGTGAATGAATTCAAGTGTGCAATAGGGTTTAAGAAGAGGATAGTCCTCGGGAAGAATGGAAAAGGTAAGTTTGCAAATATGAAGGTTAGTTTAGCATTAGTGTTAGATGAGAGAGAGGTTGGGGGATATTCATTAGGTCAATTTGCAAGGTTTGAGCAATATCAAGAGGGAAACAAGGTCAATGGTGCAAAGAATGATGTACACCTTCAGTACCTAACTTTGTGGAAAGGATTTCCATATGAAATATATTTTGGAGGTTAGATACATGAAGTTATCAAGTTGGACAAGTTGCAACTTAGTCCTCAAAGGGACTTGAGAAATTTTTCTAGGCTGGGTGTATGGTGCAAGGGTACCAAAGAAAATTCATGTAAATAAGGTCTTTTATAGTATTTTGGTGTGTCAATTATTTTAATTATTCAAATAAGGTCATAATAGACCATTTCTAATGTTTAAGTCATTTAGGGGTTAGTTTGAGTTCATATTGTCATATTTTGCAATATTGTCAAAATGTTGTGTAAAGTTGTAAAAAATGCGAATAAAGGAATACCAACAATTAGGAGGTTCAAATGGTATTTGGATTGGTTGAGTTAGACATTTTCTAGTGTGAGGATTTGAAATATTCCAAAAGAAGGCTCGACACAAGGTTGGAGATTTGTATGAGAAGTTGAAACAATGAAATTCCTTCTTTTACATCAAAATTTTTGTGTATTTTCCTAGAAAGTTGTCGCTCCAGGCCATTATAGAACCCTGTACATCCTCCATTTGATATGAAATGAATTTTAATTGATATTGGAAAGATTATTCAATTTGGCTATGATTGGGTAGATTTTCATTGAGTATAGTGGTAGTTTGAAGGTTTTTTCTGTAGGCGGGCCTGAACACCTTGTTTAAGGGTTTGAAAGCATTCAAAATGAACTAATCACCCATTCCATCATTAGATTAGTTAGAAACCTAGTGCAATGGGTGATCTAGGGTAGTTTTAGATGTCCATGGAGTTTTCAAGAGTAGGGATCAAAGTTTGTAGAAGTTAAGTTGCTGCCCTAGTTGAAATTCTTTAAAATTTTGGTGAAAAATGGTGCTTTGAATGTAGGGTTTATACAAAAACCTTTGAAATTAGTCATGTGATGGTGGAATAAGCACATGTAGATGATATTTAAAGTTTCTCAAGGTTCGCTTAGTAGATTAGTGGCCTGGGGTGTGGATTTTCAATAAACCCTCATGTTTTCAAGCAAGAAATTGGCCTAAAGCAAAGTTTTGGTCTTTTGATGAATTTGTGATTTTTTTCCCTATTGAAAGTGGTTTATTTTGAGTTTTTGTAATGTTTTGAGAGTGTGGGAATAGAGTTTTGTGGTTTGTGACAATAATTTCTTAGATTCACTTTGGAAAATAGTCCTAATTGGGGCTTGTTGTTGTGAGATAGTCAAGTTTAGAAAGATACTTTTCAAAACAAGTATATTGGGTTTCTAGATATGTTAAAGAAGGCCTTAATGGGTTCTTGAAACTACTTTCAGTTTTTGGAGATTCAAATTGGTTGGAAAATTATGCCCATTTTTTGTCCTTTGGAATACTATTAGCCAATGAGCCTATTGTGAGTGAATGTTTGGGGAAATGAAAGATCATAGTTATTGAAGACCTTCCTTGGCCTGATTCAGTCATTTTTATGATGTACAAGGTGTTTTGAAGGTTCAGTAAGAGTTTTTGTACCCTAATTATAGTTTTGGGTGTTTAGTAGTTTGGAGAGCCAAGTGTTTTGTGAAGGGAATGGTGAGCCAAAAAATGGATGAATGAGAAGAATTTTATGAGTTTGGTTTAAATAATGATGTTTTGAAGGACTTTCCTCCCTACTCTACATCAATTTCTAGTTGAGGTTTGGGAGAAATTTTGTTGGTCCAAATTTCTCTTTGTTAAAGTTTTATGACTCACAGTTCTTTAGTTGAGTTGTTTTGATTGTGTTGAAGATAATTTTGGTATCTGGAAGGTTCATGCTTAATCGTTCTATGTGTTTTACATTGGTTTGGTTGACCTTGTGTTAAACACCATCATCAAAGTTGATGAAGCGTGTTGGATCTATTTGGATCCTTATGAAGCATGTGTTTGGGTCGCCCTCATTCTAATTCCACCCTAGGATGTTTTTGCACTGACCTAATTTGAATTTGAAATTGAATAACCAACTTTGGATATGTTTCCAAGTCAAAGATAGTATAAATACAGGATGAGTTAGTGGTGAAAAAAATATAGAAAGAGGAAAGAGAGATAAGTGAAAAGATATAGATCATATAGATGTGATATTGATGTGAATCAGTGAGTGTGTGTGATGCGAGTGTGGCAGATCATTGCGAAGCCTTGATGCTGAGTTTTTGGATGTAATGAGTAAAGGGTGCACTCTATCATTCATGCATGTATGTAAGTGGTTGAGTAAATTGTGGTGGCTTTCTCCATTGCATTGAGATTTTCTTCTCTTTATAACATATCTCTTCTATCTTCTTTGTATCTCTGTGGTAGTGAGCCCTTCGAGTTCTTAGCCTTGTTGGACAATGAGTCCTGATTTGAAGAGTGAGTCCTTGCTTTAGCAATGAGCCTTGTTTCTTAGACAGTGAGCCTCTTGTAATCAATTTTGATATTCTCTATAGTGTGATTTAATCCTCACCGTGGTTTTTCCCTTATTGGGTTTTCCACATAAATCCGGTGTTTTATGTTTGTGTGATGGTTTTTAGTTTTTGCACTAGTATTTAATGTTTGATCATTTAAGCAGTGTTAAGGATTAGTTCCAGTGAATGAATTAAGGTTTAAATCTATGACAACTAATTCACCCCCCTCTCAATTGTCTTGTTCAACAATTGGTATCAGAGCTTGGTTCCTTGGTGAAGAGCTTAACTGCTTGAGGAAGGTCTGGGATGGTTGGCAAAATGACTTATGATTATCCGAGGTTCGATGGAACTAATTATGCTATCTGGAAAATATTGATGGAAGAATATCTAGAGTATTGTGGATATGATGTGGAGAAATCTTACAAGAATCCTTACACTCCTCCTCCTAATGGTCTGAGTACGACTCATGAGATCAAAGCACATCAACCAAATAATAAGGAAAAGTAAATTTTGAGGAATAGTCTAGTACATTCCAAGTTGATTAAGGTTTAGAATCTAAAGACTACTAAGGAAGTTTGTGATGCTTTGTAAAGGGCACATGAAGGTGATGAAAGAGTCAAAGAGGAAAAAATGCAGAATTTGGAGACATAGTTTGAGCTTCTACACATGTCTAAAGATGAGGATGTTAAAACTTATGTAAAAATATTGGATGAGATAGTGGCCAAAATGTGAGGACTGGGTGCTACTATAGATGAAACCAGGATTGTAAAGAAGATTCTTAGAACTCTCCCTAATGATTACAGTGAGAAGGTGTGTGCTATTGAATAGAGTATAGATTATAAGACCTACACTAAATATCTATTATTGGGATTTCTAACATCTTATGAGATGAGGAAGCTAAATCTGAGGAATGGATGCAAATCAAAAACTAGTTTTAAGGCTACAAAAGTTGAAGATCCAAATGAATAATTTTTTTATGAGATAGAAGCTAAATTTGTGAGAAGAGTGGGGAAAGGATTTGGTAAGTATGAAGGTAAGTTACCCTTTAAATTCTTTAGTTGTGGAGAAATAGGTTATTATGTTGCAAAGTTTCCGAAAAGAGCTAAGAGGAATAAACAAAGATATGAGAAGGAAAAGAAAGGAAAGAAGATCAACGAAGCATATTATGTGATTGAGAATGCTAGTATATCTAATGAGGATTCTAATTATGAAGATCCTGATGACAATGAATGCTTGTTCTTGGTGATAAATAATGAACCTACTTCTACTAACTTTGAAAAATAGGTAAAGGAAATCCCTCTAGACAAGGAGAAAAGTGAAGGTATTGTTATCTCTACCCTACATGCTAAACAAGAGAAGAACTATTGGGTAGTTGAAAATGGTTGCTCACATCACATGACTTGTGATAAAATTAAGTTTGTTAAACTTGAAAAATATGATTGAGGCTTGGCTATGTTTGGAGATGATAATGGTGCTAAAATTTGTGGGATAGGTTTAGTAAGTTTTGATGGCAAGCATAATATTGATGGTGTCTACTATGTTAAGGGTTTAAGGCATAATATTTTGAGTGTTGGAAAGATGTGTAGTAAGGGATATGATCATGTTTTTAAGGATGAGAGATGTGAAATCTAGAAAGGATCCAAAACATTGATTGTTGTAGCAAAGAAATCTAAAGGAAATATCTATCAACTTAAGGGTGTTGATGTATGATACTTTATGACTCAAATTAATGACAGTTGGTTATGGCATCGAAGAACGTGTCACATGAATTTTGATAACTTGGTGGGGATGAGTGTAGTTCAGGTTGTGAGAGATTTAGCAAGGATTAAAAATCTTGTTAATGCTATTTGTAGGAATTTTCAGTTTAGAAAGCAAGCAAGAAGTCATTACAAATCAAAGGAACAATCTACAACTAGACTACTAGATTTATTTTACATAGATCTCTATGGTCCTACAAGAGTGAGAAGTCTACAAGGTGAAAGGTACTTTATGCTTTTGATTGATTATTATTCTAGATATACATGGGTTACATTTCTTAGAGAGAAATCAAATACATTAGATAGATTCAAGACATTCAAAGCTATGGTTAAAAATGAGGTGAATTTGAGGATAAAATTCTTAAGGTCTGACAGAGGTGGGGAATTCACCTCCCATGAGTTTAATATATTTTTTTAAGTGCATGGAATAAAGAGACAGTTATTTGTTCTGAGAACTCCTCAATAGAATGGAGTTGTTGAAAGGAAAAACATAATAGTTCAAGAGGCTGCTAGATCAATGATTACTAAGGCTAGTTTACTGGAAGTTTCCTAGAGAGAAGCTATTCATACTATTTTTTATGTATTAAATCAAGTTCAAGCAAGAGAAAACAACACAAAGACTCCCTATGAGCTATGGCATGGAAAAAATCCTACTGTTAAGTATTTCAGGGTATTCAAAAGCAAATGTTATATCAGAAGAGATGAAGAAAATTTTAGAAAGTTTGATGCAAAAAGTGATGAAAGCATTTTATTTGGATATTATACTAAAATAAAAGCATATAGATGTTTCAATAAAAGAATAAGAAATATTGTAGAAAGTGCAAATGTCAAGGTTGATGATACAATGAAGAATTCAATTGGCATTGATGGATATGTATCTAATGAACCTAATTGTGTAAGAATTGAAGAGATTATGGAAGAACAAGAAAATGATGATAAAGAGAAGCATAATGAACAAAATGAAAGAGAAGAAGTTTTAGTGGTGTCACCTAAGACACTTAGATATGTGCAGAATAATCATTCAAAAATTTAGATTACTAGAGATAAGACTAAAGGAGTATTGACTAGAAGCAGAGCTATTGCTGAAGTTAATTTGTGTTTATTTTTTAAGATAAAACTAAAGACTGTAAGTGAAGCATGTAAAGATGAACATTGGATGGAAGCCATGAAATAAGAACTTATGTAGATTGAGAAGAATCAAACTTGGGAATTGGTCCCAAGATCTGTATATAAAAACATTATTGCATTAAAGTAGGTATTCAAAAATAAGTTGAATGAGAGTGGAGAAGTGGTTAGAAACAAAGCAAGGCTTGTGTGTAAAGGTTACTCACAAGTAGAAGGCATACATTTTTAGGAAACCTTTGCTCCAGTAGCAAGAATGGAAGCTATAAGGACGTTCTTAGCATTTCCTACTCATAAAGACTTCAAGGTCTATCAGATGGATATCAAGTCAACATTTTTGAATGGTGAGCTAGAAGAAGAGGTTTACATGGAACAACTTGAAGGATTTATATTGAAATATCAATTGGATATAGTGTATAGATTGAAGAAAGCCTTATATGGACTGAAGCAAGCTACTAGATCTTGGTATGTGAGACTAGACATGTATTTGATTCAACAAAATTTCAACAAAGGTACGAAAAATAGTAATCTATATTTTAAGATTGAAAATGATAAAATCCTAATTGTAGTTGTATATGTTGATGACATTATTTTTGGAGGAAATGAAAATATGTGCAAGATATTTGTGGAAGAGATGTAGAAAGAATTTCTTTCTTGGGATTTAGATTAATCAAATAAAGAAAGGAATTTTTATTTCATAGTCTAAGTATGTGAATGAGATGTTGAAGAAGTTTGAGAAGGATGGTTCCAAATTGGTATGTACTCCTATGGGGACTGGTTACAAATTAGGTAAAGATGATGACTCACCTAAGGCTAATCAGAGCAAGTATAGATCTATGATTGGTGGACTATTGCATTTGACTGCTACTAGACCGAATATTATACATGTTGTCTATCTTGTGGCTATATTTTAAGAGGATCCTAAGGAAACACATGTTCCTGATATTAAAAGAATATTTAGATATTTAAATGGAACTCTAGATGATGGGTTAGGGTATCCTAGAGATACTTATTTTACACAAAATGCCTATAAAGATGCAAATTGGGCTAGATGTGTAGATGATAGAAATAGTACAAGTGATGGTGCATTCTTTCTAGGTAGCAGATTGGTGGCATGGTTGAGTAAAAAAAAAGATTTAGTCTCCTTGTCTACTACTAAAGTTGAGTATATTACTGTTGCATCTTGTTGTACACCAATTCTATGGATGAAATAGACACTAAAAGATATCACAGTGGTGTATGATGATCCTATTTCTATCTTTTGTGATAATACAAGTGCAATTAACATTTCAATGAATATTGTGATGCACTTGAGGATGAAGCATATATCTATCAAGTATCATTTATTGAGAGGTCATAGAGAATGAAGTAAAACTTGAATATGTTCTGATGAAGGATCAAATTGTTGATATATTTATGAAGGCTCTTCCTAAAGATACTTTTGAGTATCTCTGGGGGAGAAGTTAGGGGTCATTTCCCCTCCTTTCTTGAACTAAGATTCATATGGAGATGCATCAGTTTGATGGATCTATGGATCTTTCTTCTTGACTAATGTTTTGGTGACTACCTCTTAGGGGGAGTAGGTAGTGTCAGGTTTTGTAATTGAGAGTATTTTTTTTTAATGACAAAAGGGAAATCAATGTAAAATACCTTTTACCTTTACCATTGATGTTAAAGGGGGAGAGGTAGAATGTGAAGAAGAAGAAGAAAACAAACAAAAAGAGGAAGAATATAAAAGATTATCTACTAAGGGGGAGAAATAGAAAGGAAAAACTTGAGAAGTGTATTCAAAGCTTGTATGGTGTCTTTGATGGTTTTTCACATCATGTGTTGCCATCAATGAAAAATGGGGAAATTGTTGCAAGAATGGAAAGAATGAAGGTGTTGTCATTGATTTCAACTAGTCAATTGGTTATCAACTAGTTGTTGTCATTAGTGTCATGGATATAGGTTATTTGTTGTATATGTCGAGGATATTGAAGAAAGATTGCAAGTGTTCAATGGTTGCTTCAAGTTTTTCTCTAGGATTTTATCCTATGTTTTTATGGTTTGTATATGTTAATCATGGTTGTTGGAAGCTACTATATCCATATTTTTGGTTGTTGATTCATTGTACACTGTGAATTATGCTCACCAGTTGTGAATTGTGGTTTTTTGTGTTTCTGGTTGAGGTCCAGGAGAAATGTTGTTGGTCCATATTTCTCTTTGTTAAATTTTTATGACTTTCAGTTCTAGAGTTGATTTTTTTTATTGTGTTGAAGATAACTTTGGTATCTGGAAGGTTCATGCTTAATTGTTCTATGTGCTTTACACTAGTTTGGTTGACCTTGTGTTAAACACTATCTTCAGAGTTGATGAAGCGTGTTGGATCTATTCAAGTCCTTATGAAGCATATGTTTGGGTCACCCTCATTCTAATTCCACTCTAGAATGTTTTGGTGCTAAACTAATTTGAATTTGAATTTGGATAGACAACTTTTGATATGTTTCAAAGTTGAAGATTGTATAAATGCAGGATGAGTTAGTGGTGAAAAAATATAGAAAGAGGAAAGAGAGATAAGTGAAAAGAAATAGAGATAATAGATGTGAGATTGATGTGAATTAGTGAGTATGTGTGATGCGAGTGTGGTAGATCAGTGCGAAGCCTTGATGTTGAGTTTCTAGATGTAGTGAGTAGAAGGTGTACTCTATCATTCATGCATGTCTGCAAGTGGTTGAGTAAATTGTGGTGTATTTCTCTATTGCATTAAGTTTATCTTCTCTCTACAACATATCTCTTCTATCTTCTTTGTACCTTTGTGGTAGTGAGCCCTCCAAGTTGTTAGCCTTGTTGGATAGTGGGTCCTTATTTTAGTAGTGAGCCTTGTTTCTTAGGAAGCGAGCATCTTGTAATCGGTTTTGATATTCTCTATATAGTGTAAGTTAATCCTTATTGTGGTTTTTCCCTTGTTGGGTTTTCCACATAAATCTGGTGTTATTATGTTTGTGTGATGATTTTTGATTTTTGCACTAGTATTTAATGTTTGATCATATAAGTAGTGTTAAGGATTAGTTCTAGTGAATGAATTAAGGTTTAAATCTATGACAACTGATTCACCTCCCTCTCAGTTGTCATGTTCAACAACCTACACATTCATAAAGAGAAAAAATGTTGTGACATTTTAGGGGCTTGCCTTAGTCAAACCCCACTTTTGTGTTTCCACTTCCACAATGGCAATGCCAATGATAAACCAATAAAGGAAAGGAAGGAAATGATGAATGAACCACTTCTTAAAACTCACCACCCTTCAATGGCTTCCTTGAAGGATTGAATTCACACACATTGCTTCAAGGATCTTGGATCTTGCTTAATAAATTTGATTGAATTCTTGGATGCTTGAATGCTTGGATACCTTAACAATTTTAGCCTTCACAACTTGTAACATGAACACACATAAACTAGGACATGATATAGGATCTTGAATTGATGTAATAATGCTCTAAAATGCTACTCATGAATGCTCTTGAAAATAGTATTTTCTCATGAATGTTCACCTCTTGCTTGTTCTTAGCCCTTAGATTTTAAATCGTGAAATAACTAGGTATTTATAAGAATTTATTTAATTTCCCAAAAATTAAAACCCAATAGCCAACTTTAACTGTTTGAATTTCAAGTAATAAAGTGTCACAACTGACATATTTGAATTTGGAGACAAAATAGAGGGACATAGGCACCATAGGTGCCAATGTCCCAACCCTATTTCTAAAAAAATTAAAATTTGAATACAAGGCATTAAATGAGAGCATTTGTATTATGCTTTCAAATTGTTAGAAAATATTAAAATTGGGCCACAAAATGCATGTTTTTAGAAATTAGGGCCTAGTTAAAGTGTGTTGGAAATGCATTAATGCAAGGGTCACTAAAATAGGTGCAAAATAAGAATGAAATTGTACTATTACCTAAAAGGGAGTATAATTTATGATGCTATAGAGAGCTCCAATGGATGTAATTAATACTTAAAATTGGTTCAAGAACCATTTGACTGATTGCGTACATAGGCTAAGGGGTAAGAAGTGGTATATATATTTATTTGTGTGACACTTCCTTGCTAGACATGAAGAGATTTTTACCATATTCCTTATTTTCACCTTTCCATTGGGTATGTGCATGATCATGGGGGTCCAAACTAGGCCTCTAAGTGGCGATGAAAATTCAGAAAATCAAAGTTAGGGAACTTGACATAAAAATTTGAATAGGATATTAACATAATTTGAAAAATATGTAAGAACAAAAGTTGTAGCAAATTGAATGTAGTTTCTAGGCTACTAGTCCTTTTCTGGAAAAAAGTAAATTTGTTTTGAGAAAATTTGAAATTTCAATACAGTGGTACTAAATTTTCAAGAAAAAGATAAGAAGTAGGTGTGTGTTTGACCACCCTAAGTACAAGAAAAACATAATTTTTTTTCTAAATTTTTAAATATAAGTAGAGGACACATGTCTGGATGTGCCAGATTTTTTTTGGTAATTTTTTTCCACATAAATAATTAGTTATGAATTTTTTACTAGAACTTTTCAAAATTATTAAAACATCTATGTCTGACCACCATAACTTGGTCAAAAAATTATGAAATTCTTTTTTTTTTTATCCTATAGTATGTGAAGCATAGAATATGGTGCATCTTGTAGATTCAAAAAATGTTAAGTAGTTTGAAAGTTATAGAAGTTTTTCAATCAACCTATCAATCATGACTTCAAACATAATGTAGGTAGAAAATCGATAATAATTATTTATTTAATTCAAAATAAGGAAAAAGTTATATTGGTGGAAAGCTAACAATTTCTTCTATAAACCCTTTTTGTTTGATGAAATTTGTGTAAAAAAAAAGTCATCAACCACAAGAGCAGACTTCTGAAAACTAAACAAATTTTCAAAAACACATTTTTTGGGTTGACTTTCCAGATTAGGAAATCGCAAGCCTAATCCTGAATGGATATCCATTTTGGTTTGGTAATTACCAAACCAAAACGAATATCCGTTCGTAATGGATATCCATTAATTATATGTTTTTATATTATTTATAATACATAATATTATATAATATGTATTATGTATCTATAATACATATATTTATAATATTATGTATTATATAAAATATATTATATAGTATATTATATATTATGTATTATTATATTATATATTATTAAATTATATATTATTATATTATTTATTAATATATATAATATTATAATATATATTATATATTGTATATTATAATATAAACTATATATATTGTATAATATAATATATAATATATATTATTATATTATATAATATTACATTACATTATATTATTATATTATTATATTATAATATATAGTACATACATATTAATTATTATATATAGCATATAGTATATATATGAAATATTATATATTATATTAATATTATGTAATATATATTATATATTATATAATATATCTACTACATAGTATATATTATATATTTATTGATGTGCGGCCAATTCACAAGAAGAGGAAGGCAGAGATCCGGGCGTCGACGATCCGTTTTGCGATCAGCGAGATCAAAGATCCGGGATCAAAATCATTTCCATTCGACATAAAGAGAGGAGTCGGGAGAAGACAAAGTAAAGGAAGGAGGAATAGATGAAAGAAAAGGATAAGAGGCAGAGAATCTGAAAGAACAGAAGAGGAGAGAGGGAGAGGGAGAGACCTGAGAGAGAGGGAGAGAGAGAGTTGAGAGGAAGAGTGTTTTCATGTGTTGGGACGGGCTCTAGAATAAGAAGTGATATAACCATCAAAGAAAACCATTACAACTCAATTCAACATTCATGCCATTAAAACCTTCAAGTTTAATAACATTTCATTAG
The DNA here is from genome assembly GCA_007258455.2 of Sequoia sempervirens. Classification (NCBI taxonomy): domain Eukaryota; kingdom Viridiplantae; phylum Streptophyta; class Pinopsida; order Cupressales; family Cupressaceae; genus Sequoia; species Sequoia sempervirens. The sequence goes on along the minus strand of VDFB02075321.1, from coordinate 419,661,464 downwards.
ATCATTCATGTAAAAGACCATAAAATCATCATGAATAAGAATCACTATCTTCCAATCATGGTACATAAACAATAACATTATGCAACTTTCAAAAAAAATCCTTAGAAGACATCAAGATACATGTTAATTAGATTGTTCATGTGAAATTTATACAATTATTATGATCAACAAATAAGTCATCAGTCAACCATGATGCATGAATAAACACTATATATACACACTATATACATTAACAAACACTAAATTAATATATTATTTAATATTTATTACTAAATTTTTGTCTCATCATTATACTATTAAATATTCATAAATTCACCACTAAAAATATCCATCCAACCAAATTCTTTATAAAATATCCATCCAACAAAATTCTTTATAAAATATCCATCCAACAAAATTCTTTATAAAATTTCCAATCCAAGATCAATTTTTTTATAAATATAAGATCATTGTCTTAATAAAATTTTGTGGCTCTCAGTTGCATCTATTCATTTCTTTGTGTTTTCCTCTTTAGATTGGGTCTGTCTCCTTTCCTCTAGCCATCATTGATGCTCATCTAAGTCCACTTCCATGGACCTACACGCATCAACAACATTTTGTATTTTTGATGCAAAACGCCTCAATAATGGGTGAACACATTCTTCATTTTGAATAGCATTAACTTGATCCTGAATAGTTCTAACATTCACATCGACTTGTTCTCAAAAGCTAGCACCATCGAGTGCAGGTAGTGGAGGCGGGGGGTTTTGAGGTGGAGTGGGTGGAGGTGGAGTGGTTGGAGCTGGAGGGCTTGGATGCATGATTTAGATATAAGTGAACCTGCATTAAATTTGTAATTGAAAAATGTAAGATACATGTTTAAAATCCCCTTAAACCATTCAATATAAATGGCTTACTTGAATACAAATGACAAAATGTGTAAAGCTCATTTATGTATAAGGCGTGTAAATGGAAAACAAATAATTGTTAAAGTGATGTGGAATCTCATTTAAAAATACATTAAATTTTTACTTTGCTGCAATGTGGAAGTGTTAAGCTCCAAATTGATTCAACAAAGGTGGAAGTGTTTTGCTCTAAATTTCCAATACTAAGTGAATCTGTACACATAGTTAGTTAAACAAAAACTTGTCCCTATAGCCATAGGGAAATAGGAAAAGTTAATGGGTAATAATCAATGGGTTTTCTGGGAGGCTATCATTTGTATATGATTCAATATAATACCCTCCTGCATAGCACATTGATTATTACCCATTCACTTCACCCATTTCCCTATTGCTGTAGGGACAAGTTTTGTCTGGTCAGTACTAACAATGGATCTAGATTCACCAAGAATTGGAAATTTAGAGCACTTCCAACAAGGATCCTTTCTATTTCGAGAGCTAAAGAGAGTCAAAAAAATTAAAAAATTAAAAAACAAATTGTTTAGCAAAGAAATGCTAATTTAAAAATAATAAACAAAGCAAGAATTTAAGAAACATGAAAATAAGTGATAAAGAATAATGAAAAATAGACAAGAATGTAAAACAATTTAAAAAAATGGAGAAAGGAGGTAATGAAAGTTCTATTTTATGTTTGTTTAGTATGCTAGGTTCAATTTTATGGCTTTTTTCTAGTAATAAAGGTTCCATATTTTTGTTTGATATTTTTTGTTTTTTGTTTTTCACTAACTAGGGTTTCAAATTTTGTTGTAACTTTAAATAGAAATGAAAAAATTCAAAAAATCTACAAAGAATGCAAAAAAAATCTTAAATTTATCACTAATTAACAAAAAAATATTGAAAAAATGTAAAAAAAACATACATGGAGGTCGTTGGAGGTCGATGCGACTGTTGCGTCACCAAAATGAGAACTACTTCATGAAAATGAGGAAGAATTAGCATTATAAAGTCTTCAAAGAAACGAATATCCGTTACTAATGGATATATGTTGATTATATCATAAATTTATTGTATATACATATATATAATATATAATATATATTATATAATATATTATAATATATATATTATATATTATAATATATTTATATAATATATAATATATATATATATATAATATATAATATATATATATATATATTATATAATATATTTTATTATATAAATTATAGAATATATATTATATATTATATTGAATACATTCTTTGTTTGAAAATGAGAGAAAAAAATAGATATCTGCTAAAAACGGATATCTGTTATGCAACACCATACTGATTTTTCATGGGGAATCAATATCCAAAAGAGTTAATAATAGATATCCATTTTTTAAATTATAAATTTATTACACATAAATATACTATATATTATATATAAAATATATTATAGTATATATTATATATAATATATACCATAATATATATTATTTATATTCTAGATACATTGTTTAGGGTTTAGGGAGAGAGGGAGAGTGGGGGAGGAGAGGGAGAGAGTGGGAGAGAGGGTGGGAGAGATTTGGAGAGTGGGAGAGAGTGGGAGAGAGTGGGAGAGAGGGTGGGAGAGGGTAGGAGAGAGTGGGAGAGAATGATAGCTAAGATGGGCGATATTCGTGATCCATATTACGCAAAAGATGGCGATGGCTTACATGATGTGCTGCAAAGATGAACAAGCAGATGATGATGCGCATTATTTATTGATGGCAGACAACGCGATGATCGAGATGATAAACCAAAGATGAACCTAACGATAAATGATGATGATGGCGTGATGCATGACAACGATGCATCGACAACGATTATTTATTTTATGATGCGGCGATTTTATTGATGATGGCGGATGATGCAACGATATGATGGGCGATGATGGCGTGATGATGCATGATAACCGATGTATGGATAACGTGGCAGATACGCATTACGCGGATGTGGGCGGATTATCCTGATAATCCGCACGATGGCGCAATGGGGTGATATTTTTTGATGCAGCAGGGGCGACGTGATATTTATGATGGGCGATGCGTGACAACGCGATAAGCGAACATGGCCAACATGGGCGATACCGCGATGAACAAGCCATGAACAAGCGATTGAGGGCGCAAGATGACTGATGCATGATGGCGTGATGATGGCGATGACATCTCGGTGATGGGCGATGTGGCCTGTATCGGGCGATGATCTGCGATGGAATCGATAACGATGGGCGATATTTTCGATACAACGATGTACGGATGCAAGTGATGGGGTGATAAGTGGAGGGCGGAGGAGGGGGGCGGGATGAGTGGCATGATGACCTGATGAACAAGGAAGGAGGAGGAGGGCGGATGGATGGAGGAGGGGTGAGGGCGGAGGAGAGGGAGGGTGGAATGGTAGGGTGGAGGGTGGAAGGTGGAGGGTGGAGGGTGGGGAGGGTGGAGGGGAATGGAGGAGGGAATGGTGGAGGGAGATGGAGGGGAGGGTGGGAGACAGTGGGAGATGGTGGGAGATGGTGGGAGAGAGGGTGGGAGTTGGTGGGAGAGGGTGGGAGAGAGGGTTGGAGAGGGTGGGAGAGGGTGTAGGGTTTATAGCTAGCGATACTATATATTATTTATTTATTATGTTAAATGTATTAATATAATATTAATATATATATATAATATATTATTATATCCTACATATATTAATATATACTAATATATGAATATATATATTAATATAATATCAATATATATATATATATATGAATACATAATAAATATTAAAATATAATAAATATATATCATATGTCAAAAGAAATCATAATTCTTAAATTTCAAAAACTAGATATCGATTATTTTTGGATATTCGTTTTATGTATTAGTGGTTTACACACTTGGATGAGCAAAAAGATATATTAATATATAATATATATTAACATATAATATATAATATTATATATATTATATATTAAAATATAATATATAATGTATATTATATATTGATATATTATATATATTATATAACATGTGATACATAATAACAGAGGTGGTGAATATCCATTTTGTGTATTAGTGTTTTATACACTTGGATGAGCAACAATATTTGTATATTAAAATATAATATGTAATATATATTATATATTATATAACATATGACATTCTAATAACACTAGAGGTGATAGATATTCGTTTGCTAGGTGTGAATTGTTAAGACTCAGGGCCGTGTTGGTTAGATCACATAATAGATATCCATTTAGAAACAGATATATGTTTTGTAAGTTATATAAAAAACAAAAAAGGTACCGTTTTGAGTATTTCAACGGTCCCTACATTCTTTTTCTCATGAAAATCTCATGATTTATGTCTGCATCTAATGAAATTCAGCTTTTCAAATATTCTCTTACACTTTTTGTAGAATTCCAGTCATTTGTGTGTGTTTTTTTGTCTGTGCAATGGGAAGCAACAGGTGGCGTAAGAGAAAAGGTGAAAGGAGACTCATAGCAAATCAAATTGAAGCATATAGAGAAAAATATAGATAAAGTCATACGAAAAGAAGACAAGGTATGCAAAATATTCAAATTGAAGCTTCTTCTAAACCATTGAATGTTAATTCAAGTGAAGATGAAATAGGAATTGAAAATATTGAACATCATATTCAAATTGAAAATGAAAACATTGAAATTGAAAAATGTGCAAATTGAAAATGAAAATGTGAACAACATTGAGAATGAATATGTTGTTGAAAATGTTATTCAAAATGAAGTTGTTTTTGAAAATGTTGAAAATGATTTTTTTTTTGACAATGAAAATGTTGTTCAAAATGAAATTGTAATTGATAATGTTGAAAATGAAAATTTGGCTGAAAATGAAAATGTTGAAAATGAACCTTATGCAACACCTAATTAAAAAAGAACCCCTAAATGGTTGGTTGAAATAGATGAGAACATAATTGATAATCTTCAAGGGAAAAGGTCACAACGAATGGTTCGTTTGTGGGCTATGAAATTGTTCAATGAATTCTTTTCCAATAAGAAATTAACTGAACAATGCCAACTTTTTGTGCAATTACTTAAGATTTACAAAATGAGACCATTATTACAAAAATTGAAGATTCATCTCACAAAAAAATGGGAAAAAAATAGTCTTATTGTAAAAAATATTTTTAATGCTCTAACCTCTATTGGAAAGACTAGCAAGGAAAAAGATAAAAGGGCTGCTCGAAGAGTGATCACAACCTCACTAGTAAGCCATCATTTGAAAAATGCATGTTTAATGAGACAAACTTGTATTGATTTTAACTTAAATCATAAAACATTGAATAGAGCACTATCAAGAAGAGGAAGACTCAATAGTGCTCTTCAAAATGATACATTGGATTCTAGTGGGAGGCTTCCATGTGTTGATAAAAAACTAATCGATAATGTAAAGATGAAAATTGAACAATATTGGAATTCTCACTCTAGAGTATCATTGAACGTAAAGGATGTTTTAAAGTTACGAATTGGCAATAGAGATCGTACACCGCATCCTAAACATGTTTTGGAATGTAGCCAAATAATTTTGTACAAACAATTTTGTTAAGAACATCCACATTTGCAAATCTCACAAAGGGATTTTGAGTCTTGCAAACCATTTTATTGTGTTCCTATTAAGGTTCGTAATACATGTTGTAAATACCATGTTGAGTTTTCAATGTATCATGAATTGTTATGCCATTTACATTATACTATGCATACTAACGAAATGTTGCAGGAGTGTCATGTAGTGTAACTTCCCAAGTCATTCAGGGAGTTGTTAGATTCATTTTTATGCATTAGAGGTGATGGTTTCTTATTTTATAAAAATGCTTGTTTAAATGGAATGTGTTTGCAATGTGGTGGTTTATCGAAGTTTGTAACATGCTTTTATGAGGGTAGCGATCATGATTTTGGTAACAAAATTGTTGAGAAATACAAATATGAGATAGTGAAATACACTTTGAAGAGTGCAGGTGAGGGATCTAGATGCGAGTTGGTTGCAATATAGGTAAGTATTGCTGATTTTATTTCAGATTTTAAGAAAAACTTTTCTATAAGTATGCAAGGCATAGCCATAGGTTGCAGTGGCTGGATCGGAATTCAGGATGTGTAAGGACTCTTTCCCCATTGGAACTATTGTATTTGTAGTTGATTTTGCTAGAAATTACACATTGCAACCACAAAATGAAGTTCAATCACAATATTATAATTATATTCAAATTACTATTTTTGTCCACATAACATATAGCCATGCCCCTGATAGTATAGAAGAGAACAGGAAGATAATCAAGGAGTACCATTTTTACATGAGTGATGATAGATCTCATTCATCCGAGTTTGTACAACATTATTTTGAAAACTTTTTTGAGTTCTTGCAGGAAAAAGGAATTGTAATGGGTCAACATTTGATTTGGTTAGATAACTACATAGGGAAATTCAAGAATGCACACATGTTTTATTGGTTGAGAAGGATGTATATAGAGAGGGGTGTACCATGTATTTGGAGTTTTTTTGAACATGATGGTGTAGGTGCATGTGTGAAGAGAACTTTGGTTTAGGAACAAATGAAGATTAGAGGTGGTGCAACATTCATTGATGCACGTTCTATTGTGGATTGGTGTACCTATGCACTATCATGAAGAGGGACACTTGATTCACAAGTCAGTAGGTTCTTTTGGTTGGTTGAGGAGGGCACAGTGGGAGACATAATGGAATGTCAAACAATTAGAGATTCTTCAAAGATGCATTCAGTTTGAAGCTCAGATGCGAGTGCATGGACCATATGGACACGAGAGATGGCTTGTTTTTTTTAGAATTGTATTCAGTACGATTGGGATCAATGCAAGTCAAGTGAATGGGTAGATTCATGGATTCCATAGTACCTAACCCCTTCATCTATAGCACAATCCTCATTACAAGATGTAATGGAAAGTTCACTTAACTATGATCATCTTTTAGATCTTGTATAGCCATGCAGTTGTAGCATCGCAGGGGAATGAAGAGGGATTGGACTATTGGCTGGTACGATGTGTACAAGGAAAGAAAAATATAACACAACCGATGATAGATGATGATGCCTTCATGTATCCTATAGGTTTAGTTTTTGTTTTTCGAAATTGGTTGCATTACCATTTCACCATCGTTTAGGTTGTTTACAATAATATAGATTTTTAATTCTAAGTATATTTAGATGTTGATAAAAAAGTTATGATCACACAGGTTCAGTTGTTTTTTTTGGAACTTGGTTGCAAACATATATGATTAGAAAGAATGACGTACCTGCATTTGATGACTATGAGAAACACAAAACCATTCTGATGTATTCACACCTTGTTATAGCAACAAATGTTAAGTTATTGAGACATCATGCTAGACTAAAAACAAAAAAACTATGGAAAATTAGTAGTGTTGATCATGAAGCATTACTGGAAACTTTGAAGGTAAGAGATGACCCTGCAGGGACACTTGAGTAGCTGATCATTTGTTGTATGGGACAGGTATGATATTATTCATCACATTTTGACATTGTTTATCTACTAAGGGTCATTATTTAGGTTGTTTAGAATAATATAGATTGGTTATTCTAAGCATCTTTTATAGTTTGCATTACCAATTCACCATCATTCATGTTGTTTAGAATAATATAGATTTGTTAGTCTAAGCATCTTTTCTATTGTGATGATATAGATATCTCATTTGAAGTATATTGTGATGTTCCTAACATGATAGATCATGGACCTACTGCAACAATAGCCAACTCTAATCCTTTCAGAGAGGTATGCGAGAGATTAAAATAATATAGATTGGTTATTCTAAACATCTTTTATAGTTTGCATTACCATTTCATCATCAATTAGGTCATTTAAAATAATATAGATTTTTTATTCTAAGCATCTTTTCTATTGTATGTAGTTTGACTATTACCTTAATGGTTTGTATAGGTGGTTCACTCTAGAATGTCAACATGCTACTCTTGTGGAAGAGTGTGCTGACCGCGAAGGCAATGTGAGCTCTATTTCCTTCCCCTACTAGGAAGTGACTATGTATTAGGGTCGTTTGTTGTATGCCTATGTGAAATTTTGTAAATCCTATATTTGATAGAAATTATTGAATGATAATATCATGCATATTGCGTACAATTCATGTGTATTTAAGTGTATACTTTACAACTTATGTGTATACTTTGTCACTTATGAGTATTGCAATGTATACTTTATGACTTATATGTTTTAAAGCGTATACTTTCTATTCATGTGTGTAGTTCACGAATTAAGTGTATTTGAGTAAATGAATCACTTTTTCACTTATTGAAGGGGAAAAAAACAAACCCTAAACCCCTTTGCACCTTTACATCACATTCATCTAACCCTTTTTCCATCAACTGAAAACTCATCACTGTGGGAAAACACATCCGAGATAGCAAAAACGAAGAGTGGTTATTGTAGAGGATCCCAACTTGATCCCATAGCCTTAGACAAAGATTCTGTAGGCATCATAGTTTCTGAGAAATGGAGATTCAAAGATTACTTCCTTTTAGCACTCTGGACTCTTAAGGGAAATTGTCGGTCCAATGTACCTCAGAGTGATTCGGTGTATTTGGGTGCAAAAGAGGACCACCCTAGCATAAAAGTACCCATCTAGGCATGTTGGAACAGTTTTTTTGGTCCTACAAGTTGCAGAACGAAAGTTGCACCACTTTGTAACTTTACACTGCTTGCATCTAACAACATTTTCCTCAACTGAAAACTCATCACCGCGGGAAAATACCTCCGAGATAGAAAATTCTGAGAGAGGTTATTGTAGATTATCTCAACACGATTCCATAGCCTAAGACGAAGAGTTTGTAGGCATCATGGTTTCTGAGAAATAGCCCTTCTAAGATTGCTACCTTTTAGCACTTTGGACTCTTAAGGGAAATCGTCGATCCAATATAGCTTAGAGTGATTCAACATATTTGGGTGCAAAAGAGGACCATCCCTAGCGTAAAAATACTCATTCTGACATGTTGGAACAGTCTATTTGGTCCTTTGAGTTGTAGAGCGAAATTTGCACCACTTTGCAACTTTACACTGCTTGCATTTGACAACTTTTTCCTCAACTGAAAACTCGTCACCACGGGAAAATGCCTCCGAGATAGCAAAATCAGAGAGGTGTTATTATATAGGGTTTCAACATGATCCCATAGCCTCTAAGGGAAATTCTGTAGGAATCATGGTTTTTGAGAAATAGCCCTTCAAAGATTGTTGCCTTTAAACACTTTAGACTCTTAAGGGAAATCGCTCGTCCAATGTAGCTCAGAGTGATTCAGCGTATTTGGGTACAAAATATGACCATCCCTAGCATAAACATACCCATCCGGATGTGTTGGAAGAGTCTGTTTGGTCCTACAAGTTGCAGAACGAAAGTTACACCACTTTGCAACTTTACACTACTTGCATCTGACAGCTTTTTCCTCAATTAAAAACTTGTCATCACAAGAAAATGCCTCTGAGATAGAAAAATCTGAGAGAGGTTATTGTAGAGGGTCCCAACATGATCCCATAGCCTTTAACAAAAAGTTTGTAGGCATCACGATTTCTGAGAAATAGCCCTTCAAAGATTGTTGCATTTTAGCACTTTGGACTCTTAAGGGAAATCGTCGGTCCAATGTAGCTTAGAGTGATTCAATGTATTTGGGTGCAAAAGAGGACCATCCATAGCGTAAACATACCCATATAGACATGTTGGAATAGTCCATTTGGTCCTGCGAGTTGTAGAACAAAAGTTGCACCACTTTGCAACTTTACACTGCTTGCATCTAACAACTTTTTCCTCAACTGAAAAATCGTAACCATGAGAAAATGCCTCTGAGATAGAAAAAAATGAAGAGGTTATTGTAGAGGGTCTCAAAATGATCCCATATCCTTAGAAGGAGAGTCTGTAGGCATCACAGTTTCCAAGAAATAGCCCTTCAAAGATTGTTATATTTTAGCACTTTGGACTCTTAAGGGAAATCATCAGTCCAATGTAGCTCAGAGTGATTTAGCGTATTAGGGTGCAAAAGAGGACCATCCCTAGCGTAAACGTACCCATCTAGATGTGTTGGAATAGTCTATTTGGTCCTGCAAGTTGCAGAACGAAAGTTGCACCACTTTGCAACTTTACACTGCTTGCATCTAACAACTTTTTCCTCAACTAAAAACTCATCACAGCGGTCCAAAAATGCCTCTGAGATAGCAAAAAATGAAGAGAGGTTATTGTATAGGGTCTCAAAATGATCCCATACCCTCAGATGAAAAGTCTATAGGCATCACGGTTTCCGAGAAATAACCCTTCAAAGATTGTTGTCTTTTAGCACTTTGGACTCTTAAGGGAAATCGCCAGTCCAATGTAGCTCAAAGTGATTCAGAGTATTAGGGTGAAAAAGAGGACCATCCCTAGCATAAAAATACCCATCCAGACATGTTGGAATAGTTTATTTGGTCCTACAATTTGTAGAACGAAAGTTGCACCACTTTGCAACTTTACACTACTTGTCAAAATTGCAACTTATTGTCAAATGATGGAAGTTCAAGAGTCATCTTGTTGTAGTTCATTGGAAAATAGTTGGAAGTTGTTTTTTAATGGCCCAATTAGGTAGGAATTAGATGTTAGAAGGGTTTGGGAGAGCAGGGGAGGTCAATCGAGGTTTGGGTATGATGCCCTAGATGCAAAAAGTATGGTTTTTGAGTGAAATTGGGAGGTTTAAGGGTGTTAGTGATTGAAATATGTTGGGGAGGAAATTTATAAAGGTGTATTAAGTATATGTAGACTTCTATAAACGTGTTTAAGGTGTTTTTTAAGTGAGATAAGTGTGGAAATGCATACTTTCAATTAACCCCCTTATAATTTAGGCAAAATGAGGGTTACATGATTGAGTGACTTAGATGGCATTTACAAGGATGATAGTTTTGGAATTTGGATGTTTATAGCCTAGTGAGATACTGTCCAAAGGAATCTTGGAGGGGTAGTAGTTTTAAAGATGATTTGTTTTGCAAATTTGGGCTAATTGGAGCCCTATTTGGCATAATAGTTCAATTTCAGTGGGGTTGTTCCAAAACAAGCACATTAGGTTTTGAAATATGTTAAAGAGAAGGGTAATGGGTGTCTTTCACAACCTTTTTTTTTGTGGGTTTGAGTTGATTTTGTGAAGATATTGATTCTTACTCAAGATGATTTTATACCTTTTACATGTTATTATGCTTCAATGAACATTAATTGACATTGATTTTTATCCAGATGATTATATTACTTTCAAATGAACACTATAACATGAAATGCATTTCATTAAGTTGTATGCACTTTTCATTTTTGTTAACTTCTTTTGAAATAAAAATTAGTTGCACACTTCATTACATGAGTTTAAAAAACAAAATAATGTCAAATATAAATTCATCCAATAGAGCTTGAAATCATGGGTATTCTCAAAATGATTGTTTGATAAAAATGTATTGGTAGACATGTATGAAAAATGTGGTACAATAGAAAAAGAAATTCATTATTTGAAAAATCTCCTCAAAGAAATAGATGGATTACCAATTGTAATTCATAAGTTCTATTAAAATGTTATTTCGTTAATCTATAACATGCATTATCAATCATAACTTTAAACAATTCTAAGATAATTATGCATTCCATTTTGAAAATTCAAATTAGAAATACATGCACACAAGAAACAAATTAGATCGAATATCAATTCTTATATTATCAAGCTGTAGAATTATTGTGTTTGTGCATATGCAAATTTGGCATATGCCTAATCATAACAAGTTTTACAAATTGTGGCATATATGCCATCTCAAGATCTATCAAACCCTAAGTACATGTCAATCTATATCATATCCTAATCCTATGTTGGACCATCAAAATCAAGCCTCCTCGAAGAAGTTAGATGCTTTGCAGTTTCCTGCACAATAAAATTTCAAACCACAAATTTATGTGAATGGTTGACAAGATAGACTAGTAAATAGAAACTTATATACCATCATTTATAAATTACAATTTTAAAATCAAAATCAGTATACATGTACTATATTATATCAATAATGCAATCCTTGTTTACCTTTGATCTTGCTCTCTTTTCTGCAAGACGTTCTGTATATGATTGTCCCTTAGGATGATCAAGATTCCTATAAAATAATGGCCTCTCACTCATCACAATGTTCGGTCAAACAGAGGACTATAGGAGATAACATAAAAATGATACAAATTAAAATATAATTGTTGAAAAATAATCATATCTACTAATCACATATCTACTCCTATCTAAACATAAATGATCTACAATATAAAATAAACACATACCTGTTGTGATGCTATGGCACTAGATGGGCTCATAGTGGATGGATAAGCTAAGATACTTTCCTGTATAAAAAATGACAAGAATGTAAATGCACATGCACATATAATTATAATGTCGACAATAAAAAAGATATATACCTATTGTGCAAATTCATCCAATGGGTTAGACTCGATCAACAAGGCTGTATAAGAACCAAGTTACTACATAAAAAGACAAGATTACATTAGACTATCATTATATGTAGTACATACTATCATTATATGTAGTACATGTATTTAAACATATTAGATTTCAAAGATTAACATCTAAAATAACAATTTAAATTATTTACCATGTACTGATTGTCTAAGGAAAATGAAATGGCAGTATGCATTGCCTGCTGCACTTCCGACAAATGCTCTTTTGTCACAACTATTAAAGATTCCAACACATAAACATATATTAGTACAAATATCCTTCATAAAATATGAAATAATTTACATAAAACACACTATGAAATTGCTTTAAGACTTACCGATGCTCCCATATCATCCCTGGAAGTCGATGTCTCTCCTACAAATGCTTCACTCCCTGCTCTATCAACTCCTACATCTAGCATATCATGAGCCTCAAAGTTGGATGTGTCTATGGGAGCCTTAGTGATCCGTCGAAGAGGACTTAAACATAAATTGTTGCACATCATGCAACGATGAGGCACACAAATATTTCCCAAAGAGGACGGTGTACTAGTGGAAGTTGATGGTTGTGTACCAGTGGGAGCTATTGTAGCAAGTGGAACACCATCATGCTAGGATGTATTAGGTGCAACACCACCATGATGGGATGCACTGTCAAATGGTTGCACAACATGATGATTCTGCCTCACCAAATGATCACTCAACAAATGTAATGCATAAATTCTCACAATCCCCGCATCTACAGCAACCTCAGGGTAAGGTAGTGGAGTTGGAGTAGCAATAGGTGGAGGAAGATGAACTGGGGTGGCTCGACGTACCCTAGGTCTATCCTAAGGCATCCCTCTACCAACACCCTAGAAATCTCGCATGTCAAAGTAATTGACATGTTTCCCTAGCATAAACTCATCATATAATTTTCAGAGAAAATACTGGGGGACATCAAGATTGTTGTTTGGTGGTTTATCAAAAACCATCAGATATGTGCATGATCATCATGGAAAAAATAGGCCCTTAAGTGGCGAAAAATTCAAAAAAAATAGAGTTAGGCAACTTGATGTAAAAAATTGAATAAGTTATCTATATTATTTCAAAAATATGTAAAAATAGAATTTGTAGCAAATTGAATGTATTTTCTAAACTACTAGGTTTATTTTAAAAAATCTATTTGGTGAAAACTTGAAATTTCAATACAATAGTACTTAAATGTCTGGGAATAAATAAGAAGTAGGTGTCTATCTGACCACCCTAACCGCAATAAAATGATAATATTTTTTTATAAGATTTTAGATATAAGTAGAAGACTCATGTTTCAATGTGATGCATATTTTTTGTAATTTTTTTCCAATTAAATAATTAATTATGATTTTTTTATTACAACTTTTAGAAAATATAAAACGTAATCCCACCACCTTAACTTGGTCAAAACTTCATGAAATTCATTTTTTTTTAATCCTATTGTTCGTGAATCATAGAATGTGACACATGTTTCAGATTCAAAAATGTGATACTATTTGAAAGCTATAGATGTTTTTCAATCAACCTATCAATCAAGACTTTAGTCGTAATTCAAATAGAAAATGAATAATAATTATTTATTAAATTCAAAGTAAAACATAATTTATATTGGTGGAAAGCTTAGAATATCCTTTAAAAGCCCTTTTCGTTTCATCAATTTTGGGTAAAAAAAAGTCGTTAGCCACATACCCTACACATACCCATCACATCACCAATTTTTGGCCCATTATGATCCTGCACATATCCCATCCACCAATGTCTCCAAAAATTATCTAATATTCCTCTATGGGTGCACCATTTAATTGAAAATTTTGGTTTTCGCACATTAACAGGCTGTCCAGTTCTCTAATCTATGAATAACTGGGCTAATTGAGCTTTTTCAATATCAAGAGCCTTCACCTCATCATATGATAACCCATCGGCATAAAATTGTCTTTGTTGCTCTCACCATTGTGCAAATCTATGATGCTGAATTGCCAAAGTTTGAACATTTACAATGATTGTTTCCAAAGTGATTTTCATATCTTATAGTTCATCGAGTGTTTCATAGATTTGACATACTTTTCTTAATTGATCTAAATTTCTATGAATAGACTCGTGTATTGTTGGCACATTTTCATTTGGAAACAATGGTTGTGATGGAGGATTTGGAGGGTATTAATTTTCTGCAAGATTAGGGTTTTCATTTTGTGCGGGAGGGTTTTCATTTTGTGCAAGGTTAGGATTTTCATTTTGATCCATTTTTAACCTATTAATTGATAAAAAAATTTCAAATTAATAATGGTTTTAATCTAATAAAAAATCTATCAAATATACCCTATTTTTGACTAAAATTAAAAAAATAAAGAATATAAATTGAATATAAATTGAAAAAATCAAACATACCTTACAAATTTGGTAATTTTTTTGGTAATTTGACTTCCCCCAAATGGATATCCAAGTTGCACTCTAAAAACCCATGCGCACACACTGGTAAAAAATAACTCTCAAGTTTTTTTTGGTCTGTATATAATACAAGAAATGGATATCCATTTTCTTATTTACAACTTTTTAAATAAATGGTTGGGTCGGAGACCCGACCATGGTGTATTTTTTGAAATATTGATTATTTAATATAAATTATATTATATTAAATATAATATAATATATATTATAATATAATATAATATGTATTATATTATATATAATACATATTATATATAATATAATACATATTATATTATATTATAATATAATATATATTATATTATATATATAATATAATATGTAAATTATATTATAATAGAATATATATATAATATAATATAATATGTATTATATTATAATATAATGGTGGATGGTGGATGGTGTGGCTATGGGTTCCCCCGTTTCCCCCATCATTGCAAACTTGTTCATGGAACATTTTGAGGAAATGGCTCTTCACTCTTTTCCTCTCAAACCAAGGTGGTGGAAAAGGTATTTGGATGACACCAATGTTTGTTGGCTTCATGGCTTAGATAAGTTGGAAGAGTTCCACACCCATCTCAATAGCCTAATCTCTTGCATCTCCTTCACTAAGGAAGTTGAATCCAGCAACCAACTTCCCTTCTTGGACATTCTTCTTCTTAAAAAGCCGAATGGGTCCTTAGGATGCAAGGTTTTCGGCAAGGCTACCCACAGTTATCTCTACCTCCACTCCTCTTCTCATCACCATCCCAACCAAAATTTGGCGTTCTTAAGACTCTTGCCTGGAGAGCCTACCAAATTTTTGATGAGGAAAACTTATTCCAAGAGTTGGCTCATTTGCGTCATGTCTTCAAGTTAAATGGTTATTCCAACAAAAAAATCTCTTGTGCTTTCAACCATGCCAATTCAAGTTTCTTTTCTATCCCCAAGCCTAAAATTTCCCTCTTCCCCCTTGGTGCTTCCATTCCTTACGTGGATGGCATCTGCCAAAAAATCTCTAAGATCCTTCTTAAAAAAGGTCTTCCTTGCGCTTTCAAGCCCCTCTCCATCTTGAGAAAGCGTATCCCTTCTCACAAATATTCCAAGGACATCCTTCTTGAATCGAGAGTCTATACGGTTTTATGTTCTTGTGGCATTCCCTACATAGGTGAAACTGGTCTCTCTTTTAGCACCAGATTCAAAGAGCATAGTGTTGATATCAGGCACAAACGGGTTTCCAAATCTGCCCTTGTTGAACACTTTTCTTCTAGTAAGCATCATATTTTTCTTGAAAGCTCCCAAATTCTTTCCAAAGAAGACAAATTCTTCAAGAGGAAACTAAAAGAAGCTATCGAAATCAATAATCACCCTCAAAACCTGAACCGTGATGAGGGTTGGAATTTAAGTTCTTCTTGGCACCCTTTGCTTTCCCACCTAAGAACCCATCCTTATCCTTCTCTCCTTTAAATCTCTTCCCCCCGCTTTCCCCCTCCCCCCTCTTCCTTCGTTTCATTTTGGAGCTCCCTCTCCTTCCCTTTTTCTCCCTCCCGTTTGGTCTTCTCCCCCACTTCTCAGTGGGTTCATTCGGTCTCATTCCTTTCCTTAGTTGTCTCAGTTTTCTTCTCTTGCCCTCTCGTTCCTTCCTCTTTTAGCCCTAGTTTCTCCTCATTTTTTTCTCAGTTTCCCTCGCCCCTTTGGTTCTCTCCTTTCCTTCCTCCTTACCCTTTTTCCTCCCTCCTTCCTTCTTTTCATCTGTGAGTTTTTAATTGTAGGTGTTTTCTTTCTTCTTTCTCTTTCTTTTTATGTTCTTTGCCTCCTTTGTTTTCTTTTTCTTCCCTCCTTTAGTATTTGCTTATTTTGTATCTTTTGATTCTTGGTTTATTTATTGCTTTTGGGTTTTTTGTTTTTAATCTCTCCTTTTTCTTTTTCCAATTATTTCAAGTTGGTTTGTGCTTTTTATATTTGTATTTATGTTTTCTTTCTCATATATATATATATATATATATATATATATATATATATATATATATATATGCGCTCTTATATTTGTTCTTAAAAGGTTGTTTGTATAATTTTTAGTATATATATATACACTTATTATTGTTTCTTAAAAGTTTGTTTGTGCTTATATATATATAGTGGTTCTTAACAGTTTTCTAATTATTTTTGTTTTATTCATTATGTTTAGTTTTTAAATTGTTTGTGTCCTCTTGTCTTCCTATTTTGATTTTTAATTTCCAAATTTCTTAATTTTTCTTTTTTGTTCATTGTTTTTTGCTTCATTGTGAATTTTTATCTCTCATTTTTCCCTCTTTTTATTTTATTTCAATTTTTCCTTCTCTTTTATTTTTTCTTGTATTTCTTTCCAATCTTTAATATCATGCCTTCTGTAGGTTTTGGGTTTTTTGTAAAAACTTTTTTTTTGATTCTCTTTGCTTGCCCTTGCATTTTGATTCATAATTTGAGTCTTTATATAATTTGGTGATAAATTTATTTTTATTGTAAGCTTCTTTTATCCTTTTTATTTCATTTATTTTTGTCTTTCTCTTATATTTTTTGAGCTTCTTCTTCTTTTCTTTTTTTTTTATCTCTTTCCTTTCTTTAGTGTTTTGTTTTCTGTTTGTTTTAGTTCTTTTTATTTATTTTTTTGGTTTTCTATTCTTGCCTTTATTTTTTAGATTCATTCTTTGCATCCTCTTTATAATTTTTGGGAAAAAGTTTTTTCTTTTTGTATTTATAATTTGTTGATTTATTTTTGTTGTAATTAATTTTGATAGGCTTTTCAAGTGATTTAGTTTTTTCTAATTTATTGTTTTTAATTTAATTCCATCTTTTATTATATTTCTTGTGTTTCCATTGGGTTCTATTTTGTAATTGTTTTTTGCATTTTTATTTCTCTTTCTTGGTTCCCTCCTCTTTTCATTTTTGTATTATTTTTGTTGTCTTGAATTTTGTGCCTCCCCTTATCTCTCCTCCCTCTTCCCAACCTTTTATACCTTGTTGGGTCTGCAAACTATTCATTTTTCTCTCCTCATGCTCTCTTCTTTCATCTTGATGATGGATCACAAAGTGTGATCCGAAACGTTGATGCAAAAACTTGAACACGATCTAATCCATAAACATTTATTGACAATAATTTTAATGGATTGTGGAAATCTCTTCTCATTTATAATATATATTATATTATTTATAATATAATATATATATTAGAATAATATCAATATAATATAATATAATATTATAATATTATACTATATTATAATATATGTATTATATTATAATATATAATAATACATATATTATATTATAATATAATATAATATAATATCATATTATATTATATTGATATATATATATATATAATATTATATTATATTATATAATATGACCTCTCAGGTTTTTTTTTTTTAATTATAACACAAATAACGGATATCCATTCTATGATTTACAGACCCAACCATATAATATCAATATCAATATAATATAATAATATATTATAATAATATATAATAATACATATATTATATTATAATATAATATAATATAATATTATCATATAATATATTGATATTATATTATATTATATTATATTATATCATATCAATATAATATTATATAATATTAAATATAATATGACCTCTCAGTTTTTTTTTAATTATAACACAAAGAACATATATTTGTTTTATAGAATATAATAATTAGTCGAGTCGGACCTGACGCAATTATAAATTCTGCTTTAAATGAAACAAATATTTGTTTCATATTGAATATCCGTTTTATAATGGATATTCGTTCATAACGGATATCTGTTTTGGTTAGGTATTACCAAACCAAAACAGATATTGTACTTGGGCCTGCAAAAGTCAAAGGCATGAATTTCACATTTTTGGACTTGTTAAAAATGACTTTTTTTCACATCGCCACTCTTTGGATCCCCATTGTCTTGCACATACCCCATTTTTATTTATTATACTTTGGAATCCCAAATGAGGTAGGAAATGATATTTTTGAAATAGAATAATCAAAATGATAAGGATATAATTCTTCAAAGGTGTATGAATTTCTATCTATCCCATATTGGAGGACCATTTGATCACATCCTTCATAGATTTACACTCAAGGTCAAAGTTCATACAATATGAAAATGGAGGAGGATATTTGTATTGATGGGTATGACATTGTGTGTTTTAGTTTTTAGGTGGGTTGAAGTGTTGCCTTTGATTTATGTTAGCCAAGGTGTTAAGGTTAGGTTTTGAGTTTTACGAAGGTTATGGATAGCCATTTTAGAAGTGGAAATGTTGGAGATTCAAGTTAGTTGGATATAATAATGGAGATATAGTACACTTATAAAGTGTAGTGTTTACCTCTAGATTAGGTTTCTAAGGTTGATGTGGCTTGACCAATGGAAGGAAAATTTTGGGAATCATTTGAAATGAATGTGTATGTACTAGGTGGAATTGATTCTTGAAAGAGTGAGTTACCATTAATAATAAGGGATCATTTGGTTTTGGATATAGTTTCATGGTCTAGGTGGAAGTTGGTGTAGTTATGGGTGGGATTTGAGATTTCATGGAGAGTAGTTTTATGTTCCATGTGTGCATAGCCATGGTTGAAGGGATGGTGATAAACTATAAGGTAAAGTTTAGAAATGTCATAATTGGGTGGAAACATATCCCTTTATTTGGTTACTTACCTAAGGATAGTATCTTTATTTATTTCTATGAACCTTTGAATAAGGTCACACTCTTGTTTGGAACATATAAAATTATTGCCAAGGTCAATATTGTATTTAGACTAGTTGGGGGTATCATTGTCACTTTCAATATCTTGAGGATGGGATGGTTCTCCTAGAAAATCATATTTAAATATGAGGGATTGGTTATGAAAGGGACTTTATTTAGGAATTACTAACTTAGTAGTTCACCTTGTGACTAGAACCATTAAATATGGTCTAGATTGGGTATAGCCAAGGGTATGATCCTAGATTAGTGATGAGGTTGGATTCTTTACAAGAGAAATTGAAAGGAGATACTTTTTAACATAAATGGTTTATGGTATTGAATTTATTTTGAAAAAGGGGATGATAAATCCCAAGGATTTGAAGAAAGTATGATAATGAATGGTGATGTTGGGATGACTTAGAATGGGTGATCAAGGTAGATGAGATAGTTTACAAGGACGGAAAGGGATGACATAGATAAAATGGATTGATCAGATAGGTGTACTAGACATAAACTTTTGGGTATTTAAATTTATTGGATCCCTTTAAAAATAGATTGATTAATATTTTTGAACCCTAAAGATTGTTGTAATATTCTAAAAAATTATATTTTTGGACCTTAAAATGATTAGCGATCCATAAAATACGATTTTATGCCATAAGGATGATTGAGGTTCCTAATGATAGATTAGATGGTTTAATTTAAATGATCCAAACATAAAATTAAGATGTTTTAAAGACTCGTTCATAAGGTGAGGGTTGAAATGGGTAACTATGATGCTATGAAGGGTGGATAAGTTGGAATTAGTTGATTAATATGGAAAGATGGAAAATGGCTTCAAATATTTGATTTGTATTAGATGGCTAAGGTTGAAGAATTTGGGATCAACTTGAAGGAAAGATAAGGAAAACAATCCTATTTATTGGGATAAAATGGGATAATGATAATGTACTAAGGATAAAAATAGGATTAGGTGTAATAGATAATAGACCAAGACTAAGGCTCCATTTATATGATACATTTTAATGGTTTGGAATGGGATTAATGTTTGATTGGATGGGAAAATTTATGATAACTATATATAGGATTGGGATTAGGAATTGTAGACATGTAAAAATGACCTAACACTTATCACACACCTTGAAGAATATTTTCTCATCATCAAAATCATTATCACCTAATATCACTGCATTTCACATCATTTACATCAAAAACCATAATTTCCCCTATTAGTTAAATAATCTTTAAATTATTTAATTAATTCACTTTTTCATTATTTTTGACTAATTAAATAAATTTTATTTATTTAAATATGTCCTAATCTAACTTAATTCCTCCTGATTAATTAAATAACATCAATTATTTAATTATGTCATTAATTTACCCTATTTCCCTAAATCAATTAAATTATTACCACTTAATAGTTTAATTAAATCACTTTCCTATAAACTTGAATAATTAAATTAATTATTCAAAACATCATTCAAATAAGGTCAACAAACAAATACAACTTTATTTGCTAAAGTCAAACATTATTTGCACGTTCAACTCAAAAGGCTTAATTAATTAATTACCCTCACCCACTTTTATGATTCAATAAATTATGATCCATCGATTGCCCACTCTGATTGGCTAACTCATTCATCTATTTCCTAACTCATTCATCCATTTCCTAACTAATCCATCTATTCTTCAATCCCATTGAAAGCTCAACATGATTTCATCAATTCCATAGATTAGGCAATATATTTCCTATGATTGATCAATTAACATCCTTAATTGATTCAATCACAAAAGCTAACCGAGCAATCTAATTCTTCTCAACAAATTTCAACCATTGATCTTGATTCAACATTGCTATGGTCTTAAATGTTCATCTGAAAACATGAAATCTATATAATAATACTCTTTATCCTCAAAACATAATTGCAGAATTGACATCTTTTGTGTAATGAAGTAATGCTAAATTGACAATTGATTTCTTAAGAGCTTTTACACACATCTTCGATCACCATTAATGCACATTGGAGATTTTGCAAAAACATAATGGAGGCTTTGCATTGATACAATGCTATCCAACATCATTTGTGAATACACTTCGACATGAGACGGGTAACGATATAGTTTAGTGAATTCATTTGTTTGTTGCTTGATTGCATTACTTAATATTATTGAATTTAGTAATCTTGTATTATTCATTTCATTAGTAGTGGACCGTATGGAATCTATCTTTCATTTGAATTAAATCTTATTTGATTTCTTTATGCTTCTTGATTTCCCCCTTACACAAAATATGGTAGAAGATGCTTTAGGAAATTATATGCATGGATTGAAAGATACAGTATACATGTTGAA
This sequence comes from Sequoia sempervirens, assembly GCA_007258455.2. Classification (NCBI taxonomy): domain Eukaryota; kingdom Viridiplantae; phylum Streptophyta; class Pinopsida; order Cupressales; family Cupressaceae; genus Sequoia; species Sequoia sempervirens. The sequence continues at coordinate 419,639,548 of VDFB02075321.1, read as the reverse complement.
CTACACATGCATGCAATTGTGTAGATGTTAAAATATAAAGCATAGGTGATAAACTACATAAAGTTGCTAAAATATTAAGGCACAAGAATATAGGATAAAATTAATTGAGACTACGTTCTCTTTGAAAAATATACTTGTGATGGATTTGGCTTCAAATTTCAATTGTGATTAGTATTTTGGATAGAATTTTTTTCAAAAACTAACTCAATGTACCTAGTTTAATGTTACAAATTAGTACATGTAAATCACAACAACAAAGAAAATTAAGACACATTCACAAGCATAATTTATTCAAATAAATGAGTATCAACCTTCATACAATAAGAATTACACAATCTTCTAAGAGAGAAATTAACTAGGAATTGCAAGATCATGGACCACATATGCATCCCTTACCTTGAATGAAAAAATCCTTGGTATCCAAAGTTATCTCTACTCTACCACTTGGAGGTATGGTTTGAGGATCTTATTAGGGCTAACTAGCTATTGATGCACCACAAGGAAAGATGGTTGAATTTCTTAGCTAGGTTTAAACATATCTCTCTATGGGAATCCTTGATATATTGCAAGGGTATACAAGCTATAATTTTTGAAATAGAGAAATGATTGGATATCTAAGGCTTAGCACAATAGGGTAAAATATTCTCCTCTATTACAATCCCAATGTCTAAAGTTGTTGGGGGCTCAGCCAAAATGATATTTCTTTTATAGTGGATATTTCTTTTGATTCATCCCCGATTATTTACACCCCACTAGAATACTACATTTGGGGTCATCCCTTGAGGCGATGAATCCCCTAGGTAATAAAATAATATGACACCTTTTTTATTCTCAAAATCATCCTAAGATACTAAAGGAGAGCATATACGAGACTAACTTCAAAATTAAGATATATTCATATGAATGAAATAGGGTAGCAAGACTCCATTAAGTAAAATTTTCAAATAAAATATAGATGGATGTAATGATATAATGCAAGGCTAAGATACATTTTCATGAATGGAGTTCATATCCATTAGCAAGTGTGAAGAGGGGAAAAAATATTGATTAATAAAGGAGGTTTGACTAGATGAATGGGAGCTTGAATGAGATCAGATAAAGTAAAGGAAGAGGTAAATGACCAAGTATTCTTGAAACATATGTGACAATTGAGGTGGCATGTATAAATAAAATGATTCCACATGTATGATATTTGAGAGATGGAGTGGAAATCAAATATTCTAATAACTTGGCATGCTCACACATGTATGAACAAGGAGTGGGATATGCTAGTATGTTCACACATGTATAAGTGTGGAGTGGATAGAGAACACATGGAAGAGGGAGAATGGTTGAGATATTGATTCATATAGGTGGATTGGATGATTGAGATAAAAGATGAAAATATTTTGTCTATTAGTGATGAAGTGATATGAAAAATTAGAAAAAAAAACTAAAGAGGGGATTAATTAGCCTAATTAATTAACTAATCATAAATTAATTAATCAATTAAGTTGCAAGAATTTGGGAGGTAAGGTTAGTTAACTACATTTGTTTAAACTTGCGAAATGAATGGGAATTAATAAGAAGGTAATTAATTAAATAATGGTTATTTAATTAATTTATTATAAATTAGTATGAAAAATAGGAGTGACTTTGAGGTGTCTATAATTTCCAAAACAAAGTTTTTGAACTCATTTTTTTAACCAATATGTGATAAAAAATTGTTTTCTATAGTTATCCATTTACTAGCATAGTGTTTTAAGATATCAACATGTCTTTGAGAGCACTTTTATTGCTATGTTGTTGTGATCATTGGTAACCCATAGTAGATGGAACAACCTCTACTTTAACATATGGATTATTATGAATTAGTAATGGAGTTCTAAGGATTTGTATGACTAGATTATTTATCTTATTCAGAGGATATAATCTCTTAATGAAGTTGTTTTAGCACATTTAAGCTATTTAGGAATTAAGGTTTATTGCTTGTTTGCTTTAACTTTACATTTTTTATTTTATATCCTAGGGAAGAATACATTGGTTTTGAGTGGTAATTAATAAAATTTCATAATAAAATGATTGTCATTTCATTACTATAATTGATTGTTTAGATCTACATGTTCTTAAGGGTATGAAGATTTCTTATAAGAATGTTCAATTTGAAACTATTTACTTATACACATATTGGTTATAAAGTTATATTGTTTTAAAAGATAATAGCAATAAAGTGGTAGAGGTACTATAGTTAAAATGGATTACTGACAAATAAATAAGATTGTTTCATGGCCTAAAGATTTATTTGTGGTGTTTTATCATTTCTATATATAAAAATTTGAAGGGAAAACCCTCTAAAGCCTTGCAAAGTTCAATGTGTAGAAGATCTATACTTACACTTATTGATTTTACCAACATACCTATCTTATAAAATAAGGCATGACCTAATCATTTTTCCTAACTCTATATCCTTGAGGTTAAGAGATTGCATAAGTGTGTCCTTTCAAAATAAAAGATATTAATTGAAACAACAATAAGATCTATTCCTTTAAATGGACCTCAATATCTTTTTATTATTAGAATATTTACTTTACATCCATTTTCATCAGTGCTCATTTGATTGTAACTACATGTTCATATAAGATTCACATGCATCTAAAAAGAGGGGCAAAATGTAATGGTGAAATTTTCAAATCTATTAGTTTTAGATCCATTTTCAGAGAATTTCTTAATGTGATACCATAGTCACATCCAACACACTTTTGTGCTAGGTCTAGCTCATTTCCTTACATATTCATTTTCTCTCATTTACAGACACACACATTATTATCCTAGTTATATTTGTAATTATTCCTACATACTCACATCACTTATTAGTCCTAATTCCTACTCATTCTCTAGATTTCATATTCACTATCATGTGTCATTTTTTGTGGTACATAAGTATGATCTCACCTAATGTGAATATAATGAGAATTTCAAAATTTTAAATTCAAGTCATTGATTCTTCCCCCCCACTTTATAGCCATTAGAAGTTGGCTTGGTACATGTTTGTGTGCCAATTTGTTATGTCTAGATATTTAAAGATATTCATTTGAACATTAAAAGATAGTTAGAAATCATTCAAAATCCTAGCACATACAAAAAGCATTTCACTTTGAAGCAATAAAGGGACTTAGCATATTACATCAAAAGTAACATCCAAATCATTTGTATGATTACCTACTATTTGTCAATTCTTACCAGAATCATGAAACTATTGCAATAAAAAAAAGACCAACCTTTAAGAACTTGACCCTTATAAAAGACAATATTAAATTATATATTTTTTATTTTTATATTTACTAGCACTTGTACCTAAAGGAGGTTCAAGGATTATGTTGATAGAAAACTATATGTATGTTAATTAATAATAAGTGCTAAATAATGGAATAAAATAAACTTAAAACAAATCTAGATTTTTTCCTTAAAGAAATTAAGTATTATCTATTCAAAACATAAAGCAATGCAAATGAAAAAAGAAAGTTGCCATCAAATTGACAGAAAACACTGCAAATGGAAATAATTTGAATGTTCCCATCTAGTTGTCAAACCAATATTTATCTGGCTTTTATGTGATAAGTGAGATTTTGAAGACTTTTACTTGATCTTTTGGAAGCTTTTACCATTAAATGGCAGCTGGTCAAATCAATATTTATCTGGCTTTTATGTCATAAGTGAGATTTTGAAGGCTTTTACCTGATATCTTGGAGGCTTTTATCGTTAAATCACAGCTGGTTTATCATTAAATGGCAGTTGAAACTTATTTTCTGACCACTTAATAGTGGTTTGCACGCGTCAGACTCGTTTCAGACTCAAATCTCACACTCTATGTAGCCTATTGACTAATTACTAATAATTTGACGATAACTCTAACATTACGCCATATCAAAATCACAAAAACTGGCATGATTTCTTAGACGATTTTATAATAAATATAACCCAATATCAAAATTACAAAGCTGACAATTGTAAAAGATTTCAAATCCTAAAAAATTGAACAAGATGTCTGTTGCCGTACCTTCTATAACTTACCCAGCCATTGTCGTGTTCTTCACCGAGTCCAGGATTAAAAATGTCGAGTCTCGAATCAATCTGGCAAAGTGATAGCTGTGTCTGTGAGGTGTGTCGTGCATCATGTGCGCGGAGGGGACGTGTCCGTAGACAAAAATAAAGCCCCCGCGCACTCCGACCACCTGAGGCCCCCAACAGTCCGTGATACAGTAATCCTTCTATCATGGCGGGGACCCTCGCCCGAAAGAAGAGAGACAGTGCATTACTAATATTTCAGCGATCCATCAACTCACATTATTTTATTTTGCTCCTCCATGCCGATGGAGACAGCCGGTGGGTAATGGCCACACCAGGAGGCTCCTTGACAGACAATCACATGGAAAGTAGTCCGAGTAATATTCCACTTCAACAGTGATAAACAGTAGCATTAAACTATAAATACAGTTGACGCCCTGCAGAGTCTTACAGTAAAAGAACTATTAAATATGATAGTTACACATAACTAGAACAATCAAGAAATAATTGGAGAATCTGGTACACGACGGCTTTATAGGCATTTCACAGTTTCAAATTGTGCTATGATGAAATAAAATCCAAAGAAAACATGGCCTGTTTGCATCTCAGATTGAGCCAGTGTCGATGCCAGAGGAAACTTATTCAGTCTTACTTTGATATGTTCAGCTGGCAACAAAATTGAGTTTATTGCATATATGGGAATTAGCAATTTTAGAGCACTGTTGCAAAATAAGCTTTAGTAATAATGATATCAAGGCAAAGATGGATTCTCACAAGAGGTCAAAAGGAAATGAATGGCCAGATAATATATATGTAAAGTACACTTTCCTTATACAGTATAATTAATTTAGATTATGAAATGAATGCAGATGGGCTAATATTTTATTATTATTTATAACAAGTAGTTTAATTAGTGAGTATAATTGATGAGGGTGATGTGTCTTTTTTTATTATGTCATCCACCAAGGTTCAAATCTTCAAAAAAATGATATAAGAGATGAGGTCGAAATGAGGTCAAGATCATGTGTCTAACAACTTTGATGGAATCGATACCTGTTAGTACTTAGCTATTAGTTGAGACTCATGCCCCTTTATTAGTTAGCAAAATCAACTTGTCAATGACATAAAATTATCTTGAAAAATAATGAGAATGTATGTACTAGTAATTGTATTTAGCTTTATAATTAAAAAAGAAATGTTGTAAATAAATATTTTAAAAATGTTTTAGACAAAATTCTAGTATAGTATTTACTTTGACATTATAATATTATATTTCCTTTGTTTATGGTTGAGTTTAGGAATCATAGTTTAATCCGTAACCATATACTTATCTTTGCTCTAAAGATTTTATTTGACAATTATTTGACAATTGTGGGATTTTACTCTTCTACTCTCCTATTTTCTTTAGATTCTTTTGTCTTCTTATTATTTGAGGGGTTGGTAGTATTTATAACTACTTTAGTTAGGCTACCAATATGTCAAAAGGGGACATGGTCTCCTAGGCCAACCAACATAAATGTTTGTACAAAATCTAAGAACCACTCTTTAGGAACCCACATGCTCATAGAATGTTCATTTAACTCTAGATTCTTTTTAGTGCTCTAGTTGAAGTGCATATTATGAATGACATGCCTTTGTTTACTTTGAGACATCAAATAATTAATTGAATGTAATGAATGCCTTAAAATACATGGGAAAATATTGCATGAATTTGTATTTATTCATCCCTAAGTAGAAAGGGTATAAGAAAGAGTCAACCAATTTTCATTTTGAAAAGCTAGAGTCCACAATTGTGGGTTGTGAAAACAAAACTAACCATTAACTTAAATTGGTCAAATTAGTGTGGGTAATAATCAAATGAAAATAAGTATGTTCATGAGCATAATAAATGTAAGGATGAAGTTAATATATCATAATATTAGAGTATAGGGATAAGTAAGGGATCAATTTTATAGGAATGTGTATAATGGATAGGTAGATGACATATGGTAAGGAACCTTAGTGTGCATAAAAATATACTATTTGTCAATATGTTATTGTATCAAGACACTCACCTCAAAATAGGCACTAAACTAAATGAGAATGACATGGGCTACAAATTTGACTATTACATTTTTCTTCTAGTTGGAGGCTTATCTAAATTCTAGAATGATCATGTATCTCAATGTATGTGGTGTGCACAAAGATACATGTAAAGTAAATATTCTAAAATAAAAGGATAAAAAAGAGGGTCCATGGAAACTTAACGATGTTGAACAGTTCAGATAACTGAGAGAGGGGGTGAATCAGTTATCATAAAACAATTTTATTTACTTTAATTAATCCAGAGCAATCTAAAATCAGTCAAATAATAATTAAAGCAGATATGAACATGAAAGCACATAACAACACCATGCACAATGAACACGAGAATTTACGTGGAAACCTAAGAAGGGAAAAACCATGGAGAATGTTAATTCTCAATTATAGAACAATGTTAAGGTGACATCGATTAAGGTGATTTTTACAAAGGCACACTACCAAATTGCTCACTACAAGTAAGGCTCACTGTCGGTTGGGCTCACTGACCAATTAATACAAAAACATTTATTTACAAAATAGTCTCACTGACAAAAATGAACTGATGAAGCTGCATCTACATATGCATAAAGTCAGTTCTGGTTAAGAGAAAAATATTCGTCTGTAGTAGATCCGGTCAAGAATCTTTTTCCCAACTTCCTTGCACAACCTCTACACTATATATTACTTCTTCCTGACACTTTTCTTTCTAATTCCTTCAACCTTCCCACTCTTTTATTTGTTTCTACACACCATACTTCTTCCACACTTCACACTTCACACTTGGAACCAAGAATATGTTTTTATATATATATATATATATATATATATATATATATATATATATATATATATATCCATAGAACAAAATAAGTCGGCGAAACACAATTCCATTCCATGCTTCCAAAAACTCCTGAGTCAGCTTGAAGAACATCCTTGAAATATTCAATAAGGCTTTGCATGCTAACACCGGACCCAAGGAATAGGTCGCACATGAAGATCTTCTTACCACCTTACCAAAGAACCCATAAATAGGTCATAGTATAATTTACCAAAGGATAAAAAACTTTGAATTACATGAAATACATTCCGGACCCAATGGGAAATGCCACAACCAAGACCAAATCTTGATTTCCATCAATTTTAGTACCAACCGGACAAACACAATTAGACATACCAAAACTTGTAACATGCTACATGAATGTCCGGATAGCAAGGAGACTTGAAATAAGCTTTGAGCACAACAACCAACATCACAAGATCAATATCCTACATTAATTATCTTCCACAAATGTCCCAAAAAGAAGCACTACCATATCTGAATCACAAATAACATCCACACTATGTGACATCATAGCACTCGATAGGATAGATCAATTTTGTATATCATCTAGAGCACAACCTTTTGAATCCCATGTTTTGACATCAATGACAATAATGCTAAATCATCTCAACAATGTCTTAACAAACAAGCCCCATAAATTATCATTGTGTAATTTTTCCTTTCATCATGTGTGTTTTCCATATGAAATATATAAGAGCCCTTATAAGAATGTGTGATTAGTTTCTAAACTAAATATGAATATGTTAGTGACATGGCATGCCTCTATAATTTTTTGCATCTATAGGATGGAAGGGATTGTATGAGAGGTAAAAGGTAGTATGTATGAAAAGTAAATGTAAGCTAAGTATATAAGTATATATATTGATGACTATAAAATAATATATAATCTAATGATAATGTGAACGTCTCAAATGATAAGCATGGTAAGAATGCAGATTAGAGATGGTATTAAGGAATAGTGATGTGGCCTTCAATAGTTAATGTAGACACGTAAATTATCCTGATTAATATCATACAATCAACTCTGATTCACTAACTTCAATTCTTCCTTGATCACTTATTTACTAATCATTTAATTGAATAATCTTTATTTAATTAAATTCATTAAATTTCATCCTTAATAGGATAATACACTTTATCAGATTAATTCATCATAATTCCTCTTTGATTAAATAAATCAACTTTATTTAATTGAATTCTAATGTTTCCTCTTTGATTAAATAAATCAATTTTTATTTAATTTCAAATCCTAATGTCCTCTTTGTGATTAAATAAATTAACTTTATAATTTAATTATATCCTAAAGTTCTTCGTTTAATTGAATAAATTAAATTTATTTAATTAAATCCCTAATCTCCCAACTATCCTCTTATTTGATTTAAATAAATTTAAATATCTAAATCAAATGTCAAATCAAACTAACTTCATCTAAGTTAATTAATCCTAATTAACTCCTAACACTAATCCTCCATTCCTCTAGTTTTGCAAGTTGCACATGTAAATCAATTTATTTGATTTATTATTTCCTCTATTTTCATTCAAATGTGGCATATTCTTGGAATATTCTGCTTATATGAATTCTCCCTCCCAAAGGACTTTTGTCCTCCAAATTGGCATTTAAGGATCTTGCATGTCCTCTCCTTGAGCCAACTTAGCATTAAATCCACTTACATCCCCTCTTGCACAAGTCACTTCTTCAAATTCAAATCCACCTGCATGCATTTAACATGCACATTGTCCAAAATGTGCTCCACTTTCCTTCATTAGCATGTTGACAAGTGACACAATACCATTGGTTCAAATGTTGATCCCACATTCATCCTATTCCTCATTCTTCAATCCTTCTCCATTATAAATAGAGGCCTTCTCTATTTGATTTGGCATCCACAATCCATGTAAGATCATTATTCTCATTTGAATCCACAATCATTCACATGTTTTATGCAAGATTATTATAGTCATTTTAAATCCAATCCCATCCACATTTCATCCATGTTAGGGGTATGTGCAGGAGCATCATGGAAAAAATAGCCCTTAAGTGGCAAAAAAATTAGAAAAATTAGAGTTAGGCAACTTGACGTAAAATTTTGAATAAGTTATCTATATTATTTCAAAAATATGTAAGAATTGAATCTATAGAAAATTAAATATAGTTTCTATACTATCAGGTTTATTTTAAAAAAAAATCTATTTGGTGAAAATTTGAAATTTCAATGCAGTAGTACTTAAATTTCAGGGAAAAAAATAAGAAGTAGGTGTCTATCTGACCACCCTAACCACAATAAAATGATAATATTTTTTTATAGGATTTTAGATATAAGTAGTGTTGATGTTATCGCAGCTTGGGGCTTCATACTTCCTTATTTATTTGTGAATATTTAATGGCAACATATCTCTAAGATGGCCGACCTCCTTTGTAATTATTATTTATTATTTGTAATTATTTTTATGGTGGCTGACCTTGTCCTTGAAAAGGTGTGACCCCTCTAAGCAACATGTATATATAGAAGGTCACTTTCTCTCATTTGTGTATCAAGAAAGTTTGATCTCCTTCTTCTCAAGTGCGAATTATATCAAGTGTAGATTATTCTATCTAGTGTGAATTACTATAAGGCAGATTGTGAGTCTATTCAAGTGCAGATTGAAGGGAAGACTATTAGTTTGTGTTACATCCATTGTTGGTGTTGATTATTGGCCTTGTGTGTGGCCTCATTGTAAAGAGACTTGTTGCCATTACTCATATATATAAGAGATATATTTGTTGTTGGGTTTTTCTCCCTCAAGAGGAGGGTTTTCCCAGGGTATCTGCTATGTTATTGTGTTTAATTTTTGAAATTAATTTATGTGCATTAAATCTGATCTTAAAACTAACAAGTAGAGGACTCATGTCCTAATGTGATGCATATTTTTTTGTAATTTTTTTCCAAGTAAATAATTAATTATAAATTTTTTATTACAACTTTTAAAAAATATAAAAACTCATATGTCTGACCACCTTAACTTGGTCAAAACTTCATAAAATTCATTTTTTCTTTTTTAATCCTATAGTATGTGAAGCATAGAATGTGATGCATGTTTTGAATTCAAAAAGTGATACTATTTGAAAGCTATAGATGTTTTTCAATTAGCCTATCAATTAGGACTTTAGTCGTAATTCAAAAAGAAAATGAATAATAATAATTTATTAAATTCAAAGTAAATCATAATTTAAATATTGGTGGAAAGCTAAGAATCTCCTTTAAAAACCCTTTTCATTTCATCAATTTTGGGTAAAAAAAAGTCTTCAGCCACATACCCTACACATACCCATCATATTGCCACTTTTTGGCCCATCATGATCCTACACATACCCTTAGCACAGAACTTAATCAATCTTAGCAAGGTTATTGACATTTTGCATCAAGCAACACACAATCATCATCAAGCTTATCAAGCAATTGGGAAAGGGATTCTTTCCACATCAAAGAAGCACCAATTCCCCCATGGGATGTTGGTTTGAGCATTTTGAATAAGATTTCATTAGCTTTCATTTGATATTTTATCTTGTTTTCTTGTTCTTGTGTTTCAATGAATTTCATGGGGAATGTTTGGTTTAAACTTGTTTGAGGAATAATGTTTGTTTGTTTGTCCATGTTTGGGTAGGTTTAGGCAAAGCATTCTACATTTGGAGCTAGAAGGAGGGTGAATCTTTCAAAATTAACATGTTTTTTTAGGTCAAATCTACTATTTTTTCATTTTTTTGTGCTTTCAAGAAACAACAATGTTGAGGAGGACAAACAACGATGCTATCAATCTAGCATCTCTATATAGCGATGTTGACACTACATCCAAAGTCTGACGCAATATTAATTTACTAGAGGGCCAGATCAATCAAACTCCAAAGGGCAATGCTAGAGAAAATACCAACACAAACGTGGTATTTGTTTCTCCACAAAGCGATGCTAACTTCACCAGAACAACACTAAATCTCCAAAAAACAATGCCTTCATGGATTGTGACATTGGGTTGGTGTAAAAGGTCAATTTTCAAGTTTGTTTTAAACATGTTCTTTTTGTTTTTTATCACCTTGGGCTTTTAACTTGTTTTGTGGCTTTTTTTTCTATAGATTGACCAACTTTTGTAGGTTGAGGTGATCAAGAAGGGAAGGAGGAAACCAAGAGAAGGCTTCCTATGACACTATCTCATGATTGTAACACGTATTTTTAAACACTTAGGGAGAATTTATAATCCCATCTTTAGGATATTGTTATCTTCATTTTTTAGGACTCAAATACATTTTGTTTGGGTTTTAAAAAGAATAATCAAAGGGTTAAAAAGACCATTAGAAAATCACTAGATTTAGTTTTGGGTTTTAAGAATTGAACAAACAACTCCAAAAACTTCATCTTGGTGCTATAAAAAGAACCCATTATTTCTTTTGAAGTATAAAATGAACATGTGTCTTTCTTGTTTTGTAATATTTTTCACAAACTAATATCATTTAAAGGTGTATGCACTTCTCTTGTGCTTCACGATGATCTTGAGAATAAAACTTGTATTTTGGTGATATTAGGTTGTCTAAAAGATTGCCTCCACACTTCAATTTGGGATTTTAAAAATTGAACAAATCTTGCTAATGTGAGATAAGTATATTGTGTGTGTTCTCTCTTTGTTCATGCAAACAAAGATTGATCAAACTACAAATATACTTACTCGCTTTTTTTACCTTTAGAGGGCCTTCCTTGGTGGGAAAAAGTACTCACCCCAAGGGAACGACCCAAGCGGTAACAAGCAAAAGCTAGGCTGTTGTAAACCACTATACAAATTTGTGGCTACAAGGAAAGTTTGCAATCATAGCTCTCCCCCAGTATCTTTATGATGTGTAAATCCCTTGTTCTAAGGTTTGGGATACCTCTTGAGGGAGTTTATCATTGTGTCCTTTGAACTGGATGCACTTATTATAAACCCTTGTTTAGTAGCCAAAAATCCCAATATTTGTTGGCGTTAGGAGGTCGAACCTTTGGAGTTGTCCCACATAATTGCGATTCTTTGTAGAGATGAAAAGTTTGTCATGGGAGATTCATGAGAGCTAAAGCTTGGCTGACCTGCATAATTGAGTGTCATGGATGGGAGCTAGTGTGGTCAAGCTTCTACTCATCTGCTCTGAATAAGCGCGGCTGGATTTATCCAAGTGGGAAATTCAACAAATATTTTCTTTTCCATCCTAGGATTGTGCAATTTTGAGTTAGTTAAACACATTGTTTGGATCCAAAATCTTGAAAACAAACATTCAACAAGGACATCAAATTTCAAACCCTTCAAAGAAGAAAATACCTTTTGCTACTGCTTGTCCCTTGGGATTTAATCCTTAGAGGCTTCTAAGTATTTGGGTTTATATCTCAATTTTCTCTCTAAAGTCAACATTAGGGAACTATTGCCTTGATTCTCTTGATTTCCACATAATGGACTTTGTGGGATGAAAATAAATTGAGGCATAGACATTTAGTTCAAAAGCTAAGCAAGAAAGTGTTTGTGGTAAAAGGACTCATTAAGCAACAATAAAAGACAAATTGAACCCCACATGTGTTTTCTCAAATGATTTCCCACAAGATCAAAGTTCCAAAACCAAATTCCATCAATCGAAACAAACGTCTCAGTCCAAGAAATCTAAAGAAACATCAATCTATGCTTTATGCAGCTAGAGAAAGATTGTTCTACAACTTTTACAAACATGCATCAAAGGATAACCCAAACTTGTACTCATTCTATTATTGTCAAAATCCAAGTATTTTTCAATGTTTTTAGTATCTCACTTTGTAGAGTTAACAAGTTCTTGGGAGTATATCATGTTCTTCAATACCTAGGTAGATTGTAAACAAAAGATTCTTTCTAAGTTTGAACTGAGGATCAAAATCAACACTTTCATCCATCGCCCAAACATCAATCAAAACCTATCTCACAAACAACTTTTAGAAATCTTGGAAAAATCATTCATACTAGACTTTTGGAAAATCCTTTAAATCAAAACAAAACCATCTTGTTTGACTAAGTGTGTGTGGATGCATCCTTCTTCATACACTTAGTTAAATTATCATCTTATGGACAAGTTTATTCTGAGACAAAAACTAATTTTTTTTGTATGGGGTCATTTTTTGCCACTTTTCCTTCCTCACTCAAATTGTAAACCACTTTTGTAGGTTTACCCAACATCTAACCTCTTGGAGTTTATGATTTCATTATCAAATCCAAAATAAAAAATCCAAAGTCCTAAAGTCTAGTATCTCCTTCAAGGTTTCTTGAGAGCTCAATCATTCACATCACTCATATTTCATCATCTCATCACCACCCCTTTGATCCTTAACATCTTAGACTTTCTTTTTTGTACCTAAATTTTAGACAAATCTAAGGAGTTAGAGGTTCACCTCCCACATTCCTAAAAATTGATCCTTATTTTATGGTCCAAACTAGATCTCAACGTAAGAACATGGAAAAAAACAATGAAACATCCACTTCAAGTGGCTTAAGTCAAACTACACTCGAAATCAACCCCATCGGATCTAGCAATCCCCCACTCAATCTTCCTCAACTTCCACAAGATCTTCAAGAGGGAGGTTGCCAAGTGGAGGATATCAACAACAATTTCTTAGGAATGACTCACGATGAAATGATAGAAATGATCCAAAATCACAAAAATCACAAAATTGTCAACACAATGATGAGACTTAATCCTTCACAATACATGTTGGAATTGGCTAAATAAGGGGCTAAACTCCCTTTTGACTATGATGTAAGCAGTATTGTGGAGAAACCTCTTGGGATAATGCCACCGGTCTCATTCACACCTTCATTCCAAAGCATCATTCAACCCATCCCACAACCAATTTCATCTCATGTTCCAAGTCAAACCATAGTTACCAAAGGGAGTTCATTGCTTCATGCTCTTCAAACACATCCCCTTATAAACAACCAAGACTTGGATGTAAACACCATCTTGGGTCAATTCATCCTTCAAGATCTGAAACACCCATATATTTTTCTTTTCTTTCATGACACCAATAATCCATCCACCTTCTCCACAATACCGACATATTCCCTTCAAACACAAGTCTCTCTCCCCATGACTTCACAGGGACAAGGGGGAATATTTGATCCCTCATCATTGCTTTCTCAAGGAAACACACCATCCATCTTCCCACCATTCCCCCCTCTACCACTGACATCCACACCATTCATGAATCAAATCAACATACTGAATCCTTCGATCATGCCACCGATATTGCAACACTAGGTGGCACCAATCCAAACAACACAATCAATCACTGCACCCTCTATAAATGTGGTCTCCCAAGGACCTAACATATCCACCACACCATCTACCACACAACCCCCTATCATCAATCCAATGACACCTCAAAAACCACCTCAACAAACTCTCATCACAACATCTCATGCCATTCTAAATCCTCCACCTCCACCTCCACCACCAAAACCAAATGTGGAAAACCAATACAACATCACATTATAAGTAGCTCAACAAGCCTATCAAAAAGAATTCTAGCAGTTTCAAGCTCAACAAACCACACAAGCGGCACAACAAGCTACTCAACAAGCATAACCATAACAAGCCGCACAACAGGTACAACAAGCTGCCCAAACACAAGCTCAAGCTTTGTTGCAACAACAAGCTGCCCAAGCTGCATAAGCCACATAGGCCGCATAGGCTGCCTAGGCTGCACAAGCCAACCAACAAGCTCAAACTTAGGCACAAGACCAATATCAAGCCCAACAAGCACAAGCACAAGCACAATACCAAGTAACTCAATAGCAAGCATATCAACAAGCTTTGTAACAGTAGCAAGCGCAACAAGAAGCAGCTCAACAACTAGCCCAACAACAAGCATTAGTGGCACAATAACAACAAGACCAAAAACAAGCGTTGTTGGATCAACAACAATTGTAAGCATACCAACAAACTTTTATCATACAACAAATCATGCGACAACCCCCCACAAACATGAAAAATACCCCACCTACCACTCAAATAATCAAACCACCCCAAAACACATTCATCCCACCACCCAATCAACAAAATGGTGTGTCTGCACAAATCAAATTGCTCTCACAACAAGTGCTAGACCTCAAATCTGGAAAAACAATCAAAACATCAAGCAATTTGTGCCCTTATCCATTTGACAGAAGCATTGTGATGGTTCCATTCCCAAAAGGATTTGAAATCCTTAAATTTGACAAATATCGTGGGATGGGAAATCCTGAAGATCATATCAAGGAATTCCAGGTACATTGTATGAAAGTTGCATACGATGAAACTTATCTAATGCGACTATTCCCTCAAAGTTTGGTTGGACCAGCCATGGAATGGTTCGCCCGCCTTCCTCCTAGAATCAAAAATTTCCAAGAAATTGTGGATGCATTCATATAGAACTATGCATTCAACATCAACATGGATGTGAGTCTAGAAGAGATATCTACTCTCAAACAAGCTAAGGGGGAAATATTCGCATCCTTTTTACAATGATGGTGATCCAAGGCCAATAGAAGCAAATGGACTATGCTAAAAGAACAAAAAATCTACACTATCATCACTAATCTCTAAGGAACCTTGTCATTCCATTTGAAAATGCAATGCAACACCACATATGACTAGTTGATCCCCAAGGGGCTCAATATCGAAAGAGCCCTTATCACACAAAGGGGAACACCTACTTATCAAGACAATCACCCATCAACCAGCTATAATGAAAAACCTCACACATGGGAAAAGAAAAATAATGTCACTAACGATGGTGTCATTGACACCAAAGTTGTTATTAGTGCCCCAAGGAAAAACATACAAACATATCAACAACCACAAGTCAACAACTAAAATAAAACACAAGCCAACAATCAAGTGTTCAATAATCTAAATAATCAAGGGGGACCACCCCCACAAAACAAGTATCCCCCTAAATGAAAATACACACCCCTTGGAGAATCAATTGAATCTATCATGAAAACATTGGTACAAGAGAATCTCATTAAAATCCCTATTTATGAGAACTATTAGGAACCCCAAGTGAAACCACCATGGTATAATGAACACCACCTTTGAAATTTTCATAAAATCAAGGAGCACATGAAGGCTAGTTGCATGAGATTGAAAATTTTGATCCAAGACCTTATCGATGACAAAAGTATAAACATTGAACAACTTATAGGAAATCAGGACCTTAAGATATACATGAATATGATGCCTGATCATAATAAGGGAAACAATGACAATGGCAAGGGTAAATATAAAAGTTTGAATCATGTTTATGACCATGTTGTTGCATCCATAGGTGAATGGGTTACTGTTGTCAATGTCAAGGGAGCTAGATCCAACTGTGGAGTCACCACATGTGGTGACAGAGTTACCATTCTTGGACCATCACAACCACCCAAGGAACTAGCCTCTAATCCAAAATTTATTCCCAATGGTTATAATGTCTTGGACCAATTGAAAAGAACTCCTGCACAAATCTCCATCACAAAGTTACTAAATATCTCACATGTACACAAGAAAATTCTAGAAGAAGCATTGGCTTCATCCACTGTCCCCACATACCTTTATCCAAATGAGTTCCAAGCTATGGTTGGACATATCACCACCCCACATCTCCTAACATTTTCTAATCAAGACTTCCCAACATAACCATGTCATAATTGTGCACTCCATCTCGAGGTCTTGGTCCATAAGAATAAAGTCAAAAAAGTCTTGGTGGATGGGGGTATAGGTCTAAATATTTGTACCCTCAAGCTAATAAAGAATATAGGATTCTTTGATGATGTCATTGAAAAAGGTAAAGGTATTACAATCAGAGTGTATGATGATCGGGAAAGAGTGTGTTAAGGCACTATTCAACTCCCCATTCAAGTAGGGCCAGCCATCATGGAAACTACCTACCAAGTCCTTGATCTTTAATTACCCTCTAATATTCTCCTAGGGCACCTATGGATTCATGGGATGCAATTTGTCGCCTCTACCTTCCATCAATGTGACAAGTTTCCCTATCAAAATCAAGAGGTCACAATCCATGGTGATCCTGAGCCATTTTATTATTGCAAGAATCTCAAAGCCAAGTACTACAAGATTCCTCAAGTCCCAAAGAATGATGAAGGCCCTGCAACTCCATATGTAGACTAATTTACCTTAGCCTCCACTTCTCAGACAAAGACATCCGCCATTCCTGACATCTCTGATATCAAATTCATTATCCAAGACAATGGGTGTGGGGATTACAAAATGAAGAAGAGTTCCTTCATAATAGGAGAGTTACCTCAATCTCCTAGATCTCATGGGAAACCGCATCCAAATAACACTTCAGCCCAAACCTTCAAAGTAGACCCCTATAGATTCAGATGTTGGGGGAACCTAAGTTGGGAAGTGGTGGACAAAAAGGATATATCAAGTCTGCTATACCAAGATGAAAGGCTCGAGCTTGATCTTCCCATGGATGATAATAGAAAAGGACTACAAATAATGCAAGGATGGGGCTACAAGAAAAACAAGAAACTCAGACAAAATGACAATGGTCTTCTAGTTACTATCATTCCTAACAAGTGTATAAGGAATCTTGGCCTTGGATATACTCCTCCAAAAATAACCATACTTGGAAAAAGTGACCTAATTAGAAAAGTCGAAGCTCCCCCTCAGTTACCAGTATCCACAAGTTTTCTCTTAGACAAATATACCTTTGACATAGCCAATGTGTGTGATGAGGATCCCATAACTGATTTACCCATGCTATTCAAGGATTCCTTCCTTCTCATGATTAGTACCCTATCTTTTGATTCAAATAGCCAAACCAATGAGCTAAAAGTTGTCTACCCCCAACTCATCGATTACAAGCAACGAGGACCACCAATTTGAGACACATTCAAAAATGATGAGTCTCTCTCAAAATTCATGGGATTATGGGATACTTTACCATGTAGAGATCACAAAGTTGGGTTTCAAATTAAGCTAGACACACATTCCTACTATGGGGAAATGATTGAATCCCTCAGTTGCAAAAGTGAAAATTTAAGAATAATATCTAGGTCTTTGAGTGAAAACCACACTGTGGCACTCTCTAACTCAAAAATAGTAAAAATAAAGGACACATCCAATGGTGAAAACCTCTTAGAGGCACCAGACGATTAGGGATTCAATCTTTCCCTTAGTGTTATTTATCAAGTGAAGTCAGCAATCTTAGTAGAAAAATGCAATCTAGTCAACTTGGGAACATAAGATATGCCACATATCACCTTCTATGCAAAATCACTTTTAACAAAAGAACAAGAACTCCTAGCTTCTTTTCTAAGGGAAAGAAAGGTAAAATTCGCATGGACCTATTCCAACATGCCTGGTCTCAATCCAAAAGTTGTGGTTCACCATCTAGTTGTCTATCCAGAAGTAAAACCAGTAAGGAAAAAAGCTGAGAAAGATGCATCCACAAATAGCATTATTGTTCAAGATGGAATTACAAAAGCTCCTTGATGTTGGTTTCATATGGCCAATTGATTATCGAGAGTGGGTTTCAAATATTTTACCTATTTCAAATCCCACTGGGGGCATCCACATTTACACTGATTTCAGATATTTCAACAAAGCATGTCTTGGGGATGATTTCCATCTCCCAAACATAGACATGATTGTGGATATCATGACAAGGCATGAAATTCTATCACTAATGGATGGATTCTCAAGGTACAATCAAATAATGATAGCTAAGGATGACCAACACAAGACAACTTTCACTTGTCCATGGGGGACATACTGTTGGAACATGATGCCATTTGGGTTGAAGAATGCAGGAGCTACCTATTAAAGATCTATGACACTAATCTTCAATGATATGATTCACAAAACTGTGGAATACTATGTGGATGATATATTGGCCAAATCAAAGAAACGTTGAGATCACATAACAACACTAAGCTCCATCTTTGATAGGCTAGAAGAATACAAGGTTAGGCTCAATCCAAAAAAGTGTCTTTGGTGTACAATCAGGCAAGCTCCTAGGGTACATTGTATCTATGAGAGGAATCAAGATAGACCCAACCAAAGTCAAAGCAATTCTTGAGATGGAGGCACCAAGAACCTTGAAGCAATTGAGAGGTTTGCAGGGAAGACTCCAATCCATTCATCGGTTTATAGCACAGTTGGTGGATAAGGCTATCCCATATTCTCATCTACTCCACAAGGGGGTAGCATACAAATGGGTCAAGAAATGTGACCAGGATTTCAATAAGATCAAGGAGTACTTGCTCACACCAACAATTCTCATCCCACCAATTCTAGGTAAGCCATTGATCCTGTATATATCGGCAACAACAACAACCCTTAGTGCTCTCTTAGCTCAACATGATGAAAATGGGAAGGAGAGAGTTATTTACTACATCAGTAGAACCATGGTGGGACATGAGCTAAATTACACATCCATTGAGAAGGCTTTCTTAGTAGTTGAATTCACTATACAAAAATTCAGATAGTATATGCTAGCACATCAAATAAAACTCATTGCTAAGATAGATCCTCTCAAGTATCCGCTTTCTAAAGCAATGCTCACAGGGCGAACAACTAAATGGGTTATGATCCTAATAGAACATGACATTGAGTACGTAGAATGGAAGGCCATTAAAGGAAAATTAATTGCAAATCAGCTGTAGAGGCATGATGTATTCATAGAACCCACTTGTATCAAAGTTGCCTGATGAGTCCATCTTTAACGTAAGTGTAGTAGATCACTAGAAAGTGTAGTTTGATGGATTCTACACACATCATGGGTTACGAGCTGGAATCTTCTTCATTATACCACAAGGAGATTGCATACCCAAGTCATATAAGTTGTCTTTTCCTTTCACAAACAATATTGTAGAATATGAGGCTCTTGTCATAGGACTCAGAATAGTAGTATAGTGGCAGATCATGGAACTCAAAGTCTATGGATATTTGCAGCTAATCATAAACTAGGTCAATGATGAATACCAAATGAAGGATGACAAATTAACCCCATACAAGAAACTGGTGGAAAGCCTCAAAGAATTCTTCATTGATATCACATTTGAGCAAATACCAAGGGAAAAAAATAGAGCAACAAATGTTATGGCAACAATTAGATTGCTACTAGATATCCCACACAACATCCCTAATAAATATTCCTTGTAGAGCAGCTTCTCGTACCAGCATTCGAGGTACTAGAGTCTAAATTTGTGTGTGAAATCGTTGGTTCTGATGATCCTTGGTATCATGATATATACACCTACTTGAGAATAGGAGTCCTCCCCGCTGATATCACCCCAAACCTTAAAAGAACATTTGTCAAGAAGTCATCCTGCTTTATTATCTTAGGAGACACCCTATACCATAGGAGTATCAAGGGAACCCTTTTGTGATACCTAAATGCTAAGGAAGCTTTGACTACTTTAACTGAGGTACACAATGGAATTTGTGGGGCACATTCAAGTGGTATGACCTTGGATAAGAAACTACTGAGGACTGGGTACTATTGGCCTACAAGGGAGAAGGAAGCACATGACTATGCCCAAAGATGTGTGTAGTGTCAACAATATGGGGACCTCATCCATGCACTACCTCAGGAGCTCCACCCAATCATTACACCTTGGCCCTTTTCATAATGGGGGCTCGATCTCATTGGAAAAATCACACCCACCTCATTCAATGGGCATAAGTTCATCATCACCACCATGGAGTACTTCACGAAATGGGTAGAGACCATTCCAATGACCTATATTATAGAAAAGGAGATTTCCAAGTTCATCCTGAACTACCTAATTTGCTGCTATGATGTCCCTCAAACCATTATCTTAGATAATGGGACACCTTTCAAAAACCAGGATGTTCGAGACCTATGCAAAAAGTTCAATATCCAACATCACTTTTCTACTTCATACTACCCCCAGGGAAATGACCAAGCTGAGGGTACCAATAAAATCATCTTGAAAATCCTAAAGAAAACAATCAATGAAGTTGGTCGTGACTGGCACCTATAGTTGAATCCCGCCCTATGGGCCTACCGAACAAGTATTTGCATGCCCACAATTTTAACCCCATTCTCCTTGGTCTACATATGAAAATCCATCCTTCCTATTGAGATTGTGCTCCCATCCTTAAGAATATCATTGCAAAATATCATTACAGATGAAGAATATCAGGTATCATGGTTGAATGAGCTAGAAATATTGGATGAATGGTGCATGGATTCCTTAAACCATTTGCAAGTCTACCAAAACCATCTTAAGTGAAGCTACAATAAGAAGATTAGGAGTTGGACCTTTCAAGTCAGAGAGCTCGTATTGAAGGAGAATCAAAAAAATGTACCAAATCGAGATAGCAATTTTTTGAAATGGAAACCAGTGAACTGACCCACCCCAATATCACCATTCCTAAACCAAGGACGACCATGCCTAATTAAGGCATCTAATAGATCACATGAGTCGATAGTCATTTCCAAGAAATTGATCGCCTCAGGGTTGTAATGAGGCATTCTTAAGTATGACATACTTAAGCCAAAATCCATGATAAAATTGATCAATATATTATAAATCAAAGTTCTAGAGCTAACTTGGGTCCACTACATACTCCAAGGAAAAATGGTCGTAGGGTCATAATCAAATTTCCTTAAGTACAACAGATCAAAGCTTAGAGATATGATAAATGAGAGTGGATAATAATTAGCTAGAAAATTGAAGATAAACATTACCAAAAACACATTCCTGAAAAACATGAAAAATGTTACGTTATGTATTTGACAAGACTATCCAAATGAGTTTTGGAGAACCCTACCATACATCATAAATTCATAAATCCACCCAACTCCCTGCGAAAACCTCTCCACGTACTCAAGCTTATTCCACATCATCCAAGGCCCAAAGGTATAGTGCCACATCTACCCTCCCAAATCAGCATAGTTGGCCCCCTTCATTAATATTAACATTTTTCTATTCAGCAAGGATAAATCCTTGTATATTTGCTAGGAGAGTCTCTAGTCTTCTCCAACATTTGGATAGACTCCACAAGGAGCAAAGGTTGGCCAAAGCATCTACCACCTGATTTTCCTCATGAAAGATGTGAGATAGATTCTTCCTTGCAATTTAGAAATAAAAAAAATTATGTCTTGAAGGATATCTTTAATACTCCGTCCATGATTACAATAATGGTTAATAGAGTCAATCACCATCTTGGAGTCAACTTCTATATGTATATTTTTTATACCCAAAGTGATAGCAATCTCAATGCCCTTGAGCGGCACTCATGCCTTCATTTTCATAGAAGTATGAACATACCAATACCGCCAACATATCTGACTACAAATTTTCCCTTGCAATCCCTGATAATGCCACCAATACTAGCCATACTTGGGTTCCCCTTTTCCACCCCATCAAAATTAAGCTTGTACCAGCTAGTATTCAGGGTTTCTAAACCATATTACGTTGAGCCAAAGATTTAGAGTTATCAAAGGAGTTGATCTCCAACTTTTTGTTCCATGAGTTTTCCATCTTGATCTCCCACTTCGTGGGGGATTTGTCCAGGGGTTTCCAAGAGTAAATGGAGACACTCTCAAAAATAAGTCTGAAACTAATGCCAAAGACCTCCTTGGGACTTTTTTGTATATCTCTGAAGATTTGGATGTTCCTCTCTTTCCATAAATACCAAAAAATGATGGGAGGGGTTTGATGCAAAATATCAATAGGGAGAGGATATTGAAAGGGGCCAGACCATCCCTCAATAAAAATTTTTAAGTCCCCATTCATGGTCCAATGGATCCCCAATTCACCAAAAGTCAAATCCCAAATTTCAATAGTAGACGAACAATGCAGTAACAGGTGGTCAACCAACTCCTCATTGTTCTTGCATAACATGCATCTATTCAAGATCTGGAATCCCCTTTTCCTTAGGTTATCCTAAGTCAGAATCCTATTGTGGCATGCCTTCCACCAAAATACATTTATTATTGGTGTCAAATGTATGTTCCAAACCTATCTCCAAACTCTTCTCTAAGCTCCTAAGTCCAAAACCAAATCGTAAGCCAACCTAATAGAGAGGTGTCCCTTGCATTCCTTAACCCAAAATAATTCATCCTCCATGTTTGATATGGGAATTATAGATAAAGAAATGATGTCATATAAGGTCCTAGCCAACAATATTAAGCCTAGAGAGAGGGGGAAACATAATTCCAAGACTTTCCACTTCCTAGAACCTTGAGGACCATACACGTAGTCACATAATTTTCTATCGAAGAATTGTCACACAAGCTCCATCATATTCTTGAAGTCATATAGGGAAAGGGGAAAATCAAGCAACTAAGGGTCTTCCCAAAAGCTAATGTTGCTACCATTCCCAAGCTTCCATCTTAGCCAAGAGTGCAACGACCTTTTCATTTTTGTATATATTGTTCCAAGCCAATGAGCCACTAGGGTGCTCCAACAAGAGACACCTAATTAGGGGGTAGTTATTTACATACTTAGCATTCATAATCTTACACTAGTCCTTTTTGTTCCTTAACTAATCCCAACCAACCTTAGAAAGAAAATCTTTGTTAGTCAATTGAACTTTCCTTATACTAAGTCCTCCACTAGATTTAGGAAGGCACACCTTATTCCAACTAATCAAAGCCAAAAAAAAATTTCCTTTGTGCCAGACTAGAGGAAATTCCTTTGGATTTTTTCAAATTTCTTTGCTATGTATCTAGGGATTTTGAAAATAGAGAGGAAATAAATTGGAATCCCTTGAAGCCCACAGTAATAAAGAGTTGTAACTTACCAGCATGACTAAGGATTGAGCCTTTCCACCCAACCAATTTCCTTTTAATCCTCTCAAGGACATTATTCCAAAAGATTGGGGAAACTTCCTTGATAGTAAGAGGGAGCCCCAGGTACACTAAAGGTAGTGAGGCACCAACACAACCCAAAACATCATTCACCTTATCTTGCAAAATAGGAGTGTTGTTAAAGAAATAAATCATACTCTTGTAGTTTATACACTGGCCAAAGCAAGTTGCATAGTTGTTAAAGGTACTTTTTCCATTTACTTGATTCCACAATTGAAGTCATCCAAAAAAGATGGTATCGTCCATGAACTATTGTATGACAATAGGTTCTAGAGTAGTGGTAGGTTTGAAACCTTCGATAGAACCCTCTGACAACATTCTGGAAACATTACTACTTAGAAAATCTATGACCATTATGAACAAGTAGGGTGATAGAAGATCCCCCTATCTTATGCCCCTCCCAGCATTAAAGAATTCATGAGGAACCCCATTAACCAAAACAAAATATTTCATAGTAGTAACACACTCCATAATGAGATTAAGCACCCTTTGATCGAAGCCCATCTTAGCCAAAAATTTGGGGACAAAACTTTAAAGGAATTTTTTGTAGTCTTTTGAAATGTCAAGCTTAAAATACATACTAGCGTTGTTGCAACGATCCATAAAATGCAAGATTTTCTAAGTGGAAATGGTAGCATCCAAGATATGGCACCCCAGGACAAAGCCCCTTTGGCTTGGACTTATCATTTTTTCCAAGAGGGGTTTCAGGTGGTTCACCAAAATTTTGGAGAAAATATTATATATGGTATTACAGAGACTAATAGGATGACATTCAGCCATGTTCTATGGGTCCTCAATTTTGGTGATAGGGGCGATGAAGGTGTGATTCAATTGTTTGAGCAATTTTCTAGAATTGAAGAAATTCTTAGCCACTAGAGCTAATTCCTCACCAAATATGTCCCAGAAAAATTAGAAAAAAGCTAGGGGGTATCCATCAGGACCTAGAGCCTTGTAAGCACCCATACTAAAAACAATGGCCCTAAATTCCTTGAGAGTGATAACACCTAGAATATTATCCTTGTCCTCCCTAGATAGAGAGAAGGGAAGGAAGTCTAGTAGCAAGTCATTCAAAGCAGAATTAGGAGCCATAGTAGGAGCTGATAGTGCCTGTTGGAAGTAGCTAGAAGCCAATAGACCAATCTGAGCATAGGTAGTGACATCATCACTCAAGTCATTTTTCAACATTTTATCTGATTCTTTTTCCTATTTTTGAGGACTAAAACATGGAAGAAAGAGGTGTTTTGATCACCCTCCATAAGCCATTGGACTCTAGATTTTTGCTTCCAGAATATCTCCTCTTTTTTCAATATTTTTTCCCATTCTAGGTGTTCATCTCTTTCCTACTGAGAAGTCTATAGACCGATATCACCCTCCTCCATCCTCTTTTTTCTCAACCTAATATTATCAACTAACACCCATTTCTGATGGAAGATATCACAAAAAATCCTCTTGTTCCAACCCTTAACCATGTTCTTGATATACTTGATTTTATGGAACACCGTAAACATGGGGAAGCCATGTACGGGGATGTTCCACCAAGTAATAATTTTATTCTTGAAATCTAGGTGGGAATTCCACATGATCTCAAATTAGAAAGGAAAGGGACCCACAACAAAGTTTACATTTGTGACCAACAATAGAGGGTTATGGTTTGAAATAGTCTAGGGTAAAGCCATTGGGTTGGAATTAAGTAAGGTTGTCCAATTGGTAGAAAAGAGGAATCTATCAAGTCAAACCTAGATAAGGCCATCCCCCAACCTCCTATTGGTCTAGGTAAAAGCGTGTCCATTGTAAGTCTATGTCCACCAACTCGATATTACTTAAGAAATCAGCGAGGATAGTCATGTTATTAGAATAGTTGGTTAAACCCCCACTCTTCTCTGAAGGGTACAATGGAGAGTTGAAATCTCCATACACCAACTAGTGGGGCCCCCCATTATTCTTTATCTAGTCAGTGAGATCCTACCAAAGGGATTTCCTTGCATTCCTTAAATTACGGGCATAGATGTTGATCAGGAACCAAGAACCACCTGAGTGATAGAACCGGATTCCCACATTATTCTTGCTTTGGAAAATTTTAGATCCAGTTAACCTATTAGGATCCACATCATAGAAAGCTCACCCAAAGCCCCATCTGCATCACAATAGGAGAAATGGGCATTCAAAAAAATGTACTTGGAAATGTGTTCATTTTTTTTTTAATTTCTTGTAATAGAAAAACATCAATCTTGTGTTCCAACACATAATTCTTCAAAGCTAGCCATTTTTGGGGGCTATTTAGCCCTCTCACATTCCAATATAGGACTTTCATTTAGAACCTTTCCTTGAGGACACTTCCAATGTCCTTTGTTTACCAATGGTAATCTCTTTTGTTGTCTCCCTATTCCTAGTCTATCTTTGGTTGGGTATTCTAAGTTTGGAATCCCCACCCACATCCGCTTTCTTTTTTTTACCTTTCTTCTTTGGAGTTATCCAAAACTCATCTTCATTGGCTTGCTCCTAAGACAAGGAAGTAGCCACTATCTATCTAGAATCGAAGTTTAACATATTGATAACCTCATTCAGGATCTCACCTTCTTCAATATTCTTTACCAAATCTTGATTACAGGGTAGAACACTCACCATTTCCACCAACTATGTCATAGGGACCCCCAGAACACCATGTAATGGAGAAGACATGTTCTCTAGAATCCTGTTGGGAGAAGTCCCTCCCAACACCAAAGTAGATTCTATAAAAGATATTTTTAGAGACAGGAGCACTGAGGCCTCTAGAATAGGAGACCCATATTTGTCCGAGGAGTCAATGATATTGAGGAGACAAAAATTGAAGGGGTGGCTATTAGAGGGATCATCCATAGGGGGGTCACTTGGAATGGGATCATGTTTTACCATGGACTTACAGTCCGAAATGAGATGCCCAAGTTTAGCACATTTTTGGCAATAAATCATAGCATTCTCATAGCAAACTTGTTGAGTCCAAGACCCAAATTTGGAACAAATTTTCATAGAGTTGGGAAAGGACTTGTTAATATCAATGTTAACATAGAATCTAGCAAATACTAACCTAGAAATCAATTTGGTGATAGAGTCTGAGGTGATGTAATGACCCATCAAATTGCCAATGCTTTGAAACACTAATTCATCCTAGTACTCTAGGTGCAGTCTAGGTAGACGAACCCACATGAGAGCTGAATTATTGAGATTGATAGTAGGGTCAAAGCTTAGCTTCGAATGACACAGTGACAGGCCATGTTTCCCATAAATCCAAGGCCCTAAGGATAGAAGATAAATCATATCTCTAGTAGCTATAAATTTGAAAAGGAATAGCCCACCAGCCATAACACAGATGTCCAGGATACCTTTGAGATGCCACTTTGTAGTCGCCCATTTTCTTACCATATCCACAGTGGGATGAAAGGACAAAAACTTTTGCACCATCATGTTGTCCATAGAGGAAACAATCCTATCACTGCTGGCTTCAAGGATAGAGAATTTAGTACCAAATGCAAAAATTTCCACTTCTCGGTGAGGATGGGATAACTTAGCAACCAAACTTGAGTTAGTCAGCAAATTCTTCCACCCCTTTAAATCCAGAGTGACAAAGATCACAAGAACATCAACAACAGCTTGACCAAGAATTATGGGAACACCAACAACAGACAACACAAGAGCGACCCTCGAGGTTGTTGGATCAACATGTTCCTTGGAAAGAATATGGTCAAGAGAGGACGAGGGTGAGGGGGACCGTTGGGTACCCCCAAAGTGGAGTCCACCATGTGTGCAAACAATTCAAAGGAGAGAAATGGGAGAGAGGATATGGAGAAGAAATTAGAGAGATGATATGGAGAAGAAATTGATCAGGGATATGTGAATGATAGTTGAATTGGTTGAAATAAGAAAGAAATAAAATAATTTATATTATTTAGAAGCCTTTATTTGAGATTTAGATTCCATTAAGAAAGAAACTAAAGCTTGATAATTTTGAAACTCTATGAGTAGTGCCACTTTTAGTAATCCATACTAGAATATCTCTCTATATGTTAAAAAAAGAGAAACAAAAGTGATTAACAACTAACACCAAGTGTAGGGAATTTATATCTCTCTATTCTATAAATACTTGGTATAATATATAGTATCTCTCAAATTATTTTCTTCATTGCAAACGTCAGCCGAATTAAAATTTTATATTGTTGAACAACCTTCTATTATGATAACATAAGATGAAAAAGGAAAGGGAAAATATCAAACCTTGATCCACACACAACCATAAAAGACCATGTGAAACTTAAGTTATTCAAGAATTATTTTCTCATGATGATCATTTAAAGGAAATTATTGCATATCCTATGAATAACTAGAAACGTTAGGCTATTGCAACATGTATCTCAACTATTTTAGATTTTTATGATAGAGATGACATTATTGAAGATGCAAGGGAAAATGCATGTGAGAAATTATTATCTTTAATGAGGAAGTCATTATAGTTAATGAGTTCCAAATATTATTTTTAATAGTGAAAACTAAGGCTAAGATTTATGTAAATGTAAGAAGCGAATATAATAAATTAATAAGAAGAAGAAGAAGAAGAAGAATATCCTAGTAGTAAGGCATATGTTTATGAAGTAAATACTAATATGATCATGATTGAGAAAGAAATGAAATTGGTTATAGAAAATGGTTGTCTTCTCCTCTCAAGATGTGATATAGTGTCTACCATAATATTTGGTTGTTGAGAGGGAAGAGTGAGGAGGGAGATGTCTTTCCAATGTAGAACAAGGTAAGAGATTCTAATCTTGCTTAGATTAGAACCCTACAAATGAAACTTTGGCAATATGGACTATAGCCCAAAAAATACTAAGTTTGATATATGCAAGGATCCACATGGGCTATTCAAATAATTAATAGTAAGAAGAGTGGGTGACATATCAACCCCACAAGTATCCTCCTTGGAATTCCATACTACATGATTTAATGAATTGATCACAAACAAATTATAAAAAGGACTATAATGAGTTTTTTCAAAAAAAATTAAAGCTACTAAGGGAATTTCATGATCAAAGAACACTAGGAAATCAATATATGGTAGAACTCTAGGGCAAGAATCCCAAAGAACTTATTCTTCCTCCTAGAACAACCCAAAAATCAAATAGTTTGTAGAGTGAAGTAAATACAGTGAGAAGAGTGGATGAAACTATAGAGAAGGAAAAGGAAGAAATTATGGCAAGAGCCAAACAATTTGTGAGGTGAAAGTTCAAATCTAAATCACACTTTAGTAAAGGAAATCACCAACACTAATCTAACTTTTTAATTTGAATCAATAAAAAGTTATATATATGTTTTGAATTTTAATATGATGTAAACTAATTAAATGTATACTATTTAGTGTGTATAGAAAAATTAAAAATTATTTGAATGTAGTTTTTAATAAAATTGACACTATAAATTAGTTGATAAAATATTGAAAATAAAGGTTAAGTGAGATGCCATTCTTTATATAATAAATCTTTTTTTTCATTCAAACTTTCTTTTTGTATTTATAAGTCAAAATATTAGTGTATAGATTAATTTTTCCCCCATTTTGAAAAATATTTATTTTAAAGAAATCTTAAAATTTGCATGTACTAATATATATATATATATATATATATTAATGGGATTCCATCTTTTGTCTTAATTATTTATCTAGAATTAAAATTATATCACCTTGACATGGAATTTATTCTCTAGTGCCTCATATTTTTTAAATTTTTTTCATAAACTAATACTGTTTTTGACAAGACAATCAATCTTATGTTTTGGTGATGATGACCAATTTTTAGTAAAAATAAAAAAATATAAACAATAATTAAATTATTAAAAATCATATTTAAAAAAATAAACTTATAATTCTACAAAAGGGTTTTTTTTAATGTTATTTACTTGAGTGGGAGTTGTGACAACATCATTTTTTTTTAATAAAATTTATGTTTTTGATAAAATTTCCCCAAGATGATGCTACATGTGTATTTAGTGAACACTTCTAGCTAGAAAAGTTGTGTCTCATATCTAATTTATTTAGAATGAAATTACATAGACCATATGTTTGAACAAAATTGAATTTCAATTGGAAATACTTAAATTCACTTGTGTTGATAGCTTGACCTAAAGTGTGACAACTTTTAACTTTTAACCAATAAAAGTTTTGATTGAGGGGGCCTTTGAGGTTAGGATATAAAGTATTATTAGAATGACTAGTTATTTATGGTAGTGCAATATAAGTATTCAACAGTCCTTGAGCCAAATCTTTTTTTTTGATAAAATTTCAATGAAATAAATGTGAAAAGGATTCGTAAAATGGTATAGGTATAAAATTAATATATAAAAAAACCAGATAAATATTGACCAAGGGGTTCTAACAAAATTGTAGAGACACATGGCATCACATAATTGCTATATGAGGTCTTTCCTCTCATGAATAAGATAAAAGAATATGATAAAGGAGAATGTTGAGGATCTATAGGCCCTCTTTGCATATAATGTCTCAACTATAAATTATCCCAATGTGGATGATAAAATTGTATGGGATTTGAAAGATGAATTTAGTGGTCTTGTGACTATATTTTATGGAAACCTTACTAAAGGAAAAAAATATGGGTCCTATCCTCCTTAGTCATTAATTAGGTAAATGTTTAACATTATAAAAAAATATATAAAATTTATAAGAGAAATAAAAATTGCATTAGGTTGTAGATACACTACTAGCATAAATAAAATGATGAAAGGAATGCACATAGATTGGTCTAGTGAGGAAGAATATGGAGAATAGAAAAATGTACATACTCTAAAAGATTAAATTTTATATTATTTGAACCATCAATAGTAGTCATATTATGAAGTAAGGAGCCTCATGAAAAATATCAAAAGAACCATTGATAATATAATGGAATTTTTTTAATGTAATCACATGACTAAGAATAAATTACCTCTAGGAGGATGAAAAAAATTATAGTCTATGGTTAAGTTATATAATGTATTTGTAGGAATCAATATCTTAATAGTGAAAACAAGTAGCACATGGTCTAGTATGATTGTGACAACACATGTCATGTGTTCAAAGTTAATGCAAGGGTTTTAGTGCTTTTGCTAACTTAATGGGTGACAAGTGATAATTTGATTCTACAATCCTTCTTAGTCTTCCAAGACTGGCACATGTATGATAAATAAGTTTATGATATAATTTAATGTAATATTAAAAGATTTATTCATGGTATATAAAGGGAGGGGACTTTCCCATCTCTCATAATCTTTCATTTCCTAATGGATATTTATTTCAATGATAGCTTACTACCTTGGTAATAAGGACAATGAGGATATGCTCATATTATTGTGAATTTTACAAGCTATGGGGTATGAAACACAGTCCTAAGAACTAGTGTATAATTTTTTAAAGTGTTCCCTCAATTTTTAATTAATATTTATCTTCTAAATCATTCTCTGGGTCTTGTAGGACCACCTTTATAATCCTTACATATCTTGAAAATCATGAGAGATGGGATTCTCTCATACTTAACTCTTTCACTCAACATATTTCTTCATTTTTCTTTGAGTTTGGAAAATATCTAAGAAGACTTCAAGTAAAACTATCCAATGAGATTATTAAGAGATGTTTCCCACTTAATCGAAAATACACCCTGATGAATTAAGTGAATCTATTTGATAATTGTGGTACCTAAGTGTGACTAGTCAAATGAGGCATGCCTATTTTTACCTCTAAAATTCCTAAAATTTATGTTAAACCTGTCTTTAACTTTAATAATTATTAGCATCTAAAATAAGTCGCAAAACTCACTAAAAATATTTATATATGATTACATGATCTATGGGGACATTTAAAATGGTTAGTGTGATAAGGGAGGTTTCCTTAATTAATCCCCTAATAGGTATATTCTAATGTAGTCCACAAAAGCACTAGAAAGTAATAAGTGTTTGTTTAGAGCTACATGGTTGTCATAATAGTAATACAATAAGAGTAACATGCACTTGTGATGTTTATCAAGGGACATGGCAACAAAATGATCACAATAAAATATAAAAGTTCAAAGGATAGGACAACACAAGGAATTTTATGGCTTATGTTTTTTAGAATTTGGATAGGATGGATGAGGGTTTCTATGGCTTAGAAATGATAGGGTTTGAGAACTATCATGTTATGATGAAAGTAGGAAGAGGAAGCTATAATAAATAAATAATTCACAAAAAGAGGGAGAACTCCATAGCTTTAGATGTACAACTAAATACTCATATTCTTATGTTCCTAATTATATAGTTGTAATTAACTTTGGAGGTGTTTACAAAGAAATTATAAGTATGATGGTATAATATTTATGAAAAGTGGGGAATTTTTGGCTTATATTTTAGTTTGTCCTAATATTTAAGGTTTGTGAATTAGAAAAATAGTAAGGGTTAGTTCATGCAAGATCAAGTAAAATTTAGATGAAAAATTCAATAAGATCAACCATGCTAGGTGAACACATATATCACACTACTTGTGGCACCTAGGCACAACTAACATTTAATGCTATGGGGCCCAAATATTAGGTAAGGACTCCTAAGTTAATTCTAAGGTTTGGAAAGGTGCCTTTGATAATTTTTATCATTAGAAAGGATAATAATAGGTGTAACATGGCCCTAAAATATACTAGAAAAATAAATACTAAATTTGTGATAAAAGTGTAATAGTGAAGGTAGAGGATATGTAATTTTATATATTATAGAGTCATGTAAATTCTCTTATAATGATTATGTAAAGGTTGATTCTATTAGAGAACCAATGGACGTGTATGTGGATAATTTCTAAATTATGATATTTTCATCAATATTTTATTTAGTTGTTTAGTCAAACTTATTGACCCTTATTTCATAAGTAGTTGTTCACATGAACCCATCTCTCATGAGCATGAATGGTTCATTTAATACTCATTACATATAGGTGATGCTTATATGGGTGTGGGTTTTCCTAGATGCAATGAGTGATAAGTTCAAACCATTCATGCTCATGTGAGATGGCTTCATGTGAATCACTACTCATAAAATATAGTATAAAATGAGTTTGACTCAAAACTATGTAATAAAATCCTAACAAAAATATCATAATTTGATGCACTATATTAAATGCATCTTACTTGTCAATTTTCAAATTACTTGATCTTTTATTATTTTAAGATGGTCATAATGAATGTATTGAATGCCTTTAAATACAAGGACATATTTTAAAATATAATACAAATTTGAATTGACTCAACCTTTAGAAAAATTAGTAAAGGTGGGGTGTCTATAAAATTTAAATTAAAAATAAATAAAAAATAGGGTGAAATGAGTCCATGGTTGTGAGGATGATCATGTGGTCATGAACTATTCTTTAAGATAGAAAAGAAGTTAAATCATAGTGGACAGTGTTTGTATAGAAATAATAAATGAGTGGATAAAGTTAATGTCTCAAGGTGTCTAAACTTGAGAAAGGCAATAAGTGGTAGGTGCATAAAAAGATATGTACATGATAGGTGGATAACATATAGTGGAGGCCTCACTTTTACACAATATTGTATTTATCACTATGTCTATGTATCGCTATTCTCCCCACAAAAAGAACACAAAATTAAATGAGAAATGACATTTAAATATATAAATTTTATTGCCACAAGTGATAATATCAATTATTAAATTTTAAATAAATTACATTATAACATTATTACAAAAATTCTCAGTAGAAAAAAATATTAAAAACAAAAATAATAGAGAATAATTATACCTAATAATAAATTGATTAATTATATAATATAAAATAAACCAACACAATTTTTTTAAATGAGTATTGAGAAGAGAAGAACTTGTTAACTCAAAAATATTTTCCTTGTAACTTTGATTTATATAAATATAAAAGGTTTATTTGTTATTATTTTTTTTAAATATTATGGTTTTTTTTGTTATTTAATGGAGAAATTAATATTTCCAGTTTGATTCACAAATAAAATCCTAACATGCACCATTACAACTTATGTTTGTATGAATTTCCTTCCATTCATGTGGGGTAAATTCAAGGAACCAAAATTATGACAATTTTTCATGTTTTCCAATAGCTTGATTTTCTAGTCTACCTCTAGGAGCTAAAATATTATATGACTTAATATATAAATTTTATGATATTGCTATCAGGATTCAACCGTGTAGTTTCGAGTCAAACTCATTGACCCATGTTTCATGAGTAGTGGTTCAACAAGAACCCAACTCTCATGATATCGAATGGTCCACTTAGCACTCATTGCATCTAGGTGATGCTCAGAGGTGAAGCACTGGTTCGTCCCGGGAGGTCACCCATCCCATACTGCTCCAGCTCAAGCGCGCTTAACCAGGGAGTTTTCTCCAAGGTTAAGCCCGCTTGAGTTGTTACCCCATTTGCAAAACCTTCAGCAAGTGTTGTGCCATATGAACCATTCATAATAGAGCCCCTTTAGCTGTGGAAAAATACCTCCTACTTATCATATAAATTTTAATTAAATATTTTTTATAAATTAATATAAAAGAACACTTATTATTAAAATAATAAATAATAAATTTATTTAATTTATAGTTTTTTTAATATTGCTTCACAATAAGAGAAAACCACATCCCTTCTAACTCAAAATGTATAAAACTTTTTCATTTCAATAACCAATATATCCTAGAACTTGGCATAAGGAAAGCTTTAACAAGAATGTACTCCATTCTTCACCAATCAATTTTGAAAACTAACATTTAAGTTTTTCATAAATACTCACATTTTTATTTTATTGAATAAAAGATAGTGCCATATTAAAAAAAAAAGAGGGATGGTAGAGAGGCACACTTGTTCAAATTTTTACCCAACCAAACTATCACTTGTGGCCTACCCAAGAGGCATTGTTCAATATTGAAACATGACAAATTGCATTTGACATATCTTAGGAGTGAAATCCCTCTCCAAAATGCATCATATCTTATACAATATTTAGAGTTGGGATCCCAAGTATTGTTCAATATTGAAACATGACAAATTGCATTTGACATGATATGGAAAATACCTCCTACTTATCAATTGATGAGCTAAAGGGGCTCTATAATGAATGGTTCATAAGGCACAACACTTGCTAAAGGTTTTACAAATGGGGTTACAAGCTTAGTGGGCTTAACCTTGAAGAAAACTATGTGGTTAAGTGCATTTGAGCTAGAGTAGTATACTGGGATGGGTGACCTCTCGAGAAGGCCCAGTGCTCCACCTCTATGAGCATCACCTAGATGTAATGAATGCTAAGTAGACCATTCATTATCATGAGAGATGGATTATTGTGAACCACTACTCATGAAACATGGGTCAATGAGTTTGGCTCGTAAAACTACATGATTGAAACCTGAAAGAAATATAACAATTTGACACGCTGTGGAAAATACCTCCTTATCAATTGCATTTGACATAACTGTCACGTCTAAGAAATGATCAGATCTCAGAAGTGAAATCCTCTCCGAAATGCATCATTTCTTATATAGTATTTAGAGTTGGGGTTACACCAAAACAAATTTTAAACAGGTAACGTAAAACCAGGAGGGGGGAAGAGCCGAGGAGAGGGGTGGAGGAGTCTCTACCCTGCAATCCGCAATCCGTATTCTATAATTTATAACAGAGAAGAGTACACATTTACGAGGAGCTAAAGGCAGCAGGGACGATTCCGTGGCATAATCGGTCCGTTTTAGATGCTACCGTGACGCAAGGGGCATGCAAGAGCAGTGTGCAGGGAAATTAATGCGATCGAAAGTAAGTTGACTTGGTCCTCTGGAAAGTGGAATTGATGGTACACTCCATTTTAGAGATGCCCAGCAAGATTCACGAAACACATGCCATGTGGAACAGCTGAGCGGCCGTTCTGTCTACTTGTACAAATTACAACTTTTAGGGTTTTCAAGTATGGAATTATGAGCTGTTACCTCCGGCAGAGGTCCCCACTCGTGTTACAATGTTACTCATTTCAGCCGTGGGTCTCTGCTAATGAAACATCGATTTTATGTATACTGCACTGAAAAGATGCTTGCTGTAGCTGACGCAATGTGGACCGTCCCTCTGTTTGGAGTGAAGATGATACATTATAAGCCATGGCGGGTCCCTTGTCCCTCAAACCAGAAAGGCATCAGCTAACTCTTGTCCGATAAGATTTGCTGTTCGATTCAGGGCTAGGCTGCATATTCGTGGATTCACATTAGGTACTAGGTAGTATGACAAGGAATGTAGCAACTCTAGTTCTTACCCTTTTCTTCAACATTACACAGATCTACATAAGTTCATTGTGTTTGTCCAAAGATCAAGGGCGAAGAGGTCGAGGAGGATTTGTAGGTGGGGTATACACAAAACTAACAAAATTGAGTTGAGGGGTAACTAACCATTAGGTTATTTACGTGTAGAGGGTTTTACAACAGTACACTAGGGTTGCAGGTTTCATAATACCTCGTGTTTTCCAACCTGTAATTTTACAAAATAGTAAGAATGTAATGATTTTTTTTTGTTATTTACATAGTAGGAATGTAATGAAATTCACCTTCAAAATTTATAACAAGTCTTAAAGTTAGAGTAAAAATTATGTTTCAATTTCTTCATATGTTCAAAAAATAAATGAATAGTATAATTGCAGGTTGGAATACACGATGGGTTTTGAGTAGATGGTTTATGAAACCTACAAAATTGAGTTGAGGGGTAACTAACCATTAGGTTATTTACGTGTATAGGGTTTTACAACAGTACACTAGGGTTGCAGGTTTCATAATACCTCGTGTTTTCCAACCTGTAATTTTACAAAACAGTAAGGATGTAATGATTTTTTTTTGTTATTTACATAGTAGGAATGTAATGAAATTCACCTTCAAAATTTATAACAAGTCTTAAAGTTAGAGTAAAAATTATGTTTCAATTTCTTCATATGTTCAAAAAATAAATGAATAGTATAATTGCAGGTTGGAATACACGATGGGTTTTGAGTAGATGGTTTATGAAACCTACAACCAATGCATTATCTATCTCGTTCACATTGGTCTGCTTCTTTTCAAGTATTTTTAAAGCAGATTCATTTTTCATTTCATACATTCTATTACGTGTTGCTCCAGTTGGCATTGACAAGATCTCAGGAGGCTTCATGTTTGAAACTTTAGTGATGCACCCTTGCATAATGAGAAAATATGGGTTGTTGATATTGAGCAGCACAGAATGAAAGGGGTTTTGTACACACGAGGGTTGTGTAGAGTGGCCATTGATCTAGCACTTATTTCTCCCTCCCACAACAATATTGGTAACATAATGTAAGGCACCTTCAAATATTACAACAAATCTTAGTTAGAGGAAAAAAATTATTTCAATTTCTTCATATGATTGAGAAAAAAATGGTTCAAATATTTATAGGTTGGAAAACACAGTGGGTTTTGAGTTATAATTTTATTTTGACATTCAAAGCTAAGTGGTGGAGAGCAAGGAGAGGATTTGTAGGTGAGGGATACATAAAACTAGCCAAATTTGGGCTGAGGGGAGACTAACCAATTGGGTTGTTGCGTGTTTAGGGTTCTAAAACTATATGTGGGTTGCAAGGTTTTATAACATCTAATGTATTCTAACTTGTAATTTTACAAAATAGTATGGATGTAATTAAAAATATATATTATTTAGACAATAGGAATGTAATTAACCCGCACCTTCAAAATTCAGATAACAACTATTAGTGATAGTAAAATTGTGTTTTAATTTCTTCATATGATTGAAAAATAAATGCACAAAATAATTACATATTGGAAAACACAATGTGGGTTGTCTGTTACTTCATTCTGCTTGTTCAAAGCTAAACGGTGGAGAGCACAGGGATGAGTTGCATTTTGGGGATACATAAAACTAACCAAATTGAGCTGAGGGGTGACTAACCAATTGGATTGTTATGTGTTTACTATTTTAAAACAGTATGTGGGTTGCAGGTTTCATAACACCCAATGTTTTCCAACTTGTAGTTTTACATAACATTATGAATGTAATAAAAAACTTATGTTATTTAAACAATAATAATGCAATTAAAGTTACTTGAAAAATGTATCACAACTAATAGTTTGAGTAAAAAAATTATTTTAATTTTTGCATATGATTGAAAAATAAATGTGCAAAATAATGGAAGGTTGGAAAACACAATGGGTTGTGATTTTTTTCATTGTGCTTGTTCAAAGCTCAAGGGTGGAGAGATTGGGGAGGAGTTACAGGCTGGGGATACATAAAATTAACCGAATTGACCTGAGGGGTGACTAACCAGCTGGATTTTTACATGTAGAGGTTTTTACAACAGTATGTGGGTTGTAGGTTTCATAACACCTAGTGTTTTCCAACCTCCAAGTTTAGAAAATAGTATTAATGTAATTAAAACCTTTTGTTATTTACACAACATGAGTGTAATGAAAGTCACCTTCAAAATTTAAATTTAATGTAGTTTAAACTTTTATATGTTGTGCAACAACACGTTTTACTTTTGATCTATTAAAATGCTTTACATGATCATTATAGGTAAATTGAACATTTCCTAATTGAGCCATGAAGTGCCTAATATCAGTCTTCAACTTCTGAACTACCTCAAATTCTTGCAAACGCTCTTTTTCTAATGTACTCTACATGTGCCCTTCTTCATAAGCAACACCTTCCATTGTTGTCTTCATTTTCTCAACTTCATGTCTTTTAAATTCCAGCTATCTCAACAACATGAACCTCCTTTTCTTTTGAAGATAGATTATTCTTATTATCTTTTACTTCCTTTTCTAAGTGGTTAATTTTAGTCTTCTATTGTTTGGCTATAGTTTCAACACTTCCAACTATTTATTTTTTTGCACTTAGATCTAAATTTTCTTTTTCCTTATCGTTTATTTCCAATTGTATTTGTTCAATGGAATTCTTAAGTTCAAGAATCTTTGACTTCATTTGTTCAACTCCACTTATACAATTATCTCTCACTTTCTTTTCTTGCAAAAATTCATATGCAATACAAAACCTCTTGAGTTTATCCACTTTTGTATTGCCATTTTCCCATTGCATATACTACACACACCTTTCTCAACTTCTAAAGAATGAGAAGAATCTCTTTGGTCCATACATTATCTATCTGAGCATTCACTTTGGTCTACTTATTTTCATGTGTTTCTAGAGCATATTATTTTTTCATTTTATACATTCTAGTACATGTTGCCTCCAATTCCACATTTCCATTTTCCAATTGCACATAGTGAACATGCTCCTCTCCATGTCTCCCTTATTTCCTCTCTCTCCCTTTATCCCTCCCATGCTACCTTTGTTGAACATTTAGAATATTGAGAAGGGGGGTGAATCAGTATTCCACAAACTAATAATAAATACACTTAACCATTATAACAATTTTGACTGAATCAGCAAGAGAGAACATAGAAACAAGTTGATGCAATCACACACATGAACACCGAGATTTTTACGTGGAAAACCCAAAATGGGAAAAACCACAGTGAGGGTTAACTCACAATATATTATATCTGAATACAAAATATTATGGGGATCACTATCAAGACTCACTATCCTTAAAAGGCTCACATCCTGAGTACAAAAGATGGCTCACTGCCAAGATACAATGATAGTGGCTCACTACCCAAAGAAAGAATTGATGGAATACACCTTCAATGTGCAAAGTTCAATTCCATTGAATCTCAGAATATGAAGTACTACATTGCTCAAAAAATCTATACTACTAATAAAGCATTTAGTCTATGATCTTTTCCTCTATTCACTTCCTCACACAAACACTCACACTTTTCCTTCTTGCTCTCTTGTGTATATCTTTCAATCCTCAACTTGCATCTTATATATATATATATATAATCATATCTTATTCATCGATTAGGTCAGCCTAATTGGATGAACACAAAATAACCAAAACCTTTCTTCATCAGCACCATATAGGATTTGAACACTTTATTCATGTAGTGCAATATGCCAAGTCAGCTATTAGTCTTCATAATATATTGCATTCCCTCAGTCGGCCAAGACTAAAACATAATTCTCTAAAACAACAAATAATCCTCAAAGCAAACACCTTCTGGATTTGAGAACACATTGATTTCCCATCATACTACTATTAAAGAGACTAACAACCAAAACCGCAATGCAAGAATGTTCACCTTAGTAGAATGTGGAGTCTCCCACATAGTATACCTCACACAAAACAATAGTAGGATATAGAGTTAAACTTTGTCAAAGATAAATTTCTATTCATAGAAAAAGACATCCCAAGATCTAGAAAATAGCAATCTGAATGAGTCAATAAAACATGGTTAAGAGATTAGATTCATATTAGATCTTGCGACGAGTTCTGGACTCAAATACCAACATACTGATCCATCACAAAGGAGTACTACCGGAAGAGGACAACTTTCGGTAACCCAAGAAAACTTCCCATATAGTTATCACCATGTAGTTATCACCATGTTGACATCAATGACAACATAGGAACAACCAACACAACCATCCATACTTCATGCTCATGTTGCAATGCTTCCAACAATCTCCTCCTTTAGCATTGATGGCAACATGCATGACAAAAACTTTTCAAGTATACTGCAACTGAATACTCTGACTACTCCCCCTATAAAAACCATTTTTCACAAAAAAATTTCCCTCTAACTCTTTATCTCTCCCTCTTTGGCATCAATTACAAATGAAGGTGTCTAGTACATAAGAATGTATATAAAAAAAATGTAGTAAAAAAGGATATGAACACAGAATTAACCTGAAGAAAAACCTCTGAGACTCTCCAGGATAGCCTTCCATGACACTTTACCTTCTTCCCATGAATATTTTGCACTAAAAAGAGTCTTGTAGAATAGATCAAGTTTAATTAGAGACTCTATACCATCTATTAAATTATTAGGACTAAGATTGATCTTTGATAACTCATCAATACAACCAAGAGCACTAGAAACAGAAGTATGTTTGTATTTAATCATGTCTCTGAGTGCCACAAACTTCTTGATAACATTTGTTCTTCGATCCTGTAGAGAGAGAGAAAATTTCTGAAGCTGTACAATGTAGGACCACCCCTGATTATCTTTATCTTCTACTAACTTGTATGTATCTACCTAAGTGCTCAGTCAAGACTCACTCCTGGGTATGTGCAGGATCATGATGGGCAAAAAAGTGGCAATATGATGGGTATGTGGTTGACAACTTCATTTTTACCCAAAATTGATGAAACGAAAAGGGTTTTTAAAGGAGATTCTCAGCTTTCCACCAATATAAATTATTCTTTACTTTGAATTTAATAAGTAATTATTATTAATTTTCTATTCAAATTATGACTAAAATCCTGATTGATAGATTGATTGAAGAACATCTATAGCTTTCAAACGATATCACATTTTTTGAATCCAAAACATGCATCACATTCTATGCTTCGCATACTATAGGATTAAAAAAAGAAAAATTGAATTTAATGAACTTTTGACCAAGTTAAGGTGGTCATACATATGAGTTTTTTATATTTTTTAAAATTTGTAATAAAAAATTCATAATTAATTATTTACTTGGAAAAAAATTACAAAAAAATATGCATCACATTGGGACATGAGCCCTCTACTTATGTCTAAAATATTATAAAAAAATATTATCATTTTATTGTGGTTAGGGTGGTGAGACAGACGCCTACTTCTTATTTTTTCCCTAAAATTTAAGTACTACTGCATTGAAATTTCAAATTTTCACCAACTATTTTTTTTTGAAAAAACAAACCTAGTAGTTTAGAAACTACATTCAATTTTCTATAGATTCTATTCTTACATATTTTTGAAATAATATAGATAACCTATTCAAATTTTTACGTCAAGTTTCCTAACTCTGATTTTCTAATTTTTTTTGCCACTTAAGGGCCTATTTTTTCCATGATGATCCTGCACATACCCTCATCCTTATCTCATTTTTCATATCCAATGTATTTACAGACCAATCTAGAGAAAAGGAAAGTAGTTCAAATTGTGCCTCTTTTTCACAACCTTGTACATTTTCCAATTCCATCATTACTCGATCGTGTGAATTGAGACATTTTCCTTTGATATCATTCAATTCTTCTTTATCAGACTTAATTCCATCAAAATTTTCAAATCCAAAGATGTATACTTTCAAAGAATTAATCGTGCCATGAAGATTATCCACAATAGAAATAGATGAATCAAAACTAGCATTGGGAATAACCTTCTACAAATCTTCCAAATCTTTCTGAATACTTTTTCCTTCATGCTCATGTTCAAGCTTACTTTCTTTTGCATCTTCTAGATTCACTACACTCTTCCTTTCCTTCCTTGTTCTGGTCATGCTACCAGAGGTACTTTATTCATTGAGATGCTTAGGGCTTTCCAAGAGAATTTTAGCATATTTATCAATTTCAACCTCTGAAACGTCATAATCTAATTCAAATATCCAAACTAACCTTCATTCAACTGCTTCCATGTGATAGAAATTTTTGGACTCAAGAAAATTTATGCTTCCGGAGTATCTTTCCACAACACTTACTAGAATCCTAGACCTTTTGTTTATCTTCATCTGAAATGTTCCAAAGAATGCAGAAAGGGTAGATTCTTGTGCATCCAAATTACCAAGATTTATCATGAAGTTCCTAATTTGATAGGAAATAGGCTCTAAATTTGATCATTCTAACCTCCCTATTACTGCTAACTCTTTCAAGAAGTAAAAGAGTAGACAAACAACCAAATTGCTATATCAAAAATTATTCTTTTTGCTCTTCTTGATCTCCTTTAAAATTTTCAAAAGATGTATACGAAGTAGTTCACACAAGTCATATTCCATA
Source organism: Sequoia sempervirens (assembly GCA_007258455.2). Taxonomy (NCBI): domain Eukaryota; kingdom Viridiplantae; phylum Streptophyta; class Pinopsida; order Cupressales; family Cupressaceae; genus Sequoia; species Sequoia sempervirens. Next base: position 419,596,877 of record VDFB02075321.1, on the reverse strand, counting down.
CATCTTAATACCATATTAGCAGCAATATTCACTACAACAGTAGAAACTGTAGAGTTGTTGTTAGGGATACAAACTTTATGACAAATGACCATAGAAGCATACCTGATTCTTGAATCAGCAATCTATCTCAAACCAATTTATTTTCCTTTAGAACTCACACCTATAACCTCAATTATTTCTTTCTCATTCATAGTCTTCAGTTTAGGAACCAAACTGAAGGAATATAGACCAATTACATCTCTAATTGCTTCTCTGGTAACTAGATGTGCCTCATCAATCCATAAAGATTCATCATGAATTCTGCTCAAGACCATTCAAATATATTTCTTCTCAAATTCAAACAAAGGAACTTTCCTCCAAGCATTCAACTTTTTCTCAACTAATACTCTGTAGGCATCATGATTCTCTCTCAATTCATTTTCCCAAAGCACATTCAACTAAACTGATGGCATTTCTTCAATCTTACTATAGACAAATGCATAAATATTTTTTGTAGGAAACACTCTCAGAGGGATGCAAGAGAATGCACCAATGAATTCTTCTGAGACATTCTTCATATATCTTTTCAACCTAGCTTTATCGACACAATTCACAACCTTTGAATTATCCATCAATAAAAGTGAAAGATTGTGCAAACATAAATACCTCTAAAAATGCCAACTAGAAATGTATAGACGTCCTATTTTTGGAGCTCACTTTGAATTCATTTGTTATTTTCTTCAAATTTTGAAACTCTAAATTCCCTTCTAAACTTCCTTTGCACACTTCTCTGAAAAATACATAAGCCTTATTCCTTTTATTTCGAATGATTTTGCAATAAATGTTTCAACTTGTAGGTAGATTGCCTTGAAAATTGTGTATGCTTCCATTCTTTCAAATTCTGCAGACCTCATTCTTCACACATGCGATTGATAAAATACTTTAATCTTGTTACCACATTAAATATACTTCTATCATGATATGGCACAAGCACCAATAAGGGGGTTTATTAGATTTTCTAAAGATTGTTCCCCCTTAGCCACTACTTTCATTTAAAAGTTGATCACATGAGTATTTGTAACAGAGATCAGTATAGGTAAGACTAATGATTCCTTTCTCCAAATTCTTTCTATTTCTTTTCTTGTCATTCCCAGATCAAAGGTTTGATCATTCTTCTTCACCAAATAGATGTTCTTCTTTCTTTTGTTGTTACTACCAGGATGTTTCAGTTTTCTGCACTTACAACAAGTAACATTCTTCTTTCCATCTTCTCTTTTATCTAGTAGACTATCTTTATATCCATTCTTCTTTCCATTAGAATCATTCACATTATATTTGCAATCATATGCCTTATGACCAAATTTCTTGCAGAGATGACAAACACCATTGAAGTATAAATACCTTTTTGCATCATGTCATTTTACAAGAGTTTTTTCACGAATTGCTTCTTTGCTCCTTGACTTGTTTATCTTTGTACTGCACCTTCTTACCAGTGAATTTCTTAACTTTAGAACTCTGACCTTTTTTAAACCCTAAACTTCTCTTATTCATTTCTGGTCTTTGAGAGATAATCAATTCATCAAGCATTCGTCGAGCTTATCTTAAATTTGTCTTCAAAACTCTTTGCCCTTTCTAGGTTAGATCTCAGGGTTTCTTCTTCTAATTCAAGATTTGCACATTCATCCATCTTTTGAATTTCAATTTCCTAACATTCTTCAATTATTTTCTTCTTATCTAATTGTTCCAGTAGACTAGTGATGATTTCTTCTCCTTTAGTCAATAGAACACATGCATCCATACTTGTGCTTTGCAGCTTTTCAACATGTGCTCATTTTATTTTATCAACTTGTCCTTTAGGGCTTCTATTTCTTCTAAAAATTCAATAGAGACTACTTCTGAGGGAAAAAATTTCTCATGTTCAAATTTTGAGATCTTCCTCAAGTTATTAGGCTTCTTTTGAGGAACCAAGCTCTAATACCAATTGTTGAACATCCAAAATACTATGAGGGGGGTGAATTAGTATTCCACAAACTGATAATAAAATCCACTTAACCATTATAACAATTTTGACTAAATCAGGGTGATCCCACAATAGTGGTTTACAATTTTTGGCCAAACTAGACACTGAAATTATTGTTTTTAACTAAATCTTCACATTCAGGCACCTATAGTAGCTAAACTGTGAAGAATTTGAAGATGATGCAAACTAGAGTCTCGTCACATTTTGTTTGTAAATTCTAAAAATATATTTTTCAATTTTTTTCAAATTTGATTGCACTTCTTTTTCCATCTCCCACAAAAACTGGTTTTTTTTAGAAAACAACATTTAAAAAAAGTGACGCACACCGTATAACACATAACTTTTTTTCCATGAAGGATAAAATTCTAATTCTTTCGAATTTATATTTGTAACTCTGATATCTAGTGCTTCCACTTGGTTAGACAATTTTTAATTGAATATTTTTTCTTTAATCAAGTTTTGAAGTCAAACTAATTACAATTTAGACATAGCACGATCGTATAATGCATAACTTTTTTTGTATATATTGAAATTCAATTTTTTTTTTGTTCGATCAAGGACTTCAATATCTGGTGCAGTCATGTTTTTCAATTTTTTTTTTGATAATCTGTTATTTTTCTACATGCGCAAAACAAAGACCTTCGTTTTCAATGAAAAACCTATGTTTAATAAAACCAAAAAACCAAATACATAATAAAACCAAAACATATTAAAATTATATTCATTGGATAGCTCATTCCAAGGACTACCTAGTTCCAGTTGGGTTTGTGAAGATTCCTCCATTTTCATCCTCAACACGAGCTCCGAAATGCCAAATTTTAGGTTTTTTGTGCATCTCAGGGAGGGGATGAGGATTTAGGGGGGTTCACACGAACCCATAGGGGTTCGAGCGAACCCCTAGGGGTTCATTCGAACCATGGTTCACTTGAACCGAGGTTCAAGTGAACTTTATCAAGGGGGTTCACTCAAACCCCTTTCATATGCATTTTTTTTGGTGGAAAAAAGTTTAAGGGGTTCACTCAAACCCAGGTTTGGTCGAACCCCTTTTTGGTTCGGTCGAACTTCTAGGTTCGTACAAACCCCCCAAAATCACTTTTTTTGCCATGGGATTATTTTTTCTCAGTTTTCTTTCCTCCATCAAATTGTAAACCACTATTGTGGCTTCACCCATCAGCAAGAGAGAACATAGAAACAAGTCAATGCAATCACACACATGAACACCAGGATTTTTATGTGGAAAACCCAAAATTGGAAAAACCACAATGAGGGTTAACTCACAATATATTATATCCAAATACAAAATATTATGAGGCTCGCTGCCAGGACTCACTATCCTTAAAAAGGCTCACAATCTGAGTACGAAAGATGGCTCACTGCCAAGGTACAATGATAGTGGCTCACTACCAAAAGAAAGAACTAATGAAATACACCTTCGATGTGTAGGGTTCAATTCCACCGAAGCTCAGAATATAAAGTACTACATCACTCAACAAATTTGTACTACTAATAAATCATTTTGTCTGTAATCTTTTCCTCTGTTCACTTCCTCACACACACACTCACACATTTCCTTCTTGCTCTCTTGTGTATATATTTTAATCCTCAAAGCATCTTATATATATATATAAAAGCATATCTTATTCATCAATTAAGTCAGCCTAATTGGATGAACACAAAATAACCAAAACCTTTCTTCATCAGCACCATATAGGATTTGAACACTTTATTCATGTAGTGCAATATTCCAAGTTAGCTATTAGTCTTCATAATATATTGCATTCACTGAGTTTCCCAAGACTAAAAATCAATTCTCCAAAACAACAAATAATCCTCAAAGCAAACACCTTCTGGATTTGAGAACACATTGATTTCCCATCATACTACCAGTAAAGAGAATGACAACCAAAGTCGTAATGCAAGAATGTTCACATTAGTAGAATGCGGAGTCTCCCACACAGTATACCTCATATAGAACAATAGTAGGATACCAATTTAAACTCTATCAGAGATAACTTTATGTTCATAGCAAAAGACGTCTCAAGATCTAGAAAATAATAGTCTGAATGAGTCAATAAAACATGGTTAAGAGATTAGAGTCATATCAGATCTTGCGATGAGTTTCAGACTCAAATACCAACATATTGATCCATCACAAAGGAGTATTACTAGTAGAGGACAACTTTTGGTAGCCCAAGAAAACTTCCCATATAGTTATCACCATGTAGTTATTACCATGTTGACATCAATGACAACATAGGAACAACTAGCACAACCATCCATACTTCACGCTCATGTTGCAAGGTGTGTGAACCCCAACCTTGGTACATGCAAAACAACAAGAATAAACAAGTTAGACAAGATATTGCAAGCCAAAACAAGGATTCACCATGAAATTCATTTACAAACTCAAAGTAGGAAAGAAAACAATGAAAAACATAATGAAAAGAACAAAATAGATTGAATCCTAATTTAAATGTGCAAACTCATGATCCCATGGGGGAATTGGTGCCAATTTGATGTGAAAATTGGCCCTTTCCCAATTCCTAAGACACAAGCTTTCATGTGTTGATGAGATTGATCCACTTTGTTGATGAAAGATGAGAACTCCAAACCAAAATCTACAAAAACCTAACTAAGAACTCAATGATAATGGATGAAATTTTAAAGATATTTGAGCATGGTAACTTTACATGAATTGTGGATGATAAAATGAGGATATGAGCTCTTTATTTATAGAATTCCAAGATGGATGAATGTCTAAATTTGAGCAATGTGGGACTAACATTCATACAATGGCATGATGCCACTTGTCAAGCTATGAATGGATGGAGGATGTAAAAAATTTGGGGATTGTGCCAATAAATGCATACTTTTGAATTTCAAATTTGTTGAAATGACTTTGCAAGAGGGAAGGGAAAATGCAATAAATGCCACTTGGCTCAAGGCAAAGCACATGTAAGATGAATTTATTACCTTATTGGATGTACATGTTGACTTGGAATTTTTGAATTCAAATTGAGAGAATATTCCAAAAGATGCCATTGTGAGGAAAATAAAGATTTAATAAATGAATTAAATCTATTTTCATATGCAACTTGCATTATCTAGAGGATGGGACATGAGATGAGATTAAATTAATTAAGGGTAATTAATTTAATGAGAGAGGTTAAATGATGTGACCTATTTGACTCAAATTTATGGATTTATTTAAATCAAATAAGAGAGGAATATGATAAGAGGTTAATTAAATAAGGATTTTAATTTATTTAATTTAATGGATAGACTTTAGAGATTTAATCAAATAAATTGATTATTTAATTAAATAGGGATAATTAGATCAGATGGATTGATTTAATTAACAAAAGAGATTGACTTAATTAGATAAAGTGATTTATTCAATTAAGAGAGGAATATTGATGAATTTAATCAGATAAGGAGATTTGATTAAATAGTTAGACTAAGGGATGATTCAGGAAGAATCGATGTTAGTAAGTCAAGATCAGATGCACAATGTCAATCGGTATATTTTATGTGTCTACATTTTTCCTCTCTTTGAAGCAATGCACTTGTTACGTTGGTTCAAAGAATAAACGATCTCGATCAAAGCCAAAAAATTTGTTATTTAAAGACTTGCCCCACTACTGCCTGGCAGGAGAGAATATGCCAATATAATGCCCCCTCGAGAGATTGGATGAAAATTCCAATTTTTGGGTGATCTCGTGAAAAAAGATAACAAAGTACCCGACAGGTCCGAAAAGGCTCCAGGAAGCTAAAAACGTGTCTAAACGCAATAAAACAATGAAAAACAAGCCTCGACTAGACCAAAAATAGATTTGGGGGTCCAAAACCCTAATAAGATAGCCAATTACAGTGAAAAAACCCTAATTTTCATGCTTAAATGGGGCTCGATGAGTCACTTTCAAGTCATTTTCAAACACCTCCAATAGTGATCTTGAGATTTGAGCTCAGACCTCCTGACGATATGGTGCAATGACAGCTTCCTCTGCACATTTCGGATCAAGTTTGGATGTACCAGCAGCCACCTGGCATCAGGGCACCGGTAAGTGGTCCTTATGCGAGCTTTGTCTTTCATTTATTGGTCCAATTAATGCCTTAAAGAGTCGGTCCATCTGCAACGGCGCTATATGGTACCACTCATAAGTTAAAATGTGTCGCTCGGTGTGATATAGCGCTGTCATGGTGTAGTTTGGAGTTTAGAAACTCTAATGCTGAGCTCGGGGCTGGTGGGTGGATTTGCAAAGTGCGACGCGGTGATGAAAATTTTGCTCAAAGTGTGCCATTGAGTGATAAAGTGCACCGCGGTGGTGTTATTTTGATGTTTTAAGCCCTAGCATTGGAGTTTGATTAAAATCAAACTGCGACGCCTTCACGGGTTGCACCGCTGGGGAAGTTTTTTGAATGCTCGATGAAGAATTTTTCAAATTTTTTAATATGGTGACCTTCCTTGATGTAGGACGGGGCGAGGGAGCTCTACTCTTGAGAGCACAAGTCGCGGGACCTAGCCGACTACTTGTGGGACCTGAGTGACAGGGACTAGGATCGACTCTGGATTGCGGGGCTATGGCACGTTGCGTATGCGGCACCCATTCACACTCACTTAGCGATGCTGTCAGCGTTGGCTGAGAGATGGCACGGTGAGACATCTTCATTTCATCCTCCCACTGGTGAGGCCATCGTCACTCTAGAGGACGTTTGGCAGATTTTACAATTGCTTATCCATGGTCGCCAGATAATCTTTAACATAGACGAGAGGCATGAGGCCTACTTGAAAGTCCTTGCTACAGATGAGATTATGTTCTGTGAGGGACATATAGAGCTTGAGTAACACAGGATCCTGGCACCCGCCTACCGTTGGGTGATTGTAGCTATCATTTCGGGCCTTGTTGCCCCTAACAGGTGAGGGCGATACTTCAGTCCTGGCTGGGGGTACTGTTGGGAGCAGATGGTCTGAGACAGGCTGGTTCATTTTGGTTGGGGGCCTATCCTTCTTGCTTCACTTTACAAAGATCTTCATGAGTATGTTTACATGGACGAAAGAGCATTGGGAGCAGGGGTGACCCTTCTTCACATCTAGATGTGGGAGGACATTTTTGTGCTATGTCCACATGTCATTTCAGTTCTGATGGGGCCAAATGATCCCCTCGTGGCACGATACAGAGGTGGTGTGTCTTTCACTCACACCAGTGAACACGAGATCCCCTGCTAGAGGAGGGTTTTGGATGAGATGCAGGTTTTTACCTTGTGCCCATACCTTGGTCGGCCCGGATGGGTCGATGATGCTAACCAGATGTTCTATTGCCGCCAGGATTGTTTCATGTAGGGGTGGGAGCACACTATGCTTGAGAGGTATCTACCTAGGCACATGTAGCATCAGTTCAGGGAGCCGCAGGATCGACCAAATGATGACTGTGTAGTCGTCTTCGCCCACACCATGACACAAGTTTCATGGGGGCGGTACATTCCTGCTTCAGAGGTGGTCGACAGTTTTTGACAGTTGGTGGCTCGACCGTGGGCTTATGATCAGGGGCTAGCAAATCCAGGCACCACCCAGGCCTATAGGGATTGGTTCCATCCTCCTCTTCGGCTGACGATTCCAGGTGCAATCCTTGATGTGCAGAGAGTCAGAGGTAGAGGGGGAGGAAGAGGACGGAGAGCTAAGATTCGATAGGATCCGCCACTTGTACCTCCAGTCTAGCCAGAGTAGGTGGATGAACATATGCAAGATTAGCAGTAGGAGCCACCACAAGGCGAGGATCAGCCTCAGGTGCAGCCACAGGTGTAGCCACAGGTGTGGCCAGCGGGACAGGCAGATGTTCGAGATGCGCTTGTAGACACTGAAAAATTTCCTAAGTCCATAAGCGTCATTTTTCTTGGTTGCCGTCCTTCGATAATTGAATAACTTTAATTATTCAATTAAATTTGACCGCATTCCTCTATTAATTAAATAATTTTTAATTATTTAATTAATTCACCTTCTGATCTTTATTCTATCTTGATCAATTAAAATTATTTAATTGCGTCACTAATATATCCCTTTCTTCAATAATTAAATAAATCATTTTTTATTTAATTATTTATCTTTCATCTATAGTCAAATAATAATAATAATCGTTATTTGACCTTTTATTCTTCTATAATTAAATAATTGTCAAAATTATTTAATTGTGTTTCATTCCTCTCTTTTGGATAAATAATTCAAATTAATTATCCATGTCTAATTTCCACCTCCCCATTTAATTAAATTGATTAATTTAATTAAATTCTCCTTTTGTCATTTTATCTAAATAAATAATTTGGATAAATTATTTATTTGCCACTTGTCATTTTCCTCCATTTTGAATAAATAATTTAAAATAAATTATTTATGCACCTCCACCTAGTCAAAGATGCTCTATCATAATCCCCTATCATAACATTCATTTCTGTCATAGCTTGCATGTCTTGCATGTCTGTCATAGCTATCAGGCGTCATAGCCATCGGCGTCATAACTTCTCCATGCATGGCATATTCTTGGTGCATCAATTATGGACCATTGATCTTGGCATCTTTTTTGAGACTTAATCTCAACCATCCATTTTGTAACATCTCTCTCATGCATTCTCATCCATTGATCTTGGAATCTTCCTAGAAGATTAATCTCAACCATCCATTCGAATGGTTGTCTATAAAAGCAACCTTCCTTCTCCATTTTCATTTTAACAGCTAATTATCTCCAACTTTCTTGCTACCATTTACAGGTTTTGCACAAGTGTTTCAACAAATCTAAGGGCACAGTTGCATAACAAAAAGAAGGAGAGCAAGAGAAAGAATCAACCCATAATGGGGAGTGTTTTCTTTTATGTTTTGCATTTTTTATTCTCTCCATTATTTGTTTTCTCTTGTTTGGATGAGGTTTAATAGCTTAGTAGTGTTGGCTATCACTTTATCTATGCTATTTTATTTCTAACCCCATCTAACAACGCTGATTACGTAGCTGCAGGCCTAGGTCTAGGCCTTCACAATTGAGAGAGATCAGGCGAGGGCCGAGAGAGATCAGGCTATACAGTAGAGGCAGTTGCAGAGCTATAGGCGACTACTGAGCTAGGCTGGAAATAGCAAATAGAAAGCATGACAGCCTCCTCCTCCCAGGGTACAGTGTCAGTTCGATCGTACAATGATGTCATCCAAGAGGCAAAGTATTATCGACGGTTTTATCATGAGGCCGTACCCAGAGTAGAGCGAGTCCCAGAGCATTCAAAGCGGGCCAGCCACATACCAGCAAAGGGTCATGGTGATAGGGGCGAGGGCAGCATTCACAGGGATTGAGCTTGATTGAGATGTTACGATACTTTTTGTGCCTTATGGGCTCATTTTTGATAGCCCGATGGGCCTTTTGTACTGATTGACATATATGTATAGTGATCTGATTTATTCTTTGTACTATGACAGTTGCGTTATTTGATGATATATATATATATATATATATATATGTGAGCCGATGATGATTTTGATGTGATGCAATGTGTACTTTTTATTTATGCATGTATGGTTCTACTTCTATATGTTGTTGATGCATTTATTTCTAATGATGTATGCATTATGATTATGACTAACAAATCTATATTATGTTAACCTATGATATGTAAAATATGATGTGCAATGATGCTATCTATATGATGATCTATTTATGATAATGCAAGATGGGATAATCTAATATGTGATATGGATTTGAACTATATAAAATGATATGATCTTTGGCATACCTGCGAAATGATATGTGACTTATGTTTATAAATGATTATGGATGCATATATGCTTTGTTTGTAATGAATTTTGTACGTTTATGCTATGAATGATTTATGCAATGAATGATTTATGATGTTATTTATAAGATGATATGGATGATGACATGTGAATTTGATGGTCATGATATAATGCAAATGAGATGGTTTTATGAGATGCTTAGAATAACAAATGTTTTTATCCTAAACATATATTAAATGATGATGTATGTGATGCATTTAATAGGATGCAATGATATGTTAATGCAAAGTGATATGAATGTATTATGGTGAGATGATGTCATGATACTATGCAAGTATGTAAATGAATTAAATTCTTTTATACCTAATGATTATGAAATACTTCTGTAAATGTTCATGTGATGATTTTATGTAATGTAATGGATGAAATAAAATGAAATGGATGCATCTATTTTTGAAAAAAATGCATATGATTACATGTTTATATGATGATGGAAATGCAATGCATATATTTGCTATATGATATGTTTATGCAATATGCTAATGATTTATGGATGCAGGATCAATGATGACGATGATGATGATGATCAACTATCATAGTACCTTGTTAGTGCAATTAGCCAGGGAAGAAGAAGTCATTTCAACAAGACTCAAGATTATGCAAATGCAAATAATGATGATGATGATGATGATCACTTGTCGAGGAATTGGGATTTTCAAAGGGCCACATTTTCTTATTTTTTGATAACACACGTACAATGCATCAAGGTATTGAAAACCAGGATGGCGTTGTGCCTAGTGTGATGGACTTTGACTTGACAAGCAAATAGGAGTATTCTTGTTCACACCTGACATATGGAAACCTTGCTAGGATGCACTTTAGAAGTTTCAAAAATCTCGGACCAAAACATGGAAAGGTAAACTTATCCATGCAATAGTCAACAAGTTGCCCTAGACTTCCTCCATACATACCTAACAAAGAAAGTATTTTCCAAGGTTATTTTACAAGAATGTCCAACAAGCACAACAGATAAAAGATAATGAGAGTTTGCCCCCATTCCTATCTCTCTAAATACTTCATTTGGATATCATCGAGAGGTCCTTGGAATGAGCGCAATAAGATAAGTCCAAAGATAAAGCCAAAGTAAACAAACAAGCTGATGTTCTTTAATACTACTAATCAAAGGGGAATGTGTTTTGCTAGGATAAAAACCAAAACTATTGCCAAAAGATAATGCCCATTGGAGGAAGGATACATCCTAGGACATGTTAGTGGATGGCGGCATGTCATTTCGTTTATCCAAAGTGCTCCTTCTGATAAATAATGCCCATTGTAGGAAGGATTCATCCTAGGACATGATGTAATCAGATGATTGATATGGGACTATTTGGATGATGGACTATCGACATAAAGAATTGACCAACTTATTTACGTACTGACTTAAACCTACGACTTGACATTTTTGAGTTTTACTTTTAAGCAGCTAGACTTGTTTCTAACTGTTTCACCAAAGGTTGAGGATGACGATCAATTTATTATGGATGGTGTTATTGCGCATGCAAGCGAGATGGGACATATGGATTTTTTCAAATATTTGGATTTTTTTTGGAGTTTTGCAATGTTTTGAGGCTGTTTTTGGTATTTTTTTTAGATTTTCAAATGTTTTGATTTTCGATTTTCCAATGTTTTTGGGATTTTCTAAGATTTTGACCAAGAAACTAACCTAAAAACCTATCCTAGGGGCCTCGGGGGCTGATCAATAGATTAGCCTTGCCTACGTTATACATGCAGAGACCACGTAGTTCGACTGACGACTTGACTGATTTACAGATGAAGATATACATGATGAAATGTTAGTTTATTATGACAGACTCTTAAAGGACTGACCTAAGTGTCTCGGGGGATGACCAAAGATCAACCTTGCCTACGTTCAAGTTTAGAGACGATGTAGTTTGACAAGACGACTCTGTTTTTGAATTTTTGAATGACTATTTGACCTGTTTTTGGATTTTGACATGTTTTGATGTTTTTGGATTTTCTGATTTTCTGATGTTTTTGGATTTTTTGATATTTAGGACTTTAAGAATATACACAAATCCGATCCAATGAGAACATGCCCCTAGCGTGATGCAGTAGACTACTCCGATAAAGGTAGGACAAACTGACCTTAAGGATGGGCCGAGTAGTACTAGGAGGGATCATGATATGAAAACAAGACCAAGCTATGGTGTGGATGCGAGTGGATGAGTGATGGAGAGATGATGGATGATGGAAGCGAAATGGATGGATGCAGAACAAGCCATAAAGATCCCGGTGGATGGAAAGTCCTTATTTACGCAAGGCACCTGTTTGCCAGGTTTTCACCAAGGTACTTGCCCAAAGTGCCACCGAAGTTTTCACTAGAGGACAATTTTTTTCTTTTACTATTTTTGATCCTTTTTCTCATGTTTTTGGATTTTTTTCTTTTTTAATTTTTTTGTTGTCACCAAGACGCTTGTTTGTCAGGTTTTTGCCAAAGTAACCATTTTTTTAGGACACTTTCTGATTTTTTGGATTTTTTTGCTTCTATACCTTGAAATATTTAGGCATAAAACTTTTTGAGATGAGAGATATTCATGGGCTCCTGCAGAGGTTCCCTTTCGGGTGTTGATAGTTGATATTCCCCTGATTTATAACTTGTTGTGATGATGAAAGGTCCTAACCAATTAGGTTTGAACTTTCCTTTTTTGCTTGGGTTTGAGACATTCTTCTAATTTTCTTTTAAGACCAGTTCTCTGACTTGGAATGTCCTGCTTCTGATTTTCTTATTGTAGCTCCTTTTGAGTTTGTTATGATAGACTTTCAAATGATTCAAAGCATCTATACATCGTTCATCCAATAGCTCTAGCTCATTTAGTCTTGATACCCAATATTATTCATCCGTGATGAGGTTTTGCAGTGATATCCTGAGGGATGGGAGCTCGATCTCAATGGGGAGTATCACTTCTGATCCGTAGACCAAGGAGAAGGGGGTGGCATCGGTGGGTGTGCAGATACTAGTTTGATAATCCTAGAGGGAAGGATTAAGTTGTAGGTGCCAGTCACGGCCTGCGTCATTGACTATTTTCTTGGGGATTTTCATAATGGTCTTGTTTGTAGCTTCTGCTTGGCCATTGCCTTGGGGATAATACGGGGTGGAGAAGTGATGTTGGATTTTGAATTTCTTGCATAAGTCATGAACCTCTTGATTCTTGAATGGTGTCCCATTATCTGAGATAATGGCTTGTGGGACATCGTAATGATAGATGAGATAGTTCAGGATAAGCTTTGAAATCTACTTCCCAGTTATATACGTCATGGGTATGGCTTCCACCCACTTAGTAAAGTACTCAGTTGCAGTTATGATGAATTTATGGCCGTTAGATGAAGTGGGCGTGATTTTTCCAATGAGATCAAGTCCCCACTATGAAAAGGGTCATGGTGTGACAATAGGATGAAGCTCTTGAGCTAGAGCATGGATGAAGTCCCCATGCTGCTAACATTGTAGACACCTTCTGGCATAGTCATGTGCTTCTCGTTCCATTGTGGGCCAATAATACCCCATCCTCAACAGTTTCTTAGCTATGGTCATTCCACTCAAGTGCGAGCCATAGATACCATTATGTACTTCAGTTAGAGTGGTCAATGCCTCCTCAGCATTTAGGTAGTGTAGTAGGGTTCCTTCTATGCTTCTAAGCTATAGGGTATCTCCTAGGATGATAAATTTGGATGGATTTTTGACAAAGGTTCGTTTGAGGTTTGAAGGTAGGTCGGCGGGTATGACTCCTATTTGAAGGTATGTGTAAATGTCATGGTACCAAGGATTGCCAGGACTAACGATTTTGCGCACATATTCTGATTTTGGTACCTCGAATGCGAGAATGAGAAGTTGCTCAATTCAGAATTCATATTTTGGAACGTTGTGAGGGATGTCTAATAGTGACCCAATTGTTGCCATGGCATCTGCTGCTCTATTGTTGGTTCTAGGAATTTTCTCAAATGGTATTTTGATGAAGGATTCTTTGAGAGTCTCCACCAATTTCTTGTAGGGAGTGAGCTTGTCATCCTTGGTTTGATATTCATCTTTCACTTGATTTATGATCAATTGAGAATCTCTGTACACTTTGAGAGCTATGATGTTCCATTGCATTGCTATCCTGAGACCTATAGTTAAAGCCTCATATTCTGCAATGTTATTGGTGCAAGGAAATACCAGTTAGTATGACCTTGGTATGCAATCCCCTTGTGGGGTGATGAAGAAGACACCAACTCCTAATCCATGTTGCGTGTATGAGCCATCGAAGTATAGTTTCCAGTGGTCAGCTATGTTGAGATTAAAAATAGATTCATCTAGAAACTCTGAGATGAGAGGGTTCTCTGAATAGATTGTTGCTTCTGCCAGTTGGTCTGTGATGACTTGGCCCTTGATTGCTTTCCACTCCACATATTCAATGTCATATTCAGATAATATCATCATGCATTTTTCCATTCTTCTTGTGAGCATTGCCTTTGATAGTAGATACTTGAGAGGGTCAATTTTGGCAATGAGCTTTATTTTGTGTGCCAACATGTAATGTCTGAATTTTTGAGATGCAAACACTACTGTGAGACATGCTTTCTCAATGAATGAATAGTTTAGCTCATGACCAACCATTGTCCTACTGATGTAATAGATAGCCCTCTCCATTTCATTTTCATCATGCTAAGCCAAGAGAGCTCCTAGGGTTGCTAATGTTGTTGACACGTATATAATCAATGGCTTTCTTGGGATTGGTGGATTAACACTAGTGGTGTTAGTAGGTATTCCTTGATTTTGTTAAATGCCTCTTCACCTTTGCTATCCCATTTGTACGCTACTCCCTTGTGGAGTAGGTGAGAGTATGGGTTATGTTTGTCCGCCAATTGTGCTATGAATCGTTGGATGGACCGGAGTCGGCCCTAGAGACCTCTCAGTTGCTTTAATGTTTTCAGTGCCTCCATCTCGAGGATTGCTTTTACTTTTGTTGGATCCACCTCGATGCCCCTCATTGATACTATATATCCTAGCAATTTTCCCGATTGTACGCTAAATGCACACTTCTTAGGGTTTAATCTGACCTTGTACTCCTCCAGCCTATCAAAGATTGCACTTAAGGTTGCTATGTGATCTTTTCTTTTTCTAGATTTAGCTAGGATGTCATCAACATAGTCTTCAACCGTCTTATGGATCATTTTGTGGAATATCAATGTCATGGCCCTTTGGTATGTTGCTCCTACGTTCTTTAGGCCGAATGGCATCATGTTCCAACAGTAAGTCCCCCATGGGCAAGTGAAAGTCGTCTTATGTTGGTCTTCCTTAGCTATCATGATCTGATTGTACCCTGAGAATCCATCCATTAGTGACAACATCTCATGTTCAGCTGTCATATCTACTATCATATCGATGTTGGGAAGCGAAAAGTCATCTTTTGGGCATGCCTTGTTCAAATCCTTGAAGTCTGTACAGATTCTGATGTTTCCATTAGGTTTTGAAATAGGTACCAAGTTTGATACCCATTCTAGATATTCTATCAGTCGGATGAATCCTACATCTAATAGCTTTTTTAACTCCATTTTGACTAGTAGGGTGATTTGAGGGTGCATTTTTTGAAGCTTTTGTTTGACCGACTTTGCTTCTGGATACACTGCTAAGTGATGAACCACAGTCTCTGGATCAAGCCTTGGCATGTCAGCATAACTCCATGTGAAGTTTATTTGTCTTTCCCTTAGGAATGCTGCTAGGAGCTCTTGCTCTTCTGATAATAATGATTCTACATAAAATGTGATATGCAGGGTCTCCTTCATTCCTAAGTTGATAGGATTGCATTTTTCTGCCAAGACTGCTAACTTTTCCTGATGAATGGCTCTTAAAGGAAGATTGAATCCCCCATCCTCGGGTGCCTCAGAGAGGTTTTCACTATTGGATGTGTCCTTTCTTTTTACTTTTTTCTTGTCAGAGAGTGCCACAGTGTGGTTTTCACTCAAGGACTTTGATATTATTCTTAATTTCTCACTTTTGCGACTAAAGGATTCAATCGTTTCTCCATAATAGGCATGTGTTTCCAACTTCATTATAAACCCTGCTTTGTGATCCCCATCTGGAATGTTGTCCCACAATCCCATGAATTCTAAGAGCTCCTCATCATTTTTGAATGTATCAAGAATCGGTGGTCCTTGTTGGTCATAGTCAATCAGTTGGGGGTATACTAGGCGGATTTCATGATCTTGGTGATCTGATTCAAAAGATAGGGTGCAAATCATCGAAAGAGTGGTATCTTCGAATAGCCTAGGTAGATTGGATATGGGTTCCTCCTCATCGCTACTACTACAGACATCGGTTATATCAAAGGTATAGTTATCTAGAACATGACCTGTGGATACTAGTAATCGTAGTTCTACTGTGGTTGGCTGACGGGGTTTATTAACCACTCTAACTAGAGGACTTCGACCACATATGGTTGTACTCAGAGGGGTACATCCAAGGCCAAGATTTTTTATTGGTCGCGTCTCCGGAATGATAGGTATTATGAGCCCATTGTTGTTTTGTCCCAGTCTTTGATTTATGTCGTAGCCCATTGCGAGCATCATTTGCAGACCCTTGCTTCCATTATCCATTGATAAATCTAGTACTGGTCTTTCATCTTGATAGAGCATATTGGATGGATCTGCCTCAATAACTTCTTGTCCAAGATCTCCCCAACTTGTGAAGGTGGGATAGTTTTTCAGAGGCGTTTGGGATGTGGAAGCTTCATTTGTTTGTGGACGTCCCCGTGATCTAGGAGATTGTGGTAACTCTCCTACCACAAAAGCATTATTAGGAAGCTTGTAGTTTCCACAGCCGTTATCTTGGATGATAAGCTTGATGTCAGAGATGGTGGGGATGGCGGGAGTGGCGGGTGTCTCTGTCGCATAAGTGGATGCGAGAGTGGCGGGATCGATGTATGGTGTGGATGGGTCCTCATCATTTTTTGGTACTTGTGGTATTTTGTAATACTTTGCTTCAAGATTTTTGCAGTATGAGAAAGGTTCAGGATCTCCATGGATGGTCACTTCTTGTCTGTCATGTGTAAATTTCACACATTGGTGGGAAGTTGATGCTATTGCCTTCATTGCATGAATCCATGGGCGTCCTAGGAGGATATTATATGGCAAGTCAAGGTCCAAGACCTAACAAGTGGTTTCCATGAGAGTTGTCTCTACTTGAATAGGGAGTTTGATCGTGCCTTGAGACACTCTTTCTTGATCATCATATGCTCTTATCGTGATACCTTTCCCTTTGTCGATAGAATCTTCTGGTCAACTACTTGATGAGGCTGAGAGAACAGATATTCAAACCCGCACCTCCATCTACCAAGACCCTTTTGAATTTTCTCTAATGTACTATGGCTTCTAAGTGAAGTGCACGGTTATGAGATGATTGGGCGGGGAAATGTTGGTCAGAGAATGTAAAAATATTAGGCATAATGACATTTCCGACCATAACTTGGAATTGCTCCGCATCAAGATCTGCAGGGATAGTGGATGAGGCCAACACTTCTTCAAGGATTTTCCTATGGGCTGATGATATTTTTAGCAACTCCATGATGGAGATTTGCACTAGTGTTCTCTTGAGTTGATCTAGGAAATTGTATCCATTAGGAATAGATCTAGATGCAGGGACTTTGCTTGGCTAGGATGATCTTGCAATGGTTATTTTACCACCTCTTGTGGTGACTCCACAATCGACATGGGCGCCTTTGATGGTGATGACCATGCAGTTTTCATCTATGGAGGCAACAACTGTTTCATACACATGACTTACATTTGAGTGGGTGCCTTTCCCTTTATCATTTTTGTTCCCTTTGTTATCATGATTCGGCATCAGATTCGTATATATCTTAAGATCCTGATTTCCTGTAGGTTGCTCCATGTTTATGATTCTTTTATCAATGAGATCTTGAATTATGTTCTTTAATCTCATGCTGCTGTTTGTGGTATGGCCTATGATTTTTTGGAACTCACAAAGTTGATTCTCATTGTACCAAGGAGGTTTCACATCCGGTTCTTGGTAATTCTCAAATGTAGGAGCTTTGATGAGTTTTTCGTTGATTAGCTTTTTCATGATGTCTTCAAGTGGTTCCCCCAAAGTGGTGTACTTTCGCTTGGGATAAATTTTGCGTTGGGGTGGTCCTCTTTGGTCATTGAGATTATTGATTGTTGGTTTGTTATTTTGTTGTTGTGTTGTGTGATGATTGTTGTGATGTTGGATTTGGATTTGTGGTGTGGGTGTATGTTGGCGAGGAGAACTAATGACCACCTTGGCATTGACGACACCATCATTAGTAATGTTTTTGTTCCTTGCCCACATGTGAGGTTTATCGTTGTAATTGGATGGTGGGCAGTTGTTTTGTTGTTCAGGGTATGATGTTGATTCTGAGGGTTGAGTCATGAGGGCTCTTTCACTGCCGAGCACTTTGGGGATCAACTGATCATATGTGGTGATGCCCTGAACCATGAGATGAAATGCCAAGCAGCCTTCAAGGTTGGCTATGATGGTGCAAACTTGTTGTTCTTCTAGAATGATCCACTTGCTTTGATTGGCCTTGGATCACCATATTTGTAGGAGTGAGGCGAATGACTCATCCTTTCCTTGTTTTAGAGTGGAGAGTTCTTCTAGACTAACATCGATTGGAATGTTGCATGCGTAGTTCTTAATGAATGCGTCTATAATTTCTTGGAATGTCCTAATGCCTGAAGGTAAGTGAGAGAACCATTCCATAACATGGCCTTCCAAACTCCTAGGAAATAGTTGCATTAGATAAGTATTGTCGTATGCGACTTCCATGCAATGTACCTGGAATTCCCTGATGTGATCTTCAGGGTTTCCCGTTCCTCGATATTTGTTGAATTTGGGGATCTCAAATCCCTTAGGGAACGATTTCATTACTAGGCTCCTATCAAATGGATACAGACACAAGTTGCTTGGTTTCTTCCTTGTTTGCCCTGATTGAAGATCAAGCACTTGTGAGAGCAACCTGATTTGTGTCATCACATCATTTTGTGGATCAAGGGGTGGGATGAAAGTGTTTTGGGGTGTTTCAATCGTGGGTTGGATGGGTGGGTTGGTCGGTGTGTTTTTGGATGGTATTTGTATGTTCTATCGAGCTAGGTAGGATTCCACCTAATTTTGTATGAACAACGCCTATTGTTGATCTTGTTGTTGTTGTGCTTGTTGCTGTTCCAACAACACTTTTTGTTGGGCTGCCAATTGGGTTGCTTCTTGCTACTCTTGATATTTCTTTATTGCTTGTTGATATGCTTGCAATTGCACTGCTTATCTTTGTGCCAGAATTTGTGCTTGTGCTTGTGCTTGTTGTGCTTGGTATTGGGCATTTTCCTGAGCTTGAGCTTGTACTTGCACCACTTGTGCTTGTGCCTATGCCACTTGTTGTTGTAATAGAGCTTGTGTTTGAGTAGTCTTTTGTGCTTGTAATGCTTTCAATGCTTGTGTGACTTGAGTGGCTTGGGCGGATTCTTGTTGTTGTTGTTGCAATAACGCTTGGGATTGTTGTGCTTGTAATGCGGCTTGTGCTGCTTGGGTGGCTTGCACAACTTGAGCAGCTTTTTGAGTGGCTAATTGTGTGGCTTTTTGTTTTTGCACTTGTTGGAATCCTCTTTGAAAAGAAGCTTGCAATGCTGCATTGTATTGGCTTGATGTGGTGGAAGTTTGTGGTGGTGGGGGTGGTGGTGGATTTGGAATGGTGTTTCTGAAGGTGGTGTTGGTGTTTTGAGTGATGGATGGTGTTGTTGATGTGGTTGGTCCTTGAGAGACCATGCTTTGTGATGTTAAGGAGGTGTTTGATGATGTTACAATTGCTTGTGTATTTTTCGTCTGTTGTTGTGATATCAACGAATTTTTTTGAGTGTTTGGCATAATTCTTTGATTGATATTTGGGATAGTGGTTTGATTGAAACTTAGTAGAGGGGGAAGCCCTAAACCAAGGAATGATGTGGATGATGATGGAAATGGTGGAAGAGGTGGAAATGTGAGGGGTGCAAGTTCTTGTGAATATGTTGTGGTGTCAAAGATGCCCCCTGGTCTGAACATGTCTCCTTCCTCTTGTCAATTTGTGAGGAGAGGAGTTTGAGGCGTTGCATGAAAAAATGATGATGATGGATCATGATGGAAGGTGAGAGGAACATTATTATGTAACGGGTTTTCAAGTATGTTTTGTTCCAAGGTGGTGTTTGTATCTAAGTTTTGATTATTAACAAGTGGGTGTGCTTGAAGAGCATTGAGAAATGCATTTCCCTTGTTAACATTGGGTTGGGTTGGAGCAAAAGATGTCATGATTTGCAGAATGTTTTGCATGATGTTTTGGGATGGGGGTGTAGATGAGATGGGAATGGTTGATGATATGGGAGGAAAAGATGTCTTCACTACGGTACTCACATCAAAATCCGAAGGTAGTTTGGCCCCTTGTTTTGCTAATTCAAGCATGTATAACGAAGGGTTAAGCCTCATCATGATGTTGATGATTCTATGGTTGTCTGGATTTTGGAGCATTTCAGTCATTTCTTCGTGAGACATTCCAAAGGTAAGATCCTCTCCTTGGTTTTCTTCTTGGGGATTTTGTGATGATGAAATGGTCAAAGGATTGCTTGATTCAATGAAATTTATTTCAATGTTTGTTTGGCTAAGATCACTTGAAGCAGGTGTTTCTTTGTTGGCTTCCATGCTCTTCTTGTATTGAGATCTAGTTTGAACCATAAAATGAAGATCAATTTTCAAGAATATGAGAGATGAATCTCTTGGTTCTTTGGATTGATCCTTACTTTATGTCCAAAGTAGAAAATTTTAGAATATCTTAAGGATCAAAAGATGATATGGTGATGATGTAAGGGATGGATGATGTGGATGTTATGGTATTTTGATTAATCTTGATGGGAGATGCTAGGCTCCTAGGATTTTTGAATACGTTTCGGATTTTGATTTTCCTTTTGGATTTGTTCCTTAGTATTGATTAGTTTTGATTGTTTTGATTTTTTTGAAAAAAAGACCCTAAGATGTTGGATGATTATCTAAGGGATAGCTTTGTTCAAAGGATGATGATTTGAATATGTGTAGGGAGAAGGATGCATCTACCCACACCTATTCAAATAAGATGATAATTTAGCTAAGCATACGAAGAAGGATGCATCTACGTATACCAAGCTAAATAAGATGATTTTGATGACTTTGACTAAGCATATGCAAAAGGATGCATTTACACATACCTAGCCAAATATGATTTTGATAAAGTTTTCAAGGATTTAGTCTCAAGGATTTGATGATGTTTGATGTTTCCAAAAGGCCTAGCATTAAGGATGATTTCAATATTTTCCAAAAGGTGATTGTGAGATGATGTTTGATAGTTTGAAAGGTTGATGAAAAAGATTTTGATTTGCTTTTGATCCTAAGGTGAACCTAAAAAAGACACTTTGTTTGCCTAGACCTAGGTATTGAAGAACATGCAAATTCTTCCTATAAACCCTTATGACCAAGAAGTATTTTCTTTTGAACACACATTTTTGGATTTTGAACCAAGGATTTTTGCTTTGGACTTTTGAACTTTTTTGAGAACATGAGGCTTCAACACACATGAAAGTTCATTTTTCTTAGCTTTGCTTAATGGCTTTATTTTACCAAAAACACTTTTTTTGATTAAGTTTTCAAACTAAGATGTCCAATGTCTTAATTTCTTCAAACCCCACAAGATACGTTATGTGGAAATTCGATGAACTCAAGGCAAGGGTTTACCTATTGTTTACTTAAGGAGAAAAATTGAGATATAATCCAATGTTTAGAAACCTCTAAGGACGTGAATCCCAAGGGTAAGAAATAACATATGGATTGAGTCAATGGCATTTGTTTCCAAAAGGGTTTGAAATTTGGATGATGTTAAGTGTTAGTCTTTGAGACATTTTCAATCAAGCAATGCATTTTGTAACCCAAGAATAAGTACAACCCTAGGGATGTGTAAGACAATATTTGTTGGATTCCCACTTGGACAAGTCCAGCTACGCTTATCTTTACCGAATGGTTAGATGCTTGACCCCACTGGCTCCCCTCCACGAA
Organism: Sequoia sempervirens; assembly: GCA_007258455.2. Lineage (NCBI taxonomy): Eukaryota > Viridiplantae > Streptophyta > Pinopsida > Cupressales > Cupressaceae > Sequoia > Sequoia sempervirens. The sequence goes on along the minus strand of VDFB02075321.1, from coordinate 419,574,980 downwards.
ACTCACTTATATGGGGCAGCCAAGCATCAACACCCATGAAACTCCCATGGCATGTTTTCCATTTCTACTAAAAGACCGTAAAAGTGTGGGGCAGCTTCAGAACGACCGTTCTTGCACCAACAAATAGATTAAAGGATTTTGGAAAATTCTAGCACATGGGTTTTAATAAGGACTTTCCGTTCATGGAGATTGACCCATACAACAAGAGTCCCCTTTTGGATCCATCTTGTCAGAATCAACTGCGTGATATTGGCATTTACTCCAATACCCACATTTATATCCCAGATGGAAATAATCTTGGCTTTAGAGTGTTACCGGTTGAGTCATTCCCTTGGGTGAGTACTTTTTCCCCAAGGCAGGCCCTCTAGGATAAACAAAAGCGAGTAAAGACCAAATCAGTAATTTGATCAATCTTTGATGGCAACAAAGAGAGAATATACGTGATAATGCCCCCACTGACACTCACACAAGATCTTGTTCAATTTTAAACCTAAATCAAAGTGTGGAGTTGATTGATTTATCTCACCCTAAAGTCATGAAAAAGGCCTTTTGATTCTCAAGATCACTATAAAGCACGAGAGAAGTGCATACTTCCCTTTTCAATGCCTTAAGTTTAAGTAAGCCTTCACGAAAAACAAAGTTGTACTTGTTCTTTTTAAATCCATAAAGAAAAATGTGAGTTCTTTTTAAGCACCAAAAGACAAATGAGATACATTTTTTCAATTGTTAATCCAAAAAACAAAATCTAGTAAGTTGTGATCCTAATGTTCATTTTAACCTTTTGCAAGAAATGGAAAGATTCTTTTTAAACCCAAACAAAAATTAGTGTCCTAAAATAGAAGTGATAACAATTTCCTAACAAAGTGTTACGCAAACACTAAAGTTTTTAAAAACACTTTGATTTGATGAAGCATCCTCCTCATGCTTCTCCTTCTTTCGATTTTGATTTCCAACCTACAAGGAAGAAAAACCAGTCAGATTCTGGAAAATACAAAGATCGAAAAGCAAAAAATAGAAGACAAATTAATCATTAATCAAAAATCACATGCTAAAATTAAATTTCCCCTTTTTATTCCCTCTTAATGTTGCAACTCGTGACTACGTCAGAGTTTGATTTCCTAGTGGTGCCCTCACAACACCGCTTGCCAGTCAGCATCGCTCTGTGTCGGGACAGAGAGCTCAACTACATCGCATTTTTCTTCCAGCATCGTAGTTTGATTATTTTTTAAAATGTTTATGAGTCAACGAGCCCAATGGTGGAGTTTATAATTCAAATTTTCTAGGTGGGATGAGTCCAGCGTCGCTCTTTGAGTCTCCCGCAGTGCTATATAGTGACACTGAAGAGACAACGGTGCCAAAATAGCAACGCTGAGCTCCCAGCATTAGAATTTTTTGTGTGTGGAAAAAAACACAAAAAATTTGGGAAAAGATGAGAAAGAATGATATCCATCCCTCCTTCTAGCGCCAAATGTGCGAACCCCAACCTTGTTACTTGCAAAACAACAAGAATAAACAAATTATACAAGAGATTGTAAGCCAAAACAAGGATTCCCCATGAAATCCATTTACAAACTCAAAGTAGGAAAGAAAACAATGAAAAGCATAATGAAAAGAACAAAATAGATTGAATCCTAATTTAAATGTGCAAACTCATGATCCCATGGGGGAATTGGTGCCAATTTGATGTGAAAATTGGCCCTTTTTCAATTCCTAAGATGCAAGCTTTGATGTGTTGATGAGATTGATCCACTTTGTTGATGAAAGATGAGAACTCCAAGCCAAAATCTGCAAAAACCTAACTAAGAACTCAATGATAATGGATGAAATTTGAGAGATATTTGAGCATGGTAACTTTACATGAATTGTGGATGATAAAATGAGGATATGAGCTCTTTATTTATAGAATTCCAAGATGGATGAATGTCCAAATCTGAGCAATGTGGGACTAACATTCATCTAATGGCATGATGCCACTTGTCAAGCTATGAATGGATGGAGGATGTGAAAAATTTGGGGATTGTGCCAATAAATGCATAATTTTGAATTTCAAATTTTTTGAAATGACTCTGCAAGAGGGAAGGGAAAATGCAATAAATGCCACTTGGCTCAAGGCAAAGGACATGTAAGATGAATTTATTGCCTTGTTGGATGTACATGTTGACTTGGAATTTTTGAATTCAAATTGAGAGAATATTCCAAAAGATGCCATTGTGAGGAAAATAGAGATTTAATAAATGAATTAAATATATTTTCATATGCAACTTGCATTATCTAGAGGATGGGACATGAGATGAGATTAAATTAATCAAGGGTAATTAATTTAATGAGAGGGGTTAAATGATGTGACCTATTTGACTTAAATTTATGGATTTATTTAAATCAAATAATAGAGGAATATGATAAGAGGTTAATTAAATAAGGATTTTGATTTATTTAATTAAAAGAGATGGTGTTAGATTAAATCAAATAAGGTTTTAATTTATTTAATTTAATGGATAGACTTTAGAGATTTAATCAAATAAATTGATTATTTAATTAAATAGGGATAATTAGATCGGATGGATTGATTTAATTAACAAAAGAGATTGATTTAATTAGATAAAGTGATTTATTCAATTAAGAGAGGAATATTGATGAATTTAATCAAATAAGGAGATTTGATTAAATAGTTAGATCGAGCGATGATTTAGGAAGAAACGATGTTAGTAAGTTAGGATCAGATTTACAATGTCAATCGGTATATTTTGCATGTCTACACAAGGCTTCCAATAACCTCGCTATACCTCTCCCTCCCCCTATTCCTCTATACTTCTCTCTATCGCTCCTCTCTCACCATCCCTTCTAACCTTCCTCTCCCTCCCTTTTTCCATCTTTCCCCCCTCTCTCTCTTTCCACCTAACCCTCCCTTTATTAGTCACTCCCTCCTTCCACTCTCTCCCTCCCTCCATCCCTCCCACCCCACATCTCTCTCTCTCTCTCACACACACACACACCACATCTCTCTACCTCTCCCACCCTACCTAGATCTTGTCTCTACCTACCTCTCTCTAACTACCTCTCCATATCTCCCTCCTTCCCTCTCTCTCTCTCTCTCTCCCTCATTCCCACACAACCTCTCTCCACCTATACCTCTCTCTCCATCCCTCCCTCCATGATTACCTCTCTCACTCTCTCTATACCTACATGTCCCACCTTACTTTGTTTGCTTGCACAAATTCATATGCATTACAAAACCTCTTGAATTTATCCACTTTTGCATTTCCATTTTCCCATTGCATATACTACACACACACCTTCCTTAACTTCTGAAGAATGAGAAGAATCTCTTTAGTCAATACATTATCTATCTCATTCACTTTGGTATACTTATTTTCATGTGTTTTTAGAGCATATTCCTTTTAAATTTTATACATTCTAGTACTTTTTGCCTCCAATTCTACATTTCCATTTTCCCATTGCACATAATTAACATGCACCTCTCCATGGATCCCTTATTTCCTCTCTCTCCCTTTATCCCTCCTATGCTACCTTGCTATACCTCTCCCTCCCCCTATTCCTCTATACTTCTCTCTATCACTCCTTTCTCACCATCCCTCCTAACCTTCCTCTCCCTCCCTTTGTCCATCTTTACCCCCTATCTCTCTTTCCACCTACCCCTCCCTTTATTACTCACTCCCTCCTTCCCTCTGTGTCCCTCTCTCCATCCTTCCTACCCCACATCTCCCTCACTCTACCTACCCCTCTCTCTCTCACACACACACACCACCTCTCTCGACCTCTCCCACCCTTCCTAGATCCACCTCTCTACCTACCTCTCTCTATTTTGTTCAACTTACCTATCTCATACTTTGAAATTTAGATTGAAACTGTTTTGGATTGGATAAGCATTGTTGATCTATCTTACGCCTGCTGAAATATAAAGATTTAGTTATCTTGTTGAAACTATTTTGGATTGGGTAAAAATTATTGATATATCTTACGCCTACATTGTGGAGCATTAAAATAGAGAGGTAGTTATCCTTGCATATTTAACGTATTCCTTTTCAAAATATCTTAGGTCTTTTCAAACTATCTTAGGTTCAACAATCTATTTATAAGCATAATTATCTTAACACCTACCTAATTAAAAATACTAGAAGATATAACTTAAAATATAATTCCAATGGATGTCGTTTGGGATATAAAACCACTACTTCAATACCATGTGATAAAATTATGACTAGAGGATCTAGTTAAGGATTATCCAACCATATAACCAATTACACAAACACTCACAATAGAATTCTATGATATAATAAAATTACAAAAATATTAATTATTAATTCATATAATTTCATTTACTATCTTGTCTCAAGGGCTTACAAAATGATACACCAACCTTTAATGAATCACATACACAACCACTATATAGAATATAATCTTTTGAGATGATATGTGATATAATACTCTTCACAATGTGCTACTAAACTTCACCAATATTAACAAAAAATATCTTTTGGAGCTATTAAAAAATCACCTTTGAGTCATGACCAATGATATTTATATAGAGAGTGCAAGAAATTATTTTGAATTATAACGTAATGTGCAACAAGTATTTGTATGTAGAAAATGAAATGAAAATATTCTTAATATGAAACCATCAATTCAAGAACTTTAACATCGTTAAGGATAGAAAAAATGCATAAAGACACCAAAATATTATATCAACTATTGGATGAACTATCATAGCAACCAATGGATAGATTTGAGGAATCAAATTGCATTAATGTAGAGTCAAACTATGATGATCTATATGAATTTTAATGTTTTTGATATGATACTAGTGGATGCAAGGATACCATCAACAAGAAGCTAACATACAAACTTTCTTGCCCCTACTTACCATATTTACTATACAATTACATCATAGGGAGAGGATCATTACACCAAATATATGTTTCGTTACTATGAGATATGATTGGTTTTGGTATTAGTTAATAAACACACACTCATTTGTGATTTGGAACACCAAGCCACTCTCACACATAATATTGCACAACTATCCTATGGCTCTCAAAATCACATGCCCTCTCCTCTACACCAATACTCAAAGTGAGATAAAGGTAGTAATATATATCAAATAGATTTACTCACACATCAACAAGGATAGGAATAATTTTTTCCATTTCATAGGATTAGGGTGAATCCATTTCTTATTTAGACTCTAAAGAACTTATGAGGGTGATTGTTGAGACCTTAATACATGACAAAAAATAGAATAATAATTTCACTACCATACCTTAATGGTAATCAAGAATAATAATAATTTATAAAGAAGGTGTATGAGGCTAGATATTGAAATCATTTGTTCCCTCTTTATCAGAATAATATGCATTTCATCAATAGTAATTTAAGGAAAGTATATGTATATTTTCTAAAGAGCGTACCAATTAGTTTGACTTGTATATTGTCCAATCTTGATTTCCTAAACAAGTTTATGGGAATTATGGTCAATATTAGTGGTAATGGTGTCAATTATGTCCCTTGATTTTATTTGTGAATGTTTTAGGTTTTTTTTTTAGGATGTTGGATAGTTGTGAAATATGATAAAGGGGGGAAATATGGCTTAAGGAGTTCCATGTTGAATATCAAGTATAAATTCAAGTATTGAGGGAGGTCAAGAATAAAGGAATTTTTACAAGCTTGTGGAGATGGTTTATCATATCACAAAGGCTTAATATTTTTGATGTGGTCCCTTATATTAAGGTTCTTTTGAATATAAAAACAAATTTTCCACCAACATAAAATATATGAGGTTTGTGGTGAATTTTGTGTCACTCTCTATATTTATATTATTAGAATGTAAGAATTTATTGAACTTATTGGTACATACACTTTATGCTCTAAAAAATTTCATGTGACTTGTCAAGTTTTTGTTCATGAGAGTCTAACTCCATTGTGGATGGTCATGCATGGTAGGATGTGTCAATAAATGTCTTAGATGGGAACCCAAGACATGTTTAGAAAGAACTATGTATTGTAGAACTATGAATAACTACAATGAAGTAATGTTGTAAGTAGGGGATGTTATCATCCTAAATGTGTGGTTGCACAACATAGTATACATGAAATAGATTTACAAGAATGTATTTGACCTCCTCCATTTGTTTTCTTATCTACAAATGAAATCCTATAGATAATTCCTTTATGTATTTAACATGGTCCGCAATGTCTTCCAAAAGTAAAAATTCATGGATCAAAGTCCTAAATTATGGATGATGGTAAGCCAAATGGACCCAAACATTAGTGAAAAAAGACACAAGCATTTATCATGGTGAGATTTTTATGAATGTGATGTGATTCTCTTTTTTTGCACTTAGATATAATTTTTTCATTTTCCTTATCATTTATTTCCAACTATATTTGTTACATGGAATTCTTAAGTTCAGGAATCTTTGAACTCATTTTTCAACTTCACTTATGCAATCATCTCACTTTCTTTTCTTGCACAAATTCATGCACAATACGGAACGTTATATCTATTTATCTCTCCCCTTCCCTCTCTACTTTCCCTATCTCTCTCCTTCCCCTTCTCCCTCCCTCACTCACACACATCTCTCCACTATCTCTCTCTACCTACCCTCCCTCTCTCCCTAACTCTTTGTATACCTTCCTCACCTACCCTACCTCTCTTTATCTCCCTCCTTACCTCTTTCTCTTCCTCCCTTTGTCCTTCCCACCCTACTACTCCCTATCTTCATCCTTCCTTTTTCTCTCCCTATCTCTATCCCTTCCACCCTACCACCCCTATCCCCCTCCTCCCCCCTCTCTCTCTCCCTCCCTCACTATGTATACTGTGAAAATGGCAATGCAAAAAGTTGATGAATTATCCTTATATTCCTTTTCATGATCTTCTAACTTCTTTTTCATATCTTTTACTTGAAGCTTTAGATCAACTACTCCCTCATCAACCCTTAGGACAACAACATCCTTTTCTTTGATAGTGTTGGCAATGTCTCGAATACTTTTATGTAGTTTTGTAGTCAATTTTTTATTAGCTTTGAGAGTGTCTTTATGATTACATAATGCAAATTTTTCTTTTGACGAGTTCTTTAAAATACTTGTCTATCTTTTCATATAAGACTTTCATGTCTCTACCTAATTGATTCTCCTTTTTCGGACTAAGATCTAATTTTTCCTTTTCTTTATCATCTATTTCTAATTGTATTTGTTCCATGGAATTCTTAAGTTCAATAATCTTTGAATTCATTTGTTCAACTCCACTTAGAGCATCATCTCTCACTTTATTTTCTTGCACAAATTCATATGCAATACAAAACCACTTGAATTTATCTGTAATCAAGGGAAAATCTGAATTATGTTAGAGGGGTAGCACAATAACAATAAAATTCCTATGAAGTAACAAAGTACAAAGGAAGTAATATGAAGACAAAAGGGATGAAGTTACCCTAAGTCTCCACCTTCCATGATTAACCTTTGTTACACCTCCTAGCTTGCAGATAAATAAAAATGCCCTCAGATTTGTATGAGCAAGTATGACTAAAGACTAAGCCCTATGCAAGTGCTGAAGGATTTGTAGAAAATAAAATAACCCTACAATGGACTAAAATGCCTATGACTGTAAGTGACTATAACCTTAAGTTGACAGCAAATTGACATAGACTAAGAGTGCAAGAAGTCAAGAGAGCTGAGAGAGAGAGAGCTGAGAGAAAGAAAGAGCCAGAGAGCAAGAGAGAGCCAGAGAGATGTGAGATCCTCAAATAAGAACAAAATTGCCATTTTATAAAAACTGCAATTTTGAATGTGTGGCCAGGATTAGAAGATGACAAATACCCTAGAATCAATGGTCAAGATTAAATGTTGTAGTATGAATTAGGGTTAGGTCAAAATTAGGGCAATGATAAAGATGAAGGGTTGAGATTGAATTATAAAATAATTCAATCAAGGGCTGAAATTAAATGAGATGTCAGGAGATAAGATTGACACGGACAAAGAGGTTGCTGGACAAATTAAATAATAAAGTTTATTTACTCCAGGTGACCAGTAAATAATTGAATAATAAAGATATTATTTAATTATGGAGGAATGTGACAAAAAGAATTATTTTGAATTAAATGATGATTTAATTCAAAACTCAAGAGAGTGGACTAAATTAAATAAATAAAATTTATTTAATTAATGAGAGAAAAGACTAATGAATAATTCAATAATTAAAATAATTATTTAATTATAGTGGAAAGTGGACAAAAATTAAATAAATTAGAATCTATTTAATTTTAAAAGAAGGGAACTTAATTAGTGACGTAATTAAATAAATAAAATTTATTTAATTAATCAAGGAGGAATAAAGATAAAAATGAATTAATTAAATAATTAAAATTATTTAATTAATAGAAGAATTATGACTTTAGAAAATAATTAAATAATTAATAATTATTTAATTATTAAGAATGAAAGGGGCAATGTTGAATAATCTGAGTTGCAAGCCTAGGACAATTTTATGTGTCTACATTTTGCCCCTCTTTGTCATAATGTAGCATGTCGACATTGTGACAAAGAAAATAAGTCAAAAAATATGCCCCAGTGCAAAATAAGATGAGGAAGAATGACCAGGAGGGTTGTGGTATGCCCCCTCGAGAGGACAGACAGGTTCCAAGAACATGGGTGTGCTCTCGAAATGGATGAGAAGACTAGAATATGAAGAGACAAAGAAATGTTAATGAAAATGATATGGATGATGATATGGATGCAATACCTATATAAGATGGGCGAGAGAAGATGACATGACTAAAGGAGATGCATGTTAGTTCCTAGACCAAATCCTTCAAAACATTACCATAGGACTTTAATATTTATTGCTCTTAATCATCATTGGGCGAACTGTTGTAATGGTCAGTAAACACCATGATATGACATAGATCAAGGTGTGCAAGTTTGTACCATCACATAAGACAAGCAGTCACAGACAAGGATGATCATGCCTCATACTAGGAGCGTGCTTGCCCCAGTCTTTTTGCCATAATCAACCACATGCAGAATAAAAGACAAGGACAAATCATGAAACGTCGCTGCTTCTCTAAATCCTGTTTCCAGGACATCCTTGAGAAACTAGTAGCATGATTGTCAAAATACAAAAAGAAAGAGTCCTTACCATGATATGTCGTTGTTTTTCTAAATCCCAAAATCAGGACCTCGCTGAGAAACTAGTAATCATGCGCGTCAATTGACATGATACGTCACTGCTTCTCTAAATCCTGCTTAGTGGGATCTCGCTGAAAAACTAATATCATGATAAAAACTAAAAACAAATGCCAAGTGTTTGCCAAGTGCGTCTGGATGCCGAGTGCATTGATGTGTCAATGTAAATTTAAATGATGCCAAGATGACAAATGTCGAAGGTTGCCATATTCAGGAAGGACACATCCTGAATAATGTCGATGTCTAGGAAGGACACATCCTAAAACACCAATGTCAGAGTTTTGTTCTTCAGAAGGACACATCTGAAAGAACGTTGTTGTCGAGAGGAATGATCCTTAAGTGTCAGAAAGGATCCCTCGAAAATGTCAAATGATAGGGACGATGCCTAGGAAGGACACATCCTAAGGCACCAATGTCAGAGTTTTGTTCTTCAGAAGGACACATCTAAAAGAACGTTGTTGTCGAGAGGAATGATCCTTAAGTGTCAGAAAGGATCCCTCAAAAATGTCAAATGACAATGCCGATTCCTAGGATGGACACATCCTAAGGCATAAATGACAGAGGTTATTCTTCAGAAGGACCCATCTGAAAGGTAACCAAGAGTTGATAGTTTGACTGGTTGCGATAATTTGACTTGTTTTGACTAAGTTTGACTTGTGTTGGCCATATGTCGATATTGTCATGATGATATGTACCAATGAGATTGTCTTGCTGTGATAGTGATTGTCATGATGAGTTTTGTTTGTTTGGGAAAGATTCATGTGTGTCAGTGTGATGCCATGAACCCTAATGGACTGACCTCGTAGTTCGACATGACTAATGACTTTGTCTTGGTGACCAAAGATTGTGTTATGATTTTATTTTGACAAACCTAAAAGGACTGACCTAATGTCTCGGGGACTCATCGACTGATGGCATTGCCTACGTAGCAAATGCGCAGAGACAACGTAGTTCGACAATAACATGGACTGACTGAAATGACTGACTTTGACTCCATTTGTAGGATTTTGACATTGATTTGGATGTTTTTGTGTTTTTCTTCAGGACGTTTTATGATTTTTAGGTCTTTCTTCAAGACATTTTATGAATTTTTTTTTGTCTTTTTTTTCAGGACATTTTATGATGTTTTTGTCTTTTTTCAGGACTTTTTGCGATGTTTTTGGTCTTTTTTCAAGACATTTTATGATGTTTTTGTCTTTTTTCAAGACTTTTTTGCGATGTTTTTGGTCTTTTTTCAGGACATTTTATGATTTTTTTGGATTTTGATGTTTAAGAGGATCGTGACAAATGCATATGACTAATTCCTACACATGAGAATCCAAGGACAAACATGATTATGCCCCTAGTCAAGCTGAATACTAATTGACAGGTGATGACAACGTTGTTTGACGTGGGAAGGACGCATCCCAAAACAACGTGAGGACGATGACGATAAAGTGACAAAAGTATCGAGGTCTATAGCCAGGCCAGGAATACAGTCAAGTAAAATTTTGGATAATGTGCTTGTATGAATTGGACTCGTTGCATTTGGAATGAATTGGTTAGGACTAGATGGGATGATGATTATCCTTAGACCGTTTGACAAGGGAAAGCCAAGGTAGGTGACAGACATGAAAGGATAGGGGGTGGCCTTAGTAAAAGACGAGACACATGAGACTAAAGGAATTGTCATATGATTTTCAAGGACTATGTCGTACAAGGACAATAAGGCTATGATGGTCAATGACATGATGTTTTGTGAATAGTGTATGACTAAAGGATAGACATGAATTTTCCCAAAGCATGATTTATGTGTGCCAATTTTATGTCAAGACTAAGGTAGGTGGAAAAATGGACGGAAATGATAGGGCTTAGATGGATGTCAATGTCATGAGGAAGGCATGGGAAATGAGACGACTTGCCCCCAAGTGTAATAATCCACATAGATGATTTGTTTTACACATGATGCCTGTTTGCCAGGTTTTCATCATGGTACTTATCCAAGGTGCCTATTTGCCAAGTTTTCACCGTTGGATGAAATTTTTCTCTTTACTATTTTTTTTGACTTTTTGATTTTTTTTTTTTTTTTTTTTTGGTGTCACCAAGATGCCTATTTGCCAAGTTTTCATCAGGGTGACGATTTTTTAATTTTTTTAATTTTTTTTGTATTTCTGATTTTGTGGATAGCCTGGATGCTTTAGATAACCACTAACTGTTCTGAATCCACTGACGGTGCCGATGTAGAGACTGGTTCCATGATATGCCAATAATGACCTTGCTGAAGGAGTTGTCTTGTCAAGATCGTAGCACTTGTATACAATTGATTGATGTCATTGTGATCCTTTCTTATACTAGAGTTGGCCTTATCAAAATACGCACATCGCAATAGAGTGTCATGAGAGTCCTTATGGTAAAGAGTTGCTGCCATGACATGACGGATTTGTGACGTAGGATTTTTGGACTTTAGGTGACATGTAGGATTATGACGAATGATGGTAGACATGGAAAGGTTGTTTGGACATTTAGATGAATGACTTTTTATTTTCCAAACTTGGGATGTTGGATGACGGATTTTGGAGGGATGGTGTTTGGAACCAACACTTTTAGATGCCTTGCTTGTTGACCATTTTGAAGGAGGTGGACATGTGTTATATGTGGGAGTCCTCTTTCCTTGTCGCTCCACATTGTGATTGAATTTTGCATTTGATTGGGTGTCTTTGTTCGATCCGTCTTTCTTTGGGATCCATTTTAATTTCATTTGTCCACTTGTCCTTTTGTTTGATTTAATAGCCTTTGACATTTGATTTTGATCTTCTGATTTGTAAGAATTTTGTTTTTGTTGGTCCCAAAGGGGAGGTTGATTCATGATAGAATGACGGTTCATGGTGTGGGTGGAGGGAGTGTTGGCAGCAATCTTATGACAAGGATTTCTCATGGACTCCATTTTGACATTTGTTTCTGACAAAGTTGCCCCTAACATCGAGGAGGTACCACTGACATCGTTTGATTTGTTGTCTGAGGAATAACCAAGACCTTGATGTCTGTAATTTCCCTGAAGCTGTATTGGTTCAAGAATGCCTTGCTCGTGTATGCCTAGTCCTTTTCCTTGATATTACATGCTTTGACAGATTCTATTTGCAATGGGGTATTTATTGTTTTGAAAGCAAGATGCTAACCCATCATGATGTCTATGGACACTGTCACTTGTAATATTTTCATTTGCAAGAAATCCTGCTCTAACAAAGATAGATGCCCCTAATTGATAAAGTGTCTTAGCTTCATTGTCTTGTTGGCCATATTCTTGACTGATATCTTTCATCTGATCATGCGACATGTCAAGTTCAAATGACTCTGTTGGTGCTTTCAAGGCAATGTCAAAGCCATCATTATTTTTAGTGTCATAGAGTCCAATGATTTTAGCTATAACTTGATCATATGCAAGCATGTCCTTAGTGGAAGATTCTTGTTCTGGAGGAATATCATCTATGTGTCCCATAAAGGCAAGTGTCTCATCATAGGAAGTGTCAATAGTCGAGGCTTGTATAGGGTCGGCAAGTGTCTGATCATGAATTGCATAAAGGTCAATGAGTGGATCATTTTGGACTTCTTGGTCAATGGTAGGGTCTTGCTTGAAGATGGGGTTGTCATGGATTATATAGTTAGAAATAGAGCCGTTGTCAAGGAGAGGTGTGTTCTGGATGTCATGATTGTCTTGAAGGACTTCATGGATGGACTGAAAGATAGGGTCATTGGATGAACTACCTTGTTCTTGACATGAGGGTGACATTATAAGGTCATGCTTTGGGCTTTCATTTTGACATGTATCCTCAAGTTTATTAAATGGGATTTGACTTTGGACTATGATAGAATTTTCATGACTAGATGTGGCTTGTGAGGGGGTGACTTGAAAAGGATTAATGACCAAAGGACTAGAATAGGATGTGGGAACTTGGACTAGACTAGTATATGAAGGACTAGGATATGACATGGGTACTTGCATTGGACTAGTATGTGAAGGACTAGGGTATGACGTGGAGACTTGGACCGGATATGACATGGAGTCTTGGACTGGAGTAGGATGTGATGGCATATGATGTGACATGGGGACTTCGACTATATTAGTTGGTAATGATATAGGGACTTGGACTGGATTGGAGTAAGGTTGACTAAAATGGGACGTGGAGACTTGGGCCGAATTGATATGGTATGATGTGGGGACGTGACATGTGTTGGTAGATGGTTGGTAAGGCATGTGGACTTGGACGGAATTGATAGGTGAAGGGTCAGAATATGACGTGGAGGTATGGAATGGACTAGTGGACAATTGACTTCCCTTGTCAAGGTTAGGATAAGGGTGATAAGTGGATGTTTGTTGTGAATTATTGGTAGGATTCATGTCAAGTGACTGTTGATGGTGAGGGTAGATGGATGGTGGCAAGGTATTTATGTCAAAGCCTTGTGGTAACTTAGCCCCTTCGTCCAAAAGCATGGCTAGATGCCTTTGAGGGTCACGTAAGAGATATTTTTTTACAAAGGAGACTATGTCAGGATTTTGCTTGGCAGCTTCTATGTCTTTGAAATATACTCGTCCATTTTGGTCTCTTTGTATGAATGGTTCAAAAATGTTTTTTGATGAAGATGGCATGTTCATGGGAGGTTGCATGTTCATGTTGTGAAATGGGTCGGAAAAGGTCCAATGTTGGTTTGTGTCATAAGTGTTATTGTCGATGTTGGGATTGGAATCTTGTCCAGAGTTTGCCATTTGTTGTTGTTGTCTTTGAAGCCTAGTCTCAACCGTAAAAGGGATTTGCTCAAATGAGGATGATGAGAATGATAAGTAAATGCAAGGATGACACTAGCCTATGTTTTTGTATTTTTTTGATAAAGGATGACAATGCAAGACTATGTTTTTGGATTTTTTGGATAATAAGGGATGCAATATGACAATGTTGTCTAAAGAAAATGACTAATGCCACATGACAATGAAGACTAAGATGACAAGTTATGACACTAATTTTTGGAGTATGTCAATGCAAGGTGATAATGACGTTTGCCTAAGGAAAATGACCAATGCAAGGTGATAAAATGTCAAATGTCAAGGTGACAATGAAGATGTTGACTAAGGAAAATGACCAATGCCAAGCTAGATGCCAAATGAGGACTATGATGGACAATGCCGAGTCTAAGTTCAAAATGAGGACTAAAATTGTTTTCTGATGTTTTGTTGAAAAGTCTAAGTTGTCCAAGGTCGATTGTTTGTGTCCAGATTTGTGAATGTTGTGTATAATGTTTGAGTAATTTAACAAGCACTTGACAAGCACAATGTTTTGAATGTAACCAATCGCACATCAAATAAGTACAATCCTAGGTTAGGCCATGACAATATTCACTAGATTCCACGTGGGTTTCCCCAACCGCATATTTGTAGCGTGTGAATTCAGAAGCTTGGCTGCACGGGCTCCCCCTTACAGTGCACTCTCTTCTCAGGCCAACCAAGCTTCCAACCCCCATGAAACTCCTATGGCGAGCTGATCACATCTACTACAAACTACGAAAGTGTGGATGCCTTCACACCGACCGGTGCTGCGCTAGCAAATAGAAGGATTTTGGCTTACTACACAAGATTTTTTAGTTCGGGCATTTCATTCGTGGAGCGTGATCCATGCGGTGAGAGTCCCCTTTCAGATCCATCTCGTCGGAACCATGCTCGTGATTCTTGGGCTTTCCCCAAGAACCCACTTTTATATACCGGTTGGAAGTCCCTCGGTGTCAGGGTGCTACCGGTCTGAGTCGTCCTGGGGTGAGTACTTTTTCCCACCAGAACAGGCTCAAGTTCTAGAGTCAGTAACCATTTCTCTTACACCCAGGATCGCACGAATGCGCAAGGGGAGAGGATACTCCGATATACCGAATCGTGAAGGGTAATTAACAAATAAAGATGGGTCTAATTTTCTGATCACAAAGTTTTCACCAAGTGAGAGCATACTCACCTACCATCTTGCAAGCACAATCAACCAAAGAAGACATGTGTTCTTTTTATATGCCCCAAAATCAAATGTTTGCTAATCTATAAAAGAAAAACAAGCACAATGTTTTTTTATTCCTTCTTTGACATGCGAATCTGCAAACAATGAATATTAGTAGTCTCATATGCAATGGTCTTGGACACACGAATGAGAATCGCCACACGCTACAAGAAAAGATTAGTCACAACAACTCTTATTTTTAGAAAAAAATTTGATAGTAAAATGAAAAATACAAAGAATAGAGTCTATCTAAAATCTCAAGAGGTTTCCAAAAATATAAATAAATCAGAAAAATTTGCTGTTTTGCACCAGAAATTAATTTTTTATGAAAATTCATAAAAAAATTATAAAAAATACCAAACAGCTCTAAAAATTCTGATTTTTTTACTGGCGTTGTCTGATGTCATTCCAAATCTGCAAAAAAAAATTTGTGAGTATATCTGCAACTGTGAGTGAGATCTAAGCAAATTTGTTTTAAACCCTAATTTCAAAAACTCTGATTTTTGACTAATAATTGCACATAAAAATTTAAAACCTAAAGAGTAGACCCCTATTAAAATTAAAAGAGCTTTCCAGAAATGTAAACATATCTGAAAAATCCGATCATTTACTCCAGAAATTAATTTTTTATTAAAAACAGAAAAATAATTATAAAAAATTCAAATCGGCCCCAAAAAATCTGAGTTTTGGAATGAAATCTCTAAACATTGTCTCCAATCTGCAGAAAAAAATTTGTGAAGAAATACGCAGCCGTTTGAAAGTTATGGTCGAATCTTTGGAAACTAGGGTTTTGTCCACAATGATGTCAAACCTGCAACAAAAATCAAACAAAACCTGCAACAAAAAGAAACCCAACTCCAAGATTTCTCAAAATGTGTTAAAATATGTCAGGTTCACCAATGTAATCAAAGGAAAATCTGAGAATTTATTATTAAGTGGGTTAGCACAATAACAATAAAATTCCTATGAAGTAACAAAGTACAAAGGAAGTAATATGAAGACAAAAAGGGATGAAGTTACCCTAAGTCTCCACCTTCCATGATTAACCTTTGTTACACCTCCTAGCTTGCAGATAAATAAAAATGCCCTCAGATTTGTATGAGCAAGTATGACTAAAGACTAAGCCCTATGCAAGTGTTGAAGGATTTGTAGAAAATAAAATAACCCTACAATGGACTAAAATGCATATGACTGTAAGTGACTATAACCCTAAGTTGACAGCAAATTGACATAGACTAAGAGTGCAAGAAGTCAAGAGAGCTGAGAGAGAGAGAGCTGAGAGAAAGAAAGAGCCAGAGAGCAAGAGAGAGCCAGAGAGATGTGAGATCCTCAAATAAGAACAAAATTGCCATTTTATAAAAACTGCAATTTTGAATGTGTGGCCAAGATTAGAAGATGACAAATACCCTAGAATCAATGGTCAAGATTAAATGTTGTAGTATGAATTAGGGTTAGGTCAAAATTAGGGCAATGATAAAGATGAAGGGTTGAGATTGAATTATAAAATAATTCAATCAAGGGCTGAAATTAAATGAGATGTCAGGAGATAAGATTGACACGGACAAAGAGGTTGCTGGACAAATTAAATAATAAAGTTTATTTACTCCAGGTGACCAGTAAATAATTGAATAATAAAGATATTATTTAATTATGGAGGAATGTGACAAAAAGAATTATTTTGAATTAAATGATGATTTAATTCAAAACTCAAGAGAGTGGACTAAATTAAATAAATAAAATTTATTTAATTAATGAGAGAAAAGACTAATGAATAATTAAATAATTAAAATAATTATTTAATTATAGTGGAAAGTGGACAAAATTAAATAAATAAGAATTTATTTAATTTTAGCAGGACGAATTAAATAAATAAAATTCTATTTAATTAATCAAGGAGGAATAAAGATAAAAATGAATTAATTAAATAATTAAAATTATTTAATTAATAGAAGAATTATGACTTTAGAAAATAATTAAATAATTAATAATTATTTAATTATTAAGAATGAAAGGGGCAATGTTGAATAATCTAAGAGTTGCAAGCCTAGGACAATTTTATGTGTCTACATTATCCACTTTTGCATTTCCATTTGCCCCTTGTAGATATTGCACATGCACCTTCCTCAACTTCTCAAGAGTGGAAAGAATATTTTCAGTTAATAAATTATCTATCTCATTCAATTTGGTCTACTTTTTTTCATGTATTTTTAGAGAAGATTCCTTTTTCATTTCATGTAGTCTAGTACTTGATGCCTCTAGTTCTTCACTTCTATTGGCTCATTGAACATAGTGCACATGCTCCTTCCTCAACTTCTCAAGAGTAGGAATAATCTCTTAAGTCAATACATTATATATTATCATTCTTCCAAAACATTTGTCACCATCACCCTTTATCATACCAACCCAGAAACATTATCCTTATACGTCATCCATCCTATAAATCCATTTTGGGTGCCTATTTCCCACAATCAACCATCACATTTCCCCTTCACACTAAGTCCATTTTGGGTCGTTCTATCCCTCCCACCCTACCACTTCCTATCTCTCACCTTCCCTCTTTCTCTCCCTCCCTCTATCCCTCCCACCCTACCAATTCCTATCTCCCTCCTTCCCCCTCTCTCTCCCTCACATAGACACACAACCTCTCTCCACCTACCCCTCCTTCCCTCCCTCCCACCCTACCATCCCTATCTCCCTCCTTCCCTCTATCCCTCCCACCCTACCACTCTCTATACCTATCCCTATCTCTCTCCTTCCCTCTTTTTCTCCCTGCTTCTATCCCTATCACCCTACCACTTCCTATCTCCCTCCCTCCCTCTCTCTCCCTCCCTCTATTATGATCTAGTGATAACTAATTTCAAATATTCATAAACATTGTAATAACCTCTCCCTCCCCTCCCTCTCTCTCTCTCACCACCTCTCTCTACCTCTCCCACCCTACTTATATCCCTCTCTCTACCTACCTCTCTCTAGTTTTTTCACCTTATCTCACTTTAACTACCTCTCCCTATCTCCATCCTTCCCTCTCCCTCTCCCTCCTTCCCACACAGCCTCTCTCCATACCTCTCTCACTATAGTTTTCTAAGCCTCAGTTGCCTCTTAAATAGAATTATAGTATGGGACACTAGGGAAAAGTATTCTAGGTAGTCGTCTCCAATTTTATATAATAATCAATAGATTATATAAGTCTCAAATAGGGAATTTATATCTATCTTTCACTCCCTCCCTCCTCTCTAATTTTTGGTTGAATGCTTCTGATATGTGGCTGTCATTGATGTCAACACGATTGGAATTAATTTATTTAAGGTTGTATATGTTGAGGATATTGAGAAAATTGTAATAAAATAAGTTGCAGGTTGTCAATGATGCAGTGAAGTTCAGTCTATTGGTTAGCTCAGTATTTTGATGATAAGAGGTTGTGGATTAAAGGTTTTTTTGTTGAGTATATCTAGTTTATCCATGTTAAGTTTTAGAGATCCGCATGAAGAT